>PVKB01002025.1:0-328737 GCA_004027205.1 Ctenodactylus gundi
ATCCAACTCAAAGAGAAAATACTAAAAGCAGTAAGAGAAGAACAGAAGGTGACCTACAAAGATAAACCCATCAGGATAACGGCAGATTTTTCAGTCCAAACTCGAAAAGCAAGGAGATCGTGGAGCAATGTCATCCAAGCACTAAGAAAACGTAAATGCAACCAAGACTGCTAGATCCAGCAAAATTATCTTTCAGAGGGAGAACTTAAAACTTTCCATGACAGAGACAGCTTAAAGGAATTTGCAGCCACTGAGCCAATATTGCAGAAAATACTTAAAGGAAACTTGGACAGTGAAAGGGAGACCAGCGACACCAATGACCCCAGAGAAAGAATGACAAAAGCTAGAGGAGAATGAGCTGAGAAAAAGTAGGTTAGTAATAAGTGAAATATGAGTAAATAAGATATGAAAGCCAGGAAATTCTGAAATAACTACATTTGCCTTCATGTCTGTCACTTTAAGGATATTTATGTGGTATAGATTTAAGTTCACTTTATGTAGCAATGTGATGTAGTTTTAACTTTGCTTTGTTGTAGCAATTCACTTATTAGGTCACTAATGGAAGTTTATCCTAAGGAAACTGATTGATGTAAAGATAACCTTGTGAATGTACAAATATGCACCTTCCAGTATTCAGCTAAGGCAATTGAAATTTATTTATTATTTTTTCTTCTTTCCCAAATTAACTATCCTTTTGAATTACATGCTTATAATTGTTTTCTAGTGTGAACTGGTGGGTAAGGCCAGGTTTAACAAGAATAACAAAGATGTAGGAAAATAGGGAAAAAAAAAACTTTTGGTGAATATCCCACTGAAGGGATTGGTTGGATTCAGAGCGGAGATATCAAGATTTGACTACTGTGAACCCATTAGAGGAATAGGAAGCTGGGGTAGAGTGGTGACTTGAGTGAAATGACTTAGGCGTGGAAGATTAATATGTTAAACACCGTATGGTTTCTCGGACTTGGAAAACCCAGAACACAGACATTCTTTGGAACCATACAAAGTGATAGCCGGAGCCGGGGGAAGGTTTAGGGAGGGGGTGGGAGGGTAGAAGATGGGAAGGGATTGTGAAGTCGATGTATACATAGATGTACCGAACACCCAAATTCATTGTAAATACTATGTATTACATTTGTACATTATTAAAAATAGTGGGGAGAAAATAAAAAAAGAGACTTTCACTTAAAAAAAAAGAAAACTGAGGGAGCTATCGTTGGTAAAAGTACCACATAAAACATGAGCCCCACATTCTCATAATCTTCCTACTCGTTATGGTTCAAATATAACGTCCCCTGGGGGCTGGGGACATAGCTCAACGTTAAACTGCTTGCCTAGTAAAGTAAAGGCCCTGAGTTTTATTCCCCAGCATGGCATAAACTAGTCATTATGGTGCACGCCTGTAATCCCAGCATTTGGGAGGGTGAGGCAGGAGGACCTGGAGAGCTTGAGGCCTTCCTGGGCTACACGGTGAGTTCAGGACCAGCCAGGACTACAGAGCGAGAGTCTGTCTGAAAAATATATTTAAAACCCACCTCCCCTGCCCCACCAGTCTCATGTGATTAGAAAGTAATTCAGTCATGGGAGTCCTCTACTCATCTGTGGATTAACCCATTAATAATTTTTTCTTTTATTTTTTAAAATAAATAATGGGTCTTTATTTAGAAAAGAAAAAGGAGTGAAAGCTCCTGCTACCCAGGAGGAAGTCCCAAACAAGTTGCCCACCTATTAATAATTTCATATGCTATTTAGGAATTGGGGCCTGGTTGAAGGGATAGGTCACTGGGGTGTAGCCTGGGAGGTCATAATCTTGTCCCCAGCTGCTCATTGTCTCTCTGCTTCCTGGCCACAATGTGTTGAGCTGATACCCTTCTGCCAGTTGACCATGAACTGAGGCCTCTAAAACTGTTAAGTAAAATAAATCTCTTTTAAATTGTGAGTGTTGGTATAGCATCCTAGAGACAGTAACGTAACTAAGACACTACTTTATAAAATAACGTATTTATCTTATGGGATGCTTGAAGTCTGGGAATGTGACTTCTATTCTCGGCTGTCCTCACCACT
This sequence comes from Ctenodactylus gundi, assembly GCA_004027205.1. NCBI lineage: Eukaryota > Metazoa > Chordata > Mammalia > Rodentia > Ctenodactylidae > Ctenodactylus > Ctenodactylus gundi. Next base: position 2,065 of record PVKB01002025.1, read on the forward strand.
GCAGGTTTGTTTTGAAGATAATGGGGTAAAGGATGAAATGTTAGAAAACAGAAAGGAAGACTGGAGAGAAACATCAATGCATTGGAAGAAAACAGACTGAGTTTAAATGTTCTTGTGGTAAAACTAAGTTTAAACAACAGGCCAAAGAATCTATCCTGGTTTGTGGCCGACCCTGGACAACAGAAATAAAAAATACATAGTTCACTCCCAAACCTCCCAAACTTCTCACTCAACAATAATTACCGATGTTTTAAAAAATGTCCCCCATTATCCTTTTTATTAGTATGTGTTAGCAACACATACTAATGTGTTACACTGAACCTGGAAAATTGGTGCATACATATGTCACATCTTAATCATTTTTGCTTCTCCTAATTACTAATCTTCTACAGAATTGACAAGAGTGTATCTATCTTAAGCAGGACTTAACTCCTCCTGGTGCTTCACTGCCAGCTGGTCTAGGGGTGAATAAGAGATGGTGGGATTTGGGAGATACAGAGGAAGCCACAAGAAGAGGAAGTCAACAAACTGGACAGTGATGCATCATCTACACAAAATCTATAATACTGAAAAACACTAAGGATGATGAGAATACTGGGTGGAGAGGACTGTTTCCGGTGCTGAAATTCTTGGTAAACACTGAGTGTCCTGGGAGTTGGCAAATGACAGGAGTAAGTATAGAGGAAGTGTGTAATCCTCAAGGCACAAAGGCTTTTACATGTGAGTAGACAACAATGACCTAAGCCAAACTGGGCGGCACAGGATTGTAATTCCAGCATTCTGGTAGGCTGAGGCAGGAGGATTCCAAATTCAAGCCCACCCTGGGCAATTTGGGAACTCAGTAAGACTGTTCCAAAATAAAGACTTAAAAAGTGGGATGTAACCATGTGTGAATGAAGATCCAGGGCTCACTCCCCAATACCACGAAAAGAGAGAAAAGAAAACAAACAAAAAAAAGATCTAGAAGCAGCAGAAGGAACAAGGAGAATATTTTAGGGTCTCTGCTTCCCTCCTACATTCATTATCTGATGACTAAACCTACCCATACCTAGGCCTACCCAGAAACCTGAGAGTCCCACACTCTTTTCCTCTTCACTTCATCTATCTAGTCATCAAATGCTCTATTTTGCCCATATTCCATATTCACTCTTGAATTACCCACACAGGTGAGAGAGGACAGATGATTGGAGGTTCTTCCACCAGCAGCTGAGACTCCGTAAGTTAGGATGGACATGTGACCCTCAAGTTCCAAATGGAACCCTGGGATGTAGTTGTTTCAGTGCCTGGAATACTACAGTATGAGTGCAGCATCCCCATTCCTATCAGGGCCTTTCAGAATTTTATTTATTTTTTGGTGGTACTGGGCATGAAACCAAGGGCCTCACACTTGGCCTACCACTTAAGGAGACCTTTTAAAGTGTGGTTTTCTCATCAAACATCCCTCTATAAATTTCATTTTTGTCCTGAAGATTTTATATCTTTTTCAGAAAGAAAGAGACTCACAATAAATTGCACCAGGTCCAGAACCTCAAAGCACCAATGACAGGCGACACTGATGGCAGGGAAAGGAACATTGCTCACTGCCAGGAATAAAAACTAAGTCTTACTTGACCAGGCCAACTCTCTAAATTACCACGCTGAGAAGGATTCTGAGGCTTAGTGTCTTGAATATCGGCCCAGAGAGGAAGTCTAAGATGGAATGAGACCATGTGCTCAGGAGTGTGACGGATGGCGGAAAGAGCGGACGCATTGGCTGGAGCCCAGCAAGTGGGGGACTTCCTACACCGATACTGGGGAGTCACACCTTTCTGTCTTACTGAAGCTCAGTTCTTGTCTGTCAAGTCTTTGTCAGGTTTTAATCGAAGGTTATGAAAAACACTCAGTGCGAGAGCAGGAAAAACCTGTTTATCATCATTGATGTTTGCCAAATTCCTCCCAAGAGTCAGCTGGCCAGTCCAGATAGGCCTGGGCATTGTTGCCTTCCCTCTCAGGTTAAGCTGTGCTACTTTCACCTACTGTAATCGGTAAGAAATGAAAGGAGGAGTGGGTCATTTGATCTGAACAGATTTTTCCCCCATACCAATAGAATTCATACAACCAGTCTCAAAAAGCCTATATATTTTTTTCTTTTTAGTACTGTGAATCAAGCCTTAGTTTCCACACTGAGCTACATCTTCAGCCCATTTTTAATTTTGATTTTGACAGTTTCACAAAATCATCCAAGCTGAGCTTGATGATCCTCTGGCCTCAGCCTCCTAAAATGCTGGAATTAGACAATTTCACCACCTGGACCTGTACGAAGGTTTAAAGTTGTCCCTTTTACAAAGTTATCTTTATCTGAGACATAGGAGATCTTTCTCATTTTCGATATAAATTGATAGTACTTTCCACAGCTTCAAATTTATAATTTAGAGAATAAGAGACACATTATTTTTCACCAAGGATTCAAATCGTTGTAATTACTGCTATTCTTGGACTAATCAGAGCAATTTTCTGACTTGTCTGTTGAGACAAGGGTCTTGCTATGTCACCCAGGCTGGCTTTGAATTTTGATCCTCCCACTTCAGCCTCCAAATAGCTAGGATTACAAATGTGGCTACTGAATAGATCTCTTATTAAAAACAAAACTACTGCCTTTTAAAAACTGCATGCTAGGCAAGCACTACACCTTTCTGCGTGAGGTTTCTGCCTGCCACTGATGTAATGGAGCCGGAGATTACAGGCCTGGGCGACTCTGCCCGGCTAAATCCTGAGTCTTAAGATTCCTATTTTTTTTTCACTAGGGATCACTAGTTCCTTTCTCCCTTAAAACAATCAGAAGAAAGCCTACCTTGTCAAGGGTAAACCAGGGTATATGGTAGTGACTTGAACTTAAGTCTGGTCTTTTGTAAGGTGACCAGGACCTGGAGGAGGTAGAGAATTCTGTCAGGTGGCCTTGCGGTTGGGAAGAATGTTTAGCTCCTGCAGGCAAATGAGCTCGGGACTGTCCTACTGTCGCCTGCTTAAGAGTATGTGGGAGGGTCCTGCCCGGTGGCTCTTTCGTGTCTAAGAGAGGAGAGTGAAAAACAGTGAATGGAAGACCTTTTGGGATGGTCCAGTCCTGCAGGGGTCCCCTGAGAACGGGTTGGGAGGCCTGAGCCATCCCAAGGACGAAAGTCACCCACCTCCTCCCTCTGTTCCCCAACTGGTGGGGAACTGGTGACCCCAGACCAGGGAGGAAAGCTTCAGTGAGTGAGGGGGCCCGTGCTGACCCACGCGGGCGGCCAGGGACGTGCCAGGCTGCGCGGGCCCTTCCCAAGGCCGGGTCCGCCGTGGCAGGAAGCGCACCACCTAACTCAGCATGTCACCTCGGGGAGGAGGAGCCAGGTGGGTCGCCGCAGCTCCAGGAAGGGCTGCCCGGTCCGGAGCGGGCTCGCGGAGGAGACAGCAGCCTGCCGCCAGGCCGCGCGGCGCGGCGCCCGGAGCCTGCGGGTGAGGCGCTCGCCGGCGCGCGGGTTCCGGGGGGCGGGAGGCCGGGGCCGGGGCCGGCGGGCGGGCCGTCAGCTGCCCGGTCGTCGCCGCCTCCCCGCCCCCAGGCTTCCTGCGGAGGCCGCGGCCGCCATGTTGTCGTGGGGCTGAGGCGGCGCCGGCGGAGCCCAGCGGCCGCGACGGGCTGCGCAACAGGTTCGCTGGCCGCGGCCTGACGACCCCGCGGGCGGCGGCGGCGGCCGAGCGGGACTTCCGGCGCCCGCCCGCGCCGCGCTGCGGAGGCGCGCGGGCCCGCGCCGTGACGTGCGGCAGGCGCGGCGGGGCGCCAGGTGGGTGCAGTTGCCGCGCCGGGCAGGTGCGGCCGCCTCGGCCGCCGCCCGAGGGCTCCGTGGGCCGCGCGGGGGCGGCGGGAACGGGCGCCGGGAGCCGGACGGCCCCGCGCGAGGCCCCTGGCGGCTCGGCCGCGCCGGGCGGAAACTCGGCCCCGGTTCCGGCCCGCGCCGGGAAGGGCGGCGCCGCGGCCGAACCGGGCCCGCCTGGCAGGTGGCGGCTCCGGGAGCGCGGGAGAGGGCCGGGGCGGGCGGCACGACGCGGCCCCCGCGCGCGTCCCCGGGAGCCCGTTTCTGTCTCGGCGGAGTCGGTTTCCCCTCGTGGGAGGGATGGTGCAGCGCGTCGGGTGAGCCGCATCCCGGTGCGTCAAAGTAACCGGAGTCACAGGCGACAGTGGGCGGGTGCCCAGGCTCGCGAGCAGGCGAAGTTGGTAAATGTTAAAATTTGAGTTCGTCGTTATTGACTTCCAGGGCACACAGGAAGCACGAGAGGTGTAATGTCGGATGTCAAAGTGAAGTTCTTTGCTATTATTAAAGGAAAAAAAAAAAAAAAAGACGCCTGCGTGCGCATAGAGACTAGGTAAAACGAGGCAGAAACTGCAGATGGCTTCGGGCTGGAGGAAGCTGCTGTTTTGGGTCATTGGTCCTGAGCCTTGTGCTGAATGATCGCCCATGGCCAGTCGGCTTCATTTGACACTTGTATTCAGAGTGAATTAGGAATATTTTTTTATAGGACCGATCACTTTATGATAAAGTTAGCACAAGAATTGTTACTTTACTACATGCTTTTTGGTCTCTTTTACGAGTGTTTTCCTGTTTACTCAGAGACAGGCTTGAAATTGTGTGGTCTTAAATTTTAATTTGTGTAGATTAAGCTGTAGATTAAGCTTCGTAAGCCTCAAGGAAATTAAAAGCTTCTGTACTCGGGCAGGTTGGCTATAGTGTTGATCAGTGAGAAAGCCTAAAAGCAACCTAGAAATGTCACATAAAACCTTTATATTAATGGAGTCTCACAGTATTTGAAGAGAGTAACAACCCAGATGGGCTCACCTTGAGGTTTTTCAGGCTGTGTTTATGTTTGCCTTGTAATTTTAGAAGTAAATAAATCGCAGATATTTCATGTTTTTGTAAGTGCAGAAAAACGTGCATTGCTGACGTTTTGGTGTGATACTAACATGCAACTGGAAAGCTTCCTTTCTTTAACCTTTTAATGAATTCATATATTTTCCTTTTATTTACCTTTATTATGAAAAGCAGACTGATTTATTAAAACTGGACCAGTAGAGAATCATTGAGTGGAGAGGTACTATTATTCAACACATCTCAAAGCATAAATTCTGATTTTTCAAGAATTTGGGGAAATACGTTAAGCATATTCTGGGGATTGGATTTATAATTTTTAATTTGAATTTTCACAGAAAATACAACAGTATTCACTCAAATTCAGCCACTTTAAAGATTTTCTTTATCCGTCCTTCTCTGTTATTCTTATCTATATTTTGAGTCATTTATCTTAGTATCTTAGTAGAAACAGTTGTATTCCTTTAGAATTTTTAACATATCTTTGATATAAAATTTCACAAATTTTAAGAGATATTTATTGGCCAACCTCTTCAACTATATACTTTCTTTGCTATTGCAACGTACTCACCACCATGGGAGACGTGAGTAGAGCACTTATTACTAGGCCTTATGCTAGGTGTTTTACATAATTACTTAAAGTTCACAGACTCCGGGAGTAATTACTGTCTTCCCATCAAACAGCAAAGTGAAATGTTAACCTGGAGTTAACTGACTACTCCAGGTCTCAGTAGGGAGTACACCGCTAGATTTCCAGCCGAGATCCTTGTACCTTCAACACCTGTGTGCTTCTCTGGTATCATCTTGGTTCAGTAGTTCTGTGAGCATTCAGTCATTACTTCTTGGAGTGAATGAATGAAAGTGCATATTAGTATGTAAATAGACAACTAACATTTTTATGTGTTATATTTACTTGAAAAATATTTTTTGTCATTTCTGGAAATGATTCAGAATTAGCTACTAAAAATGTGATATATTTGTTACCATCCAACAGTGAATTTGCTTTTTTTAAATTGTATTCTGGATTTTTGTTTTTGAGACAGTGTTTTGCATTGTAGCTCAGGCTGGACTTGATCTTGCTGTGTTGCCTGGATTGCCTCTGAACTCTGTCCTCCTGCTCAGGTTCTCAGGTGCTGGGATTATGAGGTATGCACCACCGCTCCTGGTTTTGTATTCTGTGTGTATTTTTTAAAAAAGTATTGGTGGGGAAATTTTGTGGAAAACTATTTTTGAAGAAAATAATTTTTTAAAAAAAGGAACTTTTGAGGGGGATGCTAGTTGCTAACGGCAAGATTCCAAGTGTGAAGTAAAAAAAAAAAACAATGTTTACGATTCTTAAGTTGTGCAAATCTTAGCGCTGAAGCTACATCAGAAAATGCTGTTTATACTTGAGTTCCTTTTTTGAGTTTGTACCAACCTATAGCTGTTGAGTCCAGAGACTAAAGATGGTAGTCTTCTTGGTGGCGTGTGCATGTAGGAATTCTCCAGGAAGAGGGGCTGACCAGTCCTGCAGGTTAGGAAAGCAGAGAGGACGTCGGGGAGGAAGGGAGGAGCCGCGCAGAAGTAGGATGGGGGACGATCCGGACATATTTTCACAATTCTAAGAGAGCGGCATATTTCATTTGCAGGATCTATAGTATTATTTTGGGAGATTCAGTTAGAAATAATTTCACGGCCACGTCAGGATAATGAATAGTTACTGTGGAGCTATTCAGCAGTGATTGCGATAGACATTTGGAATATACTACCAGACGATAGGCATTTAACTTGTCCTATTTAGACAACTGTTTTATGTTTTCTAGATTCTTTTCTTCAAGAATGTTCATTCACTTTAGGAAAAATATATATGTGTAATGAAAGTTTGACATGCTTTCATCATCGTATTATTTGGATAAGGATTAGGTGCTCTAAAGTCAGATTTCCTGCCTCCCGCTGCAACGCCAAATAGCTATATGGTCTTGGATAAGTTACTTTAAGTCTCTAAATTTTTGTTTCCTTATCTGTAAAAATATAATAATATAGTACTAATTTTATAATATTGTAATATAAAATGCTTAGCATGGCAACTATTATTTAGTGTAAGTGTCCAATATGTGTTATTTCAAGAATTTTATTTTATTTTACTTTATTTTTGAGACAGGATATTGCTGTGTGGTCCAGGCTGGTCCTGAACTCACTGTGTAGCACTCTGTAGCCCAGGCTGGCCTAGAACTTACGGCAATTCCTCTTGTCTCAGCCTCCTGAGTGCTGGAATTACAGGCTGTGTGGCCCCAAAACAAACTTCTAAGTGAGACATTTTCAATTAATTTAGCTTAGTCCTTTTTTGGTCTTTGTTTTTCCCAGTGACTGTAAGGATTTAGCTTTTTTGCTCTTAATTTTTAGTTTTACAACCAGAACAATCCATACGGAAGGCTGAAAAATAAAGTAGAACTGATCCAAAATCCCGTCCCCCATAAAGGATCTGCACTCAGTGCTCTTCATTTCTGCTGTTTCAGATGATTGCTCTGAAGTCTTCAAATTCAGGTGCTTAGACTTGAATTGAGTAAGTCAGATTACTCTTTTTCAGTGTGAAGAGGACGACTAGGGAGAGGCTGGTGTTGGGAAAGACAGTGTCAAACTGCAGGGATCCCTAAGGATGAGGTGCTGACAGTGTTTGCTCTGGCCATTCAGAGGACACTGGTAATCTTTGCTTTGCCATTTCATTTTTGTGGAATCATATTGGCCTGTTTGGATACTCTACTTACCACCCTACCACCCTTCCTTCCTCAGTCTTTCAGACTTTGTGGTGGTACTTTTTAATTTTTATTTTGAGACAGTTTTTCTAAGTCACTAAGTTGCCCATTTTGGGCTCAAACTTGTGATCCTTCCAACTAGCCTCCCAGAGTGCTGGGATTACAGGTGTGTATGACCCTGCCTGGCTTCCTTTGTAGTAGTTATAAAATGACTGCTTAAATATAAGAATTGAGTAAGTGAGGCTAGTAAATCTCATGATTTATGTAACATTTTGTGGTTTTAGTATCTAGTAAGCCTGAAATACTACTTAGGGAGGATAAGGAAAACCTTAAGATTAGTGCAGTTTGCCTTGAATGATGTAGATGGGCTGGGAACACAATGTAGCATTCCTTCTCTGATCATTTTTGTTAAGTTTTGAAAACTCAGGTGGTAGGAGTAGAGAGAAACCTTATTACTGGAAGCATTTTAGCTTTTCCTCTCCTAGTGTTCCAGTAAAATGCTTGCACATGGATTTTGTCTTACTGCACAGACAACGTATATTGGAAAGCTTTCCCTGACATATCCGTGTCCCCTCTGTGCCTGGTCCTTATTCCATTAACTCTTAATTGAGTTTGCTACTCCATCCTCTAGCATCCTGGTTCCCACAGTCAGAGTTCCACTGGATTCTAGAGAGCTAAGGTAGTGGATGATTAAGATGGAGTCACATGGTCCATAACCCAAGCCTTTTCTGATTTGCTCACTCATATTAGGCTTTATAATCATTAAGTCAAGATGGCAAGTTCATCTTGCAAGAAACCCGTGCTGTAGCTCATTCTTAAATCCATCTTAGGTTGTGCTTTCCTCATCTTTATATTTTTAGGGGCTTTATTGAATAAAAAATAATGCTCCCCCCTTGCGTTTTCTTTATTCCCAATCTCTAGCTGTCCTTTTAAAAAGTTAGTCAATGGAAGTTACTCATGATTCATCATTTAGAATCCATGTTATTATTGAACCCCAAGGGTGTTACATTGAACTACAGCTTCAGCCTTTTTTTTTTTTTTTTTTTTGAGATAGTTTTAATTGCCCTGACCGGGCTCAGATTATAGGCGTGTGCCACCAGTCCTGGCGAGAATCCATTCTTTTATTCTGTCATTTAACGCCTGCTGAATGCTTACTTGCAGAAGCTGGTCTAAGCACTCACTACCTACTAATCAGTCAGTAAAATATACTAAAAATCTTAACCCTGATGGCACTTAAATCAAGAAAGGGGGAGACAGAATGCCTAAAAATAAGGTTAGAATTTTTTTTTTAAAAACAGGGTCTTGCTCTATAGTCCAAGTGCCATTGTGCCTGGTTTATATGGTGCTAGAGAATTGAATCCAGGGCCTTGCACTTAACTAGGCAAGCGCTTTTACTGCTGAGCTACACACCCAGCCCAGAAAGTTAGAATTTGTTATGTATCATGGGGAAATATGAAGTGGGAAAGAGGGATAGGTAGCGTGTGTGTATGTGGGGAGCAATTGAGAGGAGTTAAATTTGCCACCTGCAGAACTATCAAGGAACTTAAGATTGAAGGGTTACTTTAGACATTGTGAATAAATGATAATGCAAAGTAAGAAACTGAACACCAGATATAATGAGAGGCTGAGGCAGGAGGATTTAAGTTTGAAACCATCCTGGGCAGTTTGACATAGTGAGACTCTGTACAAATAAAAGTAAAAAAGGTCTGAGTGTGTACCTCAGTGCAAAGACCCTGAGTTCAGTCCTTAGTACCAGACATACACACACTTACACAAAGTATTTCAGGATCCATATTAAAAATAAATGTCTGTCTGGTCACTTAAACAAGGAAAAAGATAATCTTCAGATCCAATGGAAGGTCAAAACAAAGATCTGGCCAGATGTTTTAGAATACTTTTGATTTTTTCTTAAAATACTGTATTGTTTCGAAATTATACACACACACACTCTTTCTTTCTTTCTTTCTTTCTTTCTTTCTTTCTTTCTTTCTTTCTTTCTTTCTTTGAGACATGATCTCGCTCTGTAGTCCAGGCTGGTCCTGAACTCACTGTGTAGTTCAGACTAGCTCAAACTCCTGCACTTCCCTGCCTCAGCCTCCTGAGTGCTGGCACTACAGGTGTGCACTACCACGCCCAGCTTATGTGGTGCTGGGAAATAAAATTTAGGGCCTTATTCTTGGCTAAGCAAGCGCTCTAACTGCTGTGCTATTCCTCCAGCCCCTTAAAATTATGTTGACTTTTTATGTGTACTGTTTTTATTGTGATGAATAATGTATTTTATATGGAAGATTGGAAACCTCTAGACTTAAGGAAGAATATAGTAGTCATTAATAATCATATTATTTAGAAATAACTATTAGTATCTTGGTTGATGGTCTTAATAGAAATATTTTTTGCAACTAATGTAATTATAAGCTTTATTTTTTTGTTTGTTTACTTTTAGTGCTGGGTATTGAATACAGGGAATGTATGCTAGGGAATGCTAGGGAAGAGCTGTACTACTGAATTACCTCTCTGACTCTGTTATGTAACTTACTCTTTAGCTTATTAACATCAAATCATAGTACTATTTTTACTATGTATTTATCTAAAAAATACTTCCCCTTGCCCCCCAGTGGTGCTGGGGATTGAATCTTCACACTGAGCACATCCCCAGCCCTTTATCCCATTTGAGACGGGTTGTCACTAAGTCACTAAGTTGCCCAGGCTGGGCTTGATTTTGAGATCTTCCTGCCTCAGCCTTCCATATTGCTGGGATTATAGCCATGTGCCGCTATATGAGAGACATAGTATATACTTCGTATTGGCTATATAAAGTTACTCTTCTACTACTGATGTTAATACTAACATTTATTACTTTTTTGAGGTATTTTATATTTTTTACTAATTTAGTCTTTTTTGTGATACTAACCTAGAGCCTTCACACTGAGCTATAGTCCCAGTTCATTTACTTACTTACTTACTTACTTACTTATTTGTGAGACAGGGTCTTACTCTGTAGACTAAGCTGGTCCTGAACCCATTGTGTAGCCTAAGTCTTGAACTCAGCAATCTTTCTATCTTAGCCTCCCAAGTACTGAGATAACAGGCATCAACCTGTTCATGTGGTGCTGGGGAATCAAACTTTGTTGTGCTATTCCTCGAGCTTTCCCCAGTCCATTTTTTAATTTTAATTTTGAAGCAGAGTCTCACTAAATCACTAAGTTTTCTAACCTCAGCTTGAACTTGGAATCTGCCTGCCTCAAACTCCATGAGTGCTATGATTACAGGCCTATGCCACTGAGCCTGGCTAATTTAGTTATTAACCTTTCTATAAGAGCTGTTCTGCTGTTAATTTTATAGTTGAAAAAAAATGCACAGGGACAGATTTACTAGTTTACCCAGGAATGCACAGCTACTAAGTGATAGACCTACAACATAAACCTAGTCTAACTTTGATCTAGTGTCTATAGCATTATTTTATATTGCTTCTCTAACATTAAGGTAGTTTATTTTTGTTATTTTACAGTATGCTATATTTTATATCTTTGTGCCTGTCTTGTGTTCATGTCTATAATTCTTATGATAAATCTCTAGTAGAATTATTGGATCAAAAGGTATGGCTGCTTTCTAAGGTCCGTGTAAACATAGTGCCAAATGACCTTCCAGAAAAGTTTATTTGTTTCAGAGTGTAAGTAAAATAATCCTATTTTCCCATGTGCTTGAAAACACTGGTTTAAAAAAAAATCTACCAATTTATTAATTTGTGCTGGGGACTGAACTCAGTGCCTTCACACTGAGCTATATACCCAGCTCTTTCTTAACTTTTATTTTGAAACAGAGTCTCCCTAAAATATTAAGTTGCCCAGGCTGAACTCAAACTTGTAATCCTCCTACCTCTGTCTCCAGTGTGCTGGGATTACAGCTGTATGTCACTACATTGGGCTGAAATCTGCTGATTTCACCAAGACTACTTAATTTCAATTTTTCTTTTTCTGAATGTCAATGAGTTTATGTTTTATCTTTTCTTGTTCTTTTTGAATTGTACTAGGGATCAATCCTAGGACTCATTTTTATTTTTGAGACAGTCTCTTGCCCAGGCTGGGCTAGAACTTGGAATCCTGCTTCTTCAACCTCTTTTCTTACATTCCTTCTTTTATACATCTATTGATTCAGTAAATGTTTGTTTACTTGAATTAAAGGTGCTTGTGATTATGTTAAGATTCAAACCAAACCTCTGCAGATATGAAGTTGAGAAACATAGCAGTGAGGAAGTAATGTTGGAACTGGGCTTTGAGGCCAGTTGAGGAGAAGGAAGGGAGGCAGAAACCCAGAGACTAAAATCCAGTGAAAGGAAAAGTGGTAATTCCCATTCTGGGAATAGTGTGTCTTGAGAATGATTTTGAAGGTACTAACTTTGCCTCTGGGAAGGCTTAAAAAATCCCTTTAACGCTTTAACGTGCGTGCGTGCGTGCGTGCGTGCGTGTGTGTGTGTGTGTGTGTGTGTGTGTGTGTGTGTGTGTGTGTTGAGACAGTGTCTGGCTCTCAGCATTCTTCCTGCCTCAGCTTTCTGAGTCCTGGGGTTCCAGGCAGGTGCCACCACACCTGGTTTATATGCTGTTGGGGAATTAAAGTCAGGGCCTTGTACTTGGTAGGCAAGTGCTGTAACTGCTATGCTGTTTCTCCAGCTCTCCCAGTATACTTTTTTATAGTGTTCGGAATGAACTTTCATTCTGCATTATCTCCTATAAAACAGAATTAGATTTCTCTTCTGACTTCCCTTGCTGATGTAATGGGAGAAGTTGGAGAGTCCTGAGGAGATTGTGGTAAGATTCTGTGATGGCTCATGCTTGCCGTCCCAGCACTGGGGAGACTGAAGCAGGAGGATTCCGAGTTTGAACTCAGCCCAGGTCACTTAGTGAGTTAGAGAGATTCTGTCTCAGAAGGAAAACTGGGGTGCAGTCTCAACTATGGGATTAGGGGTGAGCAAAAGCCTGAAAAGCCTGAAAAGCCCTGGGAAGTTTGGTGACTTGGTGGTCTAGCCCACTGGGATCATTTGCTGAGGTCCAAGAGAGCAAGCTCTGAACTTAGTCTTTGGAGACTTCGGGTTCTCTTCCTCCTTTTTTCTTGGGCTGTTTAAATGCATTTGATTTGACCTCAACTCTTTTTTTCTATTTTTTGTACGTGTCTGACTTCTGTTCTCCCAGCTTAGATGAGAGGCATTCTTTTCTTTCTTTTCTTTTTTTGTTTTGTTTTTTGTTTTGTTTTGAGACAGGGTCTCGCTCTTTGATGTAGCTCAGGGTTGCCTTGTACTCAGTACAGTCTGCCTGCCTCAGCCTCCCATGTACTAGCATAGTATGCACTACCATGCCCAGCTTTATGTGTGATGTTGGGGAATCAAACCCAGGGTCTTGGGCTTGCACGACAAGTGCTTTAACCACTGTGCCATTCCTCCAGCCCCAAGACATTTTCTTAATTTGTTTTTTTTCTTTCTTTTTTCTCTTTTTTTTCCATTTTATTAATTTGTTTACTTTTGAGATACACTGATTGATGCTCTTGAAGGAAAGTAAGTTCTTTCTGTGTATTACCTGTATAATTTAATGTGAATATTTTCCCTAATTCATTTCCCTTTTGCATTTAACTATTTTTTGTTTATATAACTTACATTTTTCTGTATGAAAAAATTAATTGATGAAACTTTGTAAAATAGGAAAAAAAGTTAAGAGAAAAAAGGTCATTACAAGTCTACCATCCAGTGAAATACAAATTTTGGTGTCTCCTCCCACTGTTATTCTTTTTTTAAATTTGTTTTGTCTTGTTACTTCCTTTTTAACATATATATAGTCTGTGCACAGTTAGGAACATGAATATTGGTCTCAGATTAGAATTTTAGTTCCAGTTCAGCTTATTAGCTTTGTAAGTACGACACTGGCTAGCCTGCAGAAAGTAGGGATTTCCTAATAGTAGTGTTAAGGTTGTTAGAAAGATGAAGAAATTGTGTAGTAAGTTCAACAGTAGTAACCAGGCCTGTCTTGTGGTTAGAATAGTGAGGGTCAGGGCTCCAGGCTGCTTAGACTTGACGGTAGGGTGCAGAATGTGCCTGTAAGGCCCCCCAAATCCTTTGGTACAGTCTGGCCAAGGCAGAACTTGAGGTTTAATAAATCTAGGAGTTTTTTTTTTTTCATAGTAACATAGCAGCTTGACCTTTAAGTTGACAATTTGTACAGCCTGCAAAGAGTGTTATAGATACCTAAATGGCCCTTGGCGGAAAAAGGATTTCCTACCCTTGAGAAGAGATAGGTCAGAGACACTGTATCTTTCTTCTCCTTTCTGAAATAATTTAAAAATTCAATTTAAAAATTTGTTTTTAACATTCCCAGTGGGCCTATGAAAGTATTAATTGAGGCTTCCTTTGAAAGTGTGATTTATCCAGGACCTGCCTGTCGCGGTGTGTGAATTGCTGTAGGCTAGACCCTCCTGAGGATGGCCCTCCATATGGGAGAGTAGCCTCACAAGGTGACCATGGTAATGTGGAAAGACCTGTGATGTAGGGCTTGGTACTTAGTAAGTGTTCAGTGATTGTTGTGCTATTACGATGTTCAAAATGATAAATATACATATTTGTATCATACATTTTAAGTTATGCAAATATAAGCAATTTTCATGTCACATTATCTAGCTGAACTTGTTTTTTTAAATGTTTGTTTTTTGAGACAGGGTTTTGTGCTGTAATCCACACTGGTCCTGAACTCAGTGTGTAGCCCATGCTGCAGGCCTCAAACACATGGCAATCTTTCTGCCTCAGCTTCCCAAGTGCTGGGATTACAGGTACATACCACCATGCCTGGTTTATGTGATGGTGGGGAACTGAACTCTTCAACTTGCTTTTTACTTTCATTTATATATTTATTTTTGAGACAGGATCTTGCTCTATAGTCCAAGCTAGTCCTGAACTCACTCATGGCAATCCTCCTGCCTCAGGGATTATAGATGTGTGCCACCATGCCTAGCTCATGTGGTGCTGGAGAATTGAACCAAGGGCCTAGGGCTTGCTAGGCAAATGCTTTAACCATTGAGCTATTCCTCCAGCTATGAACTTGCTTTTTAAAGAAATAGCTTTATTGAGTTTTAATTCACATGTATGAATTTAGTTTAAAGTGGCAAGCAGCATGATACTTGGTTCAGTGTATATCCTCGTTTTTGGGGAACGATGTTATTTCTACTTCTTTCCCAGTAATTCAAGAAAACAAGAACAGATTAGTGTGTATATATAATACTACTGTGAATATAAAAATTTGCAGATAAGACATTTCTTACACTGTTATTCCTTAAGGCATTCTTAGAAGTGTAATGATTGACTTACAGGTTAAGAACCCAGTTTTTCTCACCTTCCCTAGTCCTGAGTGTTAGCAGAGGTTTGTTTTGCTTTTTTAAAAAATGATAAACTTAGAAATAAAGCACATTTTATTTTCTTAATTACTAGTGATGTTAATGTTTAGTAGCCCCTTTTATTTCTTCTTTGGTAAATTATTAGAAGTCAAAATGTATTTTATTTTAGTAACTATACATTAAAATATTAAAATATGTGCTGTGATTTTTTTTCCCTTTTCAAAGAAAAATCAAACATATAAATTAATGTACTCTTGTTTTCTTATAGGACTTCAGAACTTTGAAAGGTATCACTGTTTCAAAAAGACAATATTTGAAAGTGAAACATCTGAATATTTTCCCGACTACTTTTGTGCGTGCAGGCGTGTGTGTGTGTGTGTGTGTGTGTGTGTGTGTGTGTGTGTGTGTGTGTGTGTTTCTGGGGATTGAAGTCAGGGCCTTACTAAGACGCATCCCCAGTCCTTTGGGAGTTTTTGGTTTTTGACACGTCTCTCCAAGACATTATGATTCCCTACCTAGACAGGGCTAAAATTTTATCCTTGCTTCAGCCTCCCGGAGTACTGGGATTACAGACCTGGATTAAAGACCTGGACTACTTCTCTCTATGTATTTTATTCAGAGCAAGTAATAACTTTGCTTTGATGTTGACTGTTCTTGTGAGACAGATGAGAACAGATTAACAGGGCAGGGGGAATAGCATAGCAGTCGGCAGTCAGCATGCTGGCCTAGCAGTTACACAGGCCTGAGTTCCATTCCCGCACCTCATAAACTGGGTTGTGGTGGTGCATGCCTATAATCCCAGCACTCATGAAGCTAATGCAGAAGGATTGTTATTGCTGTGATCAAGGCCAGGTTGGGGCTGTGTAGTGAGTTCACAGACTCTGTCTCAAAAACAAAAAAGAACAGACTGGCAAATTGGCTCCCTCAACTCTTTCTTACAACAGTAGAGGATGAGTCACATGCTATTCTTAGGGTTTTTTTTTTGTTTTTTTGTTTTGTTTTGTTTTTTGTTTTCAATATGGGTGAATTGTCTTGTTCAGAGTTTTTGACTGATTCTTCTAAAATCAATTCAATTTAAATCTTCAGTGTGATTTGAGTACTAATGCTTCAGTATTAGGTCACCTTTTCTGTTCTTTTATGCTGTCTTATTTGTGGGGGTTTTTTTTGGTGAGCTATTCTTAAAATTTATAAAAATCCAAGTTTATAATTTAAACACCTTGAACTGAAGAGACTATGTTGCAGAACTAGAATGCTAGAATTAAGAACTAAGTTTGTAGAGAAATTTTGTACTAGAGACTGAACCTAGGTCCTCACTGAGCTACATCTCCAGTTTCTCTCCTGCCCTTCCTTCCCCCATTTTTTTTCAGTTTTGAGACATAGTCTCACTAAGTTTAAGCTGGGTTTGAGCTTGCTATCTTCCTGTCTCAGCCTCCAGAACGCTAGAATTATAAGAGTGAGCTACCATGCCTGGCTATTCTTTGAAGCGCTTAAGGCTCAGCACACTATGTGTATTTGGGGCTAATTTTAATAAAAAGTATGTTCTCAATTCATTTAAATTAGAAAATGTTCTTCTGCTTACGATTAGTATAATTGTAATTTTTTCAGGAAATCAAGTTGATTAGTAGCTAGTTGAAAGTAATGTTGATAAATAATTGTAAGAGCTATCATTACATGTAATTTCTGTGTGCTGCATTTTACAGATACGTAAGTCTTTAATAACTTGCCACTGCCAGGCATGGTGGTGCATGCCTGTAATCCCAGCTAGTTAGGAGGCTGAGACAGGAGGATCCCAAGTTCAAGTTCATCTTAGGCAATATGGTGAAACACTATCTCACAATAAAACTTTAAAAGGTCTGGGGGTGTAGTTCACTGGTAGAGAGCTTTCTTAGTGTGCATGAGGCACTGGGTTCAATCCTCAGCACCACACAAGTATGCGCACACATGCACACCTGCCCCAATACTGGCATTTAGGTATAATTATACGCATTTATGGATTTGGAAGTAGCTGTTTCATGGGTAAGTGAGTAATTGCATGAAATTCAAGCTCAAGTTGCTTGCTGTGTTTTTAGTATTTACATTTCAGTTTGTTGGCCTGCTTGGCCTGACCTTTGTGCATTTGAGGGTATACTGATGTCTTATAGGTGAGGGTTTGTGTGTAAAGAGTATCTTGGTGTCTGCCACATGGCTGACTACTAGCAGGCATTAGTTGTGTGAAAATGAGAAGACGTAAGCAGGAGCTCACAGTCTTCAGTGGCAGTGAGGCAGACATGAAAACATAAGTTATGATACTGGGTGATGTGTAGTTTGATGAGGTAATCCAAGACAAATAGAATATGGCAAAGGAAGCTTTTATAACGGAGATATCACTGAAAAGGTGAGCAGTTGCACGGGCACAGAGGGGGCATGGGGATAGATGGAGGAGAATTCACTAAATTAGGGAGTAAATATTTCAACTCTGGGCAGTTTGGCACATTGACATGTGAAGGATATTAGGTTGTTTAAAGTAAAGATGTAATAATTCAGCCAGGGATAGTGGTACAGGCCTGTATGCCCAGCACCCTGGGAGGCTAGTACATAAGGATTGTAGGTTTCAGCCCAGACTGGTAACTCAGTGACTGAGACACTGCCTCAGAATGAAAAGGACAAGGGATATGGGTCAGTATGAAGGCTCTGGGTTCAGTCCTCAGTACTGCCACACACACACATGACATAAATTTATATAATTCATTTATAATCACAAAATCATTTTGAAGTTTCTAATTCAGTGATTCTTTAGTGTATATATTTACAGCATTGTGCGGCCCTTACCACTGTTTGATTTTAAACCATTTCATCATCTGTAAAAGAAGTCTGTGTTCCCATACCCCAGGCAGCCAGTCATCTGCTTTCTGCCTCCATGCATTCGCCTGTATTGGATGTTCCGTGCCAACGGAATGACACGATGTGGCCTTTTGTGACTTGCTTCTTTGAGTTACCATCATGTTTTTAAAGATTCATTCATGTCACATACATCAGTACTTTTTTTTTTGTTAATGATACTGGGGATGGAATTCAGGGACACTATCATTGAGCTACGTTTGCAGCCCTTTTGTTCTTTATTTTCAGACATGATCTCCTGAGTTATCTAGACAGGACTTTGACTTGCAGTCCTCCTGCCTCAGCCTCCTTCATTCCTTTTTATGGCCAAATGGTATTGTATTGTATGGATATACCGCATTTGTGTATTCATTCATTTATTGGTAGATATTTGAGTTGTTTCTACTTTTTGGCTGTTGTGAATAGGTGCTGTGAACATTTGTGTACAGGTTTTTGTGTAGATACGATTATTTTCATTTCTGTTGTGCTTATTCTTAGAGATGGAATTGCTGAATTACATGGTAACCTACATTATACGTGTTAAGAAACTTCCCAGTTGTTTTTACAAGGAATTGAAACATTCTGTATTCCCACCAGCAATGTATGAGGGCTCTACTTTAGATTATATTTTATACTAATTTTCAGGCCTTTCTCAGGTTGCCATGGAAAAATTACTGAAAATTATTAAATTACTCTCCTGGTTCTCCAGCATAGTCCAGGGCAGATGCTAGGTCTTGAGGCTTTTCCTGGTAGGAGGTGAGCCAAACCTGCCAGTCGCTCGTTTCCTCAGTCTTCAGAGGCTGCTCCGCTGTTGTTCCATGCCTTTAGTCTTTGATGTTTATAATGATGTTTATAGATAACCATGGGCTCTTTACTGACCTAATTTACCTAAGATCACTAAAAACTGGTGTTGATAAATCAGGTTAGCCAATTGCTAGACCATACGAAGGGCTCTAATTTAGTTTTGAGAAATTTGCCAGTTGTATGATGTCTTTCGTCCACTGAACAACTTTTGCCATGCATGCTCACATTTAGGTGGGTGATTTTCACTGCATCTTTGGCATTGTCTTGAGTTGGATGTCATTTCAATTGATGCTATTCTTGGATTAACATAACAGAATTAATGTCACATTCAAAATTTTTGTTCATTTCTTAGCTCTTGTATAACTGTTACAGGGCTAAATTCCTATCACAAAACTGTTTTTCTGTTGGAAAATGGGAGCAGATGGTGAGATTGGATCTTAGTCCCATTTAGGTGGGTCTAGTTAGAGAATGAATGATGGATTACATAGTAAGAAGGATCTTTCCCACTCTAATATGATTTTTAGATGGGGATTTGTACATGTTACAGTCGCTGGTTTTGTCTATTGAATATGTTTACTCTCTTGAAGTTAGTTCACAGAGAGCTTTGGAGGTTGAATGCTTTGGAATTATGTGCCACATTTTGTGCATTTGTGTTTTTTCCCAGGGGAACAACTGTAGGTTTAATCACATTAAATGAAAAGTAGCAGCAGCCCAAGACTCCTCAAAATTAAAGAATTCAGATTAATAAGAGAACTTGTAAATTTGTGTTGTGAAGAAAATGCGATCTTGTCTTGGCTAGAAATTGCTGTTTAATGAAGATATTTTCTTTTTACATACCTGGTTCTAGTATGACCATTTCATGTTTAGAAACCTCTATTTTATGCTTTTCCTAATCATTTTTCTTCCAATAAGAACTTGATGTGTACTTTAAAATGCCCTCATTAACCAACCATGAAGGCACACACCTGTAATCTAGCATTTGGGAGGCTGATGCAGGAGAATTGCCTTGAATTTGAGGCCAGCTGCTTGACATAGTGAATTCAGGACTGGCATTGACTACAGAGATAGACCCTGCTGTCTACACCCAGCCCAAGAAAAACTAATTCCATTCTAAAAGATCATATTACCCCATCAGGATGTACAGGTTTTTTTTAAATGAATCATTAAAAATCAACTTAAATAAAAATATATCTTTATTTTATATTTATTATTTTATTTGCTTTGTTGGGTGACTGAGATGTTATATCAGGAACACTGTTTTGTTACAGTGATGGTATGCTTTATTTGTAGTAATTAGTGTATATTGGTAGTTTTATTTAAAATTCATGTTGGCTTGATACAACTGGAAAACAGATGAATGCATTTCTATTTGCTACAAGTTTGATTTCTTTCCTCTACTTTTTTGTTCTGTTAGTGTTTCAGTTGAGATGGGAAATTGTCCATCACTGTGGACACTGTTCACCCTCAGGCCCTGCTGGTGTGTGATATCCACCTGCGTGGTCTCCACGATGCTGTGCCTGTGTATAGAAGTGCGCTTTTATCTGTACTTTCATTACTAGGTGTGGCGTAACCAGTGGTATGGTTTGGATCTGGAGTGTGGCCCAAAAAGCCTTATGTATATGTAGTAGGATCTGTGTGCTCTTCAGTGATGGGGCCCACCTGGAAGGGACTTGGCCTGGAGGGGTGTATGCTAGCTCTGCCCTTCCTCCTCACTTGTCTGTGTTCCACCATGCTGTGAGGAGCTCTTTCTCTGGCTCCAGCCCTGCCAACTGGATCTTCCATATCTAGCCACTCGCTGGTAAATGAACTGTGACCTAAAACGGTGAGCTAAAGCAAATCTTTTCTCCCTAAAGTTGTGAATATCAGGTATTGTGTCCTAATAATGAGAAACTAAGACAGCTAGAATTCAGATGAGATTGGCAATTTCTACTAAGTACTTTACTTAAAGCTGGATTATTATTTAATATCATTTATAATAGATTAAAAACAGACAAAGGAAAGGTTCCAGATAATAGTTGACCACTGGGTTACAAGGTGGCATTCCTGGTTTTTGAAAAAGCGAGTTGAGGCCTGGAGGAATGGCTCAGTGGTTAAAGCACTTGCCTAGCAAGTGCTAAGTCAAGGGCTAAGTACCGGAGTTCAATTCCCCACCACCACATAAGCTGGGTGTGGTGGTGCACGCCTGTCATCCCAGCACTTGCGAGGCTGAGACAGGAGAATTGCTGTGAGTCCATGGCCAGCCTGGGCTCCATACTGAGTTCAGGACTAGCCTGGGCTACAGAGTGAGACCCTGTCTCAAGAAAGAAAGGAAAAAAAGAAAAAAAGAGTTGAAATTACTGTAGAGTGTTCTTTACTGAATTACTGAAATTGTCTTTTTAATTGTTTGACATTTGTGTGTATGTATTTTGTGTGGGATTTAAAAAAAAAACCCGAATGACAACTACAGTAAAAGTTGGAAGAGAGAGAAGAAAATAAATTCACCCACAAACATTCCATTTAAATCAACTGCTGTTAGCATGTTAGTGCTTTCCAAACAGGGCATTATTTTACAGATAAAATTGTCTGTGTGTCTGTGTGTGTTTAGTGTATGTACTGTAACTTAATTGTAATCATAGTATGGATTGCGCTTTTCACTCATTGCAACATTTTTTCTGTTGCTTTATAATTCTAAGTTTTAATGACTGCAGTATTTTATCTAGTAGCTAATGAGTTAAACACTCCTGTTTTCATATTTAATGGGTTTTTTTTTTTTTTTTTTGCTTTATGCTATTACAGCTAACACTCTGATGGATGTTATTCAGTGGCTGTATATTGAACATTTACTATACCAACACGCACTCTTAGGGAGCTGGAGAAATAGCACAGCGTAAGTTAGAGTGCTTGCATAGTAAGCATAAAGCCCTGAATTTGATTTCTCAGCATCACATAAACTGGGTGTGGTGGTGCAAGTTTGTAATCCCAGCACTCAGGAGGCTGAGGCAGGAGGATTGCCATGAGTTTGAGGCCAGCCTGGGCTACGTAGTTAGTTCAGGACTGGTATAGACTGCAAAGCAACAACCTTTCTCAAAAAATTAAAAGCCAGAAAACAACAAAACCCCGCAAGCACTATTAGGTACTAATATCACAAAGATAAGATTCTTTGCCTCCAGGTGTTTTCTTAATCCTTGATATATGTATGTATAATTTCGAATATTTGCATTCGTGTTTTTTTCACTTTTGTGATTTATAAAAACTTAGACATTTCCTATCTACCATAGCTTTAAAATTTCCATTTGAAATACATGCATGCATAATATTTTAATATTTATTTTCATGCCCCTTTATTAGATAAATGTATTTATATTTTTCTAATATTTATAACATTGTCGTATGCATCACTGTAATATTTATAACATTTACTGTTCATCTGTTTTTCTCCTTTACTTTCTCAAGGTAAATTTCTAAAAATTGAGTCCTATGAGTATTTTTTTGAGGGGTGAATGTTGCCAAAGTCAGAGACACATGTTTTATTTTGCCTCAACGCCAATCAATTCTAAAGTATTTATTATAAATTGATAGATTTACTTCTTGAACAGCTTACATTCAAACGAGCCAACAGTACAGGTCTCGTATGTCCCTTCACCTGCCTCTTATAATTTCCCTTGTTAATAACATCATAAAGTCTTGTATTAGTAGGGTATGTTTGTCAGAAATAAGGACCCAATTGCTGGTATATTACAATTAATTGAAGTTTATGCTTTATTCTGTTTGTCTTTCCCTTCTTCAACCCCTTTTACTGGCTGTTAAACCCAAGACTTGCCCGCTGAGCTACAGTCCTACCTCTTTTTTTATTTCCTTTTGTATTTTGAAAGAGGGTTGTTCCATAGATGTGCAGGCTGGCCTTGAACTTGTGATTCGCCTTCCAAGTGTCCTTAGTTTTTATCTTTTTCTTTTCTTTTCTCTTTTTTTTTTTTTGAGGGATTATATTAAAGGTATAGTATAGATCCTCTTCTATTGAATTCCTTGGTATTGAATTCCATGTTTGGGTTGAGTTAATGAGCTTTTGGGAAGAAAATCAGAGGTAAATTGCCTTTTTGGTTATATGCTAAGGTTAAATGCCATCTGCATGCTTTATGACTGTTTATCTTGGCCTTGGTCATGTGGCCAAAGGGCCATTTGTTAGATTTTTCCACTCTAAAAGTACTCTTCTCTTTCCCGTGTTGTACTCTGCTCTTCTGGCTGTTTTTTGGTTTTTTGTCTTTTTGTTTTGTGATATTGGGTTTTTTGTTTTGCAGTGCTGGGCTTTGACACCAGGGAATTGGCACCAACTACAAAATTGTACATTTTGAAATTGGGTCTAGGTAAGTTGGTTAGGCTAGGCTTGAACTCTCAATCCTCCTGTCTCAGCCTCTTACAGTGCTGGGATCACATGCCTTTCCTTTCTAAGGGTTGGGATGCTGTGTTAACTCTTCGTCCTGTGGAGAAATACCTGAGAAAAACAACTTGCGGGAGAAAAGGTTTCAGCTCAGGTTTCTGGAGTTTCAGTCAATGGCTTCTTGGTCCTGTAGCTTGGGCCTTTGGTGAGAAGGACCATCATAGCAGAGGCATGTGGAGGAGTACAGGTGCTCACGTTACAGCCACTGTGAAGCAAAGGTAGAGATGGAGCCAGGGGCTAGAGACACAGTGCACCTTACTCCTCCAGTTGGGTCTCACCAGCTCCCAGAAGTGCCCCCACTGAGAGTCCCACCTTCAAACATGAGCCTTGGGCGACATTCCAGGTCCAGCCTGGGCTAGAGGGCAGTCTGAAGGGAAGCCCTAGTGTAGTGAGAGGAGACACTTGGACACGTCACAGGTGGTGGTAGCGTGGACGAACAAAGCAACAGTTTGGCTCCCACATCTCTTTTTCTATTCCAAAATAAAAGTATAAATGAATAATACACTTTAAAACATTCTACATCATATATTGTTATATATATATGTGCACACATATTACAATAACATATAGGCCAATTTATGTTACAAGACTTGGTGTGACCTGGTCTTTTTTAGTATGAGAAAATACCTAGTAGATACAAAGGAAAGATGGACATAATTTGGTATGAAAGGGGTTGGCATGATAATAGATGCCCTAGAGTTAAAAAGCCACATGCTGGATTTAAAAAAGCACTTATAACAGTATTCAGGTGGCTGAGGCAGGAGGAACACTGAGGCTCTGTCTGTACCCCTCCCCCTGAAACAGACGAACAAAAAATTTACAAGCTGGGCACGGTGGTATGTACCTATAGTTCTAGGTATTATAAGGAGGCTGAGGCAGGAGGATTGCTTGAGTCTAGAAGGTTGAAGTTAGTCTGGACAATGTAGTGAGTATCCATCTCAAAAACTTTTGTGTTACAAAATTTAGTGTCTATCGATACAGTTACTGTAGTGTGTAGCAAATGTTGTGAACAACATTGCCTATTTTAAGGGACTGATGAAGATTGGTGGTCAAAGGAGACTTTGACCTGGTATAAGACACCATTTTTTTTAATTTATATTTTGGTAAGATAGAATCTTCCTCAGTAGTCCAGGCTAGTCCTGAACTCACTGTGTAGCCCAAGCAGGCCTCAGACTCACAGCAGCCCTCCTTCCTCAGCCTACCAAGTGCTGGGATTACAGGCATGTACCTCCACACCCAGTTTGAGTGGCTCCGGGGGGTCAATTCGGCTTTGTGCTGCTAGGCAAGCACTCAAACCGCTGAGCTATTCCTCCAGTCTGACAAGACTTTTTTAGTATGAAAGGATACCTAGTAGTCATGAATTTTTTTTTAAAGGTTGCTGTGCTTGCTTACATCTGTATTAGGTGGGTTTAATGTAGCCTGGTCCTTGTGTCTGTGGCTAGCTTTCCTTGCTTTCGCTATGGTGTGTGACTAACGTGTCATCTGGTTTCCCAGAACACAGCAGCCCCTCTGCTCTTGCACACACACTTACCTCTGACTGCAGTGTTTTCCTCCATGCTCATTGATCTGACAAATATTTTGATCCGTGGGGCCTTAGCTAATTTGAATGCACATATGTATGGTTGATTCATGGGAACTGATTTACATGTGACTTTTTTGTATTGACAAGAAAAGAAATTTGTGCATAGACAGTTGGGGCCCTGGGGATTTTTCCCACTTCTTTTCTTTTCCTGTTTCCAAGCTTAAGCGTGCCTTCATATGTCCCACCTGCCATTGTGCACTTCATTCCCACAGCCCAAAGTGTCTGTCCTTGCTGTAGGATAACACGCAAGAGCGAGCTTGCCTGCCTGCCTCCCCTGCTCCCCATCCCGGTGCTGGCGATGAACCCAGCCCACTTTTTATTTTTGATTTGAAGATAGGATGTCGCTGACCCTTTGAAGTTGTCCCGTCTGGGCTCGAGCTTGCTGTCCTCTGGTGTCAGCCTCCCGAGTGCTGGGTGTAAGGCCTGCCTCCGGTACTTTCTACTTTCACTTCCTCTGGCTCTCCTTTCTACTACCTTTTAGAAATTAAATCGGTTTTTCCTCTAATTGAAGTTTTGTTCTCATCTAAAAAGTAAAGCCTTACTTTTCCCATTTTCTTAAAAACTGATACCTTTCCTCCTACTCTTTCTTCCCCTATAACAAGTTTAAAAAAAAAAAAACACTGAGGAGCAAACTCAGGGACATCCTTTCACTGCACCCTCGAATCCTCCCTCACCCCAACCCCTTTCTAACTGTTAAGAGGTAGAATTTTGCTAAACTGCCAAAGCTGCCTGGAAACTCCTGCCTTCCCGAGTAGCTGTGAGGGCAGGCAGCCTCCACTGCGCCTGGCAACTCCTGCCTTCCCGAGTAGCTGTGAGCGCAGGCAGCCTCCACTGCGCCTGGCAACACATTCTTCTCAAGTCCCTTACACTTCTGGCGTCTTCCTTGCCTTGGGTTTCCCCTTAGCAGATACCACCATACCTGAACTGAACTCAGTGACAGATTGCCTAGAGTCACAGTTTGGTCTTGACTTGTGTGATTTGGGGAACATCTACCTCTCTCCTCGAGACTTTTTTTTTTTAAGAAATTCTGATTTCTCCCATTTCTAACTGTTCTTTAGTTTCTTACACATTCTTTCCCTGGGTAATGTCATTCATTTTACATGATTATGACTATTCCTAGGAATTCTAGGTCTCTATCTCAGATGCACAGTCTTCACTATTTTTTTGAATGTCTTTGTAGGTATGAAAGATTTAAGTATGTTCACAATTCAACAACTTCCCTTTACTCCCCCCAATTCTAACATCCAAATCTCTACTTTAAAAAAAATTTTTTTTGGTGGCCCTGGCGATTGAACTCAGTGCCTTTGCAATGAGCAGCATTCCTGGCCCGTTTTAGTTTTTGAAACTATCTCGCTAAGTCACCAAGTTGCTCCAGCTGGACTCAGATTTGGAATCCCTTCACCTTAGCCACGTAGAGTGCAGGGATTGCAGTTGTGCATACCATGCCCAGCTAAACTCAAACCTAGGATCTTGCACATGCACCATGAGTGCCATGCCACTCAGCTACATACCCAGCTGTCTTTTGAAATTTTTATTTTGAGATAGGGTCCCCCCAAGTTGCCAAATCTGGCGTCAGACTGGTGATCTTTCTCAAGTCGCTGGAATGTAGGCAGGTACCAATATAGGCTCTGTAGGTTAGTGTTTGTGTTCTGTAGTCAGCCGCGATAAAGGCTTGTCTGTGGCACTCTCGCTTGTTCGTCCCCAGCTCACTGTTAGAAAACCTGCCCTAACATCCTCCAAGGCATCTGCTCTTTATTCAAGTTCTCGCGTTGGTTGTGCTGCTCACTTCACACTGGGGTCTCTGTCTCAAGAATCAGATCCAGCGTCCATCTTACACGACTTGGTAGAATTCTCTGCCTTTGCCAGTTTTTTCTATTTTTTAAAAATACGTGCTTTCCCTGGAAAATGTCTTTCATTAATATTACTATTCCCAATGCCTGATAATTTACTAAAATTGAGCTTATAATTAGAACTCCACCTTTTCTTAGAATAGGGACTCTTCGTGAATTGTACAGTAAAGTCCAAATTCAAAAAGTGTGACTCTCTTTTTCCTTTAAATTGGGTGAATTTGCTTAGGTACTTTTCTTTGGCTTCTCTTTAATTGTTTCTAAAATGATGGGGATGTAGTTGAGCCTGGTGTCTCAGGCCTGTATTTCCAGCTCTGTGGGAGAATGAGGAAGGAGGATTGCAAGTTTGATCTGACATAGGCAACTTAGTAATTTTACAAGGCACTGCTTCAAAAATCAGAAAAACTGGAAAAAAGGCTGGGTAGCTCAATGCAAAGGCCTTGGGTAGGATCCTCAATATCACAGTATAGTAAAATGATGAGGAAGGAATCCCATATGTTGTTGTTTAGCTCTTTTAAAAAAAAAGTCACAGGGCTGGAGGAATAGCACAGTGGTTAGAACACTTGCCTAGTAAGCTCAAGGTCTGGAGTTCCATTCCCCAGCATTACATAAGCTGGGCATCATTGTGCATGCCTGTAATCCCAGTGCTCACGGGGCTGAGGCAGGAGGATCACCAGATGTTCGAGGCCAGTGTGGGCTATAATGAGTCCATGGCCAGCCTGAACTACAGAGCAAGATTCTATTTACAAAGAAAAATTGTTTAAAATACAGAACCAGAACTGCTGTCCTTGAAATTGATATCCCTTCCCACTCCCAACCCACTCTTTTATCTCACCTCTCTTGTAAATACTTCCTTGAAACTTGTGTTAATGTAACGTCAAGAAACACAATTTGAACACTGCTGGGCTTTGTCTTCTCTTTTTTAACTTTTAAGATTAAGTGACTTCTTTGAAACCCCATCACTTTCACATCTCACAATGTCTTTGAATAGGACTGGTCCTATTGTTACCTGGCCTCTTTCAACTAGGCCTTTAAGTTTAGCAGCCTCACTTCTTTATAGAAGTGCCTGCTCACACACCTACAGTGTCAACACACCTACGGTGTCACTCACTCGCTTGGCCTCTGTCCTCATCTTAGATAATTGTTACACAAATAGTACCTCCTTTGAAACTTGTACCATATTTTTTGACTTGGCTCCCAGATAATCTTGAGTTTGTCTTCTGGGTTCTCATAGCATTTTCAAAACTTTATATTATAATGACCATTCATGTTTATGAATATAAGGATGGACAAGTGAAAAAGGAATGAATGGACTGATGAGGCACAGGAGTAGGGAATGTGTACATCTGTAAATTCCTTCTTGCAAAAACTGTAAAGTAGTAGGTAATTTTGCTTCTGACATTCTTATATAGAACTGATCCTCAGCTCCTTGGAAGTATATCAGGCAGGAATAGTTTTTCTAACTAATTAGTAAGGAAGACTTGAGTTTTGGCTGTATGCCTAGCAAGTGCTTAGAGTGGAGGAAGCACTAGAGGGTTTTATGCAATAATCCTTCAGGAACTTGCTTTTGGATGTCAGGCCCGTGGTCAGATTTATTTAAACTACCCATCATGTAAGTAATGTGATTCAAAATATAACTGAAAAACACCCTTCCTCTGCTGTTCCAGTAAATACCCTTCAGAATTCAACAGGGGAATAAACCTTTGTTTCTGAAAAGTATGTATGCTTAAAAGGAAGATACAACTAAGTTGCTGAAGAGCCGTTTTTCAGGGGGCAGATTGGTGCAAAGAGCCACGGCTCTGATGTCGGCAGGATTTCAAGGAGCGTGTGGGTACCTGTCCTGTGCGTTTGCTTTGCCATAGCCTCTCCTCACTCTTTGCTCTGCTTCCTTCCCACTATGTTGTTCACTTACCCAATTTATTTGTTCAAGGAATATTTATTGAACATTTTCTTTGGGAGATAAAATTTAGGAACCAGGCATGTGGAGCTAAACAAGGATGTTCTGTGCCCAGAGCACTTGAAATAGATAAACACATGAAACCTGAAATTGAAACACGATGTGACAAAGAGGTTGTTTTGGTTGGAACAAGTGTTGGGGACACAACCAGGAGATGGTGGCTGCCATGTAAGGCAGAGGTCCAAAAGTTGGGAGTGGAAACACAAGAAGGAAGCATGATTATTTTATGAAGAAATAGGGAAGAGGAAAAAGCATTATTTCAAGAAAAGATTGGTGTATTTAGGTCAAAGGAATCAAGAAAACGTCTGAAGTGTAGTAGAGGAGAATAAGGTTAGATTTTGCACTTCTTGCTAATAAGTTTGGACTTCAGCTTGTAATAAGTGGTAGAATTAAACAGAAAAGGAGACTAACGGACTGTTTTAGGAACAAAGTAGGAGCTCGGGGCAAGGGTCTAAGCAGTGTGAGATGACGTTAGGCTTCTGCCTTAATTCACATGACCTCCCGCTTCATAATTTCCAAAAAGTGAATCTGAAGCTCCATAGAATTAGTAAATGACCCTGATGACGTGATTGGACACATTGAGGATCTGTTTAATAGTCAGCACTGCATATGTATGCTGAAACTCCATAGAATTAGTAAATGTCCCAGGTGACGTGAATGGACACTTTGGGAACTGTTTAATAGTCAGCCCTGTGCATGTGCAGCATCAGTGTGGGTTTCTGGGACTCGTTTTGCTACTAACTTGTGAACTTCTAGGAGTTCCTTGGTTTTCTCGTCTTAAAAATTGAGGATTTGGGGCTAAATAATGACTCTAGTTCTTTCATCCTGTAATTCTGTGCTTCTGAACAAGTGAACACCCCAACTTTGCCAGGCATGGTGATGGATGCCTAGAGTCCTAGCATTCTGGGAGGCTGAGGCAGGAGGATTAAAACTTCAAGTCCAGCTTGGGCAACTTAGAGTCTGTCTCAAAATAAAAGATAAGTAAGGGCTTGGATGTAACTCGGGTAGAGCACGTGTCCGAGTGTCGTGCTCTGACTGGCTCATGCCTGAGCTCCTTGATCACTGTGCTTGATAGGTCAAGGCAGGGTCTCAGGAGGCTGCACCTTGCCTTCATCCGTACTAGTGCAATGTGTGTGTAACTGTTTATTATTTTGTTTAACTCCTGGGCTGCATGTGAGCCCAGGGTCCTCATCACATCGTTGTGTGGTTGTGCTCTGAAGGCGTAAAACAGACTAGATCCCTGGGTGGGCCCTGCAAGCATTTGATTGTTCAGTCCTCTTTGGGGTAGTCTCCTTTGTCTTGGTGACTGCACAGTTCACTCAGTCTCATGAACGCCTTCTGGGCTTGCCTCTGATTTTATTTGCTCCACAGTCTCTCAGTCCAGAGTCAGGGAGGTTTTAACCCCTCGTGTCTCTCCGGCCCATCCCATCTTCTCTACTCCTGCTGTCCCTGTCTAGATCAGCTGCCAGGTCAGGTGTTCTCCGCTCTTCCCTGATCTTCCTGCTTTAGTCTTGCCCTGCTTTCATCATAATTGGTCGTCCATCTTAAATGAGACCTTTGTTCCTCTCTTTAAAGCTTTTTAAAACTTGTCAGGTGTAAGTTCAGCATTCTTAGAAGGTGCAGTTATAACTTTGTTTTTGGTGCTGGGACTCAAGCCCAAGGCCCTCATACTGAGCTACAGCCTCAGCCATTTTTGATATTTTGTCTTGAGACACAGTCTTGATAAATTGCTAAATTGCCCAGGCTGGGCTTGAGTTAGAAATCCTCCTGCCCCCTCCTCCCAGAATGTGGGATGACAGGTGTTTGCCATCATGCTTGATAGCTTCAACTCTTGTAATTTTTACCCACCCTTTAAGGCTCAACACAGTACCTACCCCCTTCCTGTAGGATCTCCAAAACTCCTTCTGCCATGTGATTGTGACTTTTTTTCTTTTGGTAAACAACCCTGGTATCTTGAGTGTATTTGCTACTTGAGACAGGAATAAAGACAAATAGTGTGTACGTAGGGGACGTTTCCCCCCACTTCAGAAACTCCAAAGGTGCTAAGAGGGTTGACGCACCTTTGTAGTCCAGTTCACAAACATCTGAAGAATGCGGGGTGGGTGGGTGTGTGTGTGTGTGTGTGTGTGTGTGTGTGTGTGTGTGTGTGGTGTGTGTGGTGTGTGTGTGTGTGTGTGGTGGGGGCGGCGGGGTGATGGTGGTGGTGGAACAGTGACAGAAAAGTTAGGCACCAGGGAATAAAATGAGCAGGGTTATCCCAAACCTCAGCAGGGTGTTCCCCATCCCTGTTGCCCGGTCCTGGCCTTTCTAGAAGCATGTGTCAGACCATCAGTGCCTCATGCTGTAACCCTTGTAATAACTCCTTGTGAGAAATTAACACACAGTGATCTGCTCAAAAGGTAGTATGTGTATTTTCTTTTGTGGAAAGAAAAGCTGCTGTCAGTTCTCTTGTACATAAATCAATTAGATTTGTGTGCCTGTGTGTCTAAAATACAAAATACAGTCACATTCCTGTGTCAGTAAAGCTGAGGACCAGACCCTTGAGTGTACCGCATCCACGAGTAGTGGCACCTTGTCCCTGGTAGCTAGCCAGCCAGTTTTTTTTAGCGACTCCCTCTGTCATAATGTGTGCATCCTTATTCTGGCTTTATTTAAAATGGCGTATGGAAATATTTTCCTTAAGCTTCTAAAAAGCATGAATATTTAAGTGACTTGGATAAGTCAATATGATACCTTTGAATATAGTAATGTTTTCCTGCAGTATTATGGTTTTAGTGGTTTTAATTACCAGGTATGTTATTGTGAATTTACTAGGCTTTCATTCTCCCAAGCTAGCCCTACCTTCAAGATTCATGGAATTTTTTTTTGAACTTTTATTTTATTCACAGTTGAGTAATGAACTCAGGGTTCAAAATGAAGGGATTCACCTCTTCTTGGATTTTTGTAACTAGCAAACATTTGTTGAATATACACTATGTGTCAGGCAGTATGCTAGATATTTAAAAAATAGTACTAGAGAGTAAGCCCAGGGATTTTGCACTGAGCCACGTTCCCGGCCTTTCCCTTTTTATTTTTGATTTTGAGACAGGGTCTCAATAAGTTGCTAATTTGCTTAGGCCAGGCTTGAACTTGCTATCCTCCTTCTGCCTCAGCCCCTACAAGACTGGAACTGTAGGCCTTTACCCAGCTGGACCCTACTTGTTAATTCTTTTTAAAAATACCCTTATAAAGTATTTTTGCATATCAGGAATCTGAGACTTGAAAAAGATTAAATAACTTCTTCATGATTATAGCTAGGAAGACGGCAGTTAATTTGAACCGAGAGGTGTTAATTTCTGTAGGCCTTCTCTTACTAGTATTTGCCCAGCATATTTAGTTGTGTTTAAATAAAAATATATGTACTTCAATAATTATATGTATGCTAATAATTACTTTAAGACGTTTTTGCATGGTGTTGAGGATCAAGCCCAGGGTGTAAAGCAAACTAGCTTTTTAAAAAATTTCTTACATATCTGTATATATGTATGTATCTATTTTTGGTACTGGGGATTGAACTGAGGGTCTCTGCATTGAGTTACATCCCCAGCCATTTTTTGTTTTATTTTTTTGTTTGTTTTGAGACAAGGTCTTGCTAAGTCCCTAAATAGCCCTGGCTAGGCTTGAACTTGTGATCCTCCTACCTCAGCCCCACAAAGTTCTGGGGTTACAGGAGTATACCACTACATCTAGTTTCCCCAGCCCCTTTTATTCTTTAAGACTACATAGCCTAAACAGATGTGCTACATTTAGTTTGGATACTTTTCTTGTTTTGAGATTTTTGGTAAAGAATATTAGGATTTCTGTGTTGTTCTTACATACTTACTTAATTTATATAGTTGATTCCTCTGAGATAAATTCTTGTGTTTCCTCTTTTCTAATTTCTACAACAATGTTATGTCATGTTAAGAGTTTCTTTATTCAGTATTTGCTTTAAGTTTGTGACTCTTTATTTTACATGGTCAAATCTCATCTGCTCCCCCACATGTAAATTCTGCCTGGTCAGCAGCGACAGAAGCTCAGCATTGTTTTGTGTTGGAAGTGTGAACTAAAGGGACTTGCATTCTCCTGTGAGCAAGTGCACTGAGCTGTCACCTGCCCTTGTTGTATTGCCAATGACACTGTGTTTTTGTATTGCAGATGGCTGACAGCTAGCAGGGAAAATTCAGAACCATGATGGCTCAGTTTCCCACAGCTATGAATGGTAAGCAGTTTTAGCTCATAGCAAGATAAGGAAAATGTGGGGAGCAGGGTGGGTAGAAGTTTAAAATATTTGTATAGATGATTCTCTTTAGCCTTACAAATGCAAAACTTAGTGTATTCCTGTTGAAGATACTGATGACTTATCTCAGATACTGCCTGTGTCTCATATTCAATGATTGTGCAGTAACTCCTCTTCTCTGTGTAAGCGTATTCTGCAATCTATCTAGAATGTATGTTTGCATAGTAGTTAAGAATAACCTAAAGGTACCGTCTTACTTATTTCTTACTGGGCCAAAATACTTGACATCCACAACTTAAGGGAGGAAAGATTTATTTTAGCTCAGTTCCAGAAGGTCTCACACAGTCCATTCGTGGGTGGCTGGCAACTGTGGAAGCACATAGTGGAGCTTTAGTCAGAGAAAAGCTCTTCACAGCATGTCAGACAGAAAGCCGAGTGAGTGAGTCATTGTCTAGAGCGTAAGGCCAAGACTACAGCCTTCTTAGGAAAAGCTCTAATTGTGCTTTTTCTTCCTTTGCTTAGTTTAAGCTGCCAATCCCCCCCTCCCCCAGGGTGGATACTCTTCTCTCATCTCCTGGCCCTCAGTTCAATCATACACACCTGAAAGCTCTGTGGTGGGTGCCCCCTGTCCCCACAGGTTGATACAATCCTTCCAGTTCAAGCCCTTCCTCCAGTTTCCACAAATTAACATAATCCTTCCAGGTCAAGCCACAAGCATTTGCCCCTTCCAGTCAGGCCTCATCTCCCAACAGCACATGGTTCCATAGGTATCCTACTGTATGCAAATGAGGCTTTTGGGGGACACTCCAGGTTCCAACCATAACAGGTACACTGGGTTTATGCATAACTGAAAGACAAAAAGCTGAGTCTACTAGGTAATTATTAAAGAGTTTTTAATAACATAGGAGGATAACCAACAGATGATACCAGTAAACATTCATTTAGTAATAGATAAGATTATTTTTCTTTTATAAATGGTTATGTATGCCTATACATATATTTGTTTAATATGAAAACTTAAGGGAAAATATTTGGGTAATTTCTTTTATGAAAAAATTTTAAAGCTTTTGTTTTGTTTCTGGCTTTAGTTCCTTACCCAAATACAAACTACCCTTCATAGGTGTTAAATTATTGTGTTATTATTTAGAATTGAGAAATATATTTTCATTTTAAACTAATAAATCTAGATAATGATTTCCTAATTTTGTGATAAATTTTATTTGCTAATTGTAGGTAAATAAGAGATTATAAAGAATAACCTTAATAAATTTTAACACAGAAATTGAAAACTAATGTGAAAGAGTTATCATTCCACCAACTTCACAAAGCAATTTTATTTTGATGTTACCATCTAGTGTGTCTTAGTTACTTTTTTTTTCCCACTGTGACTCAGTACCCAATATCCATGACTTAATGGAGGGAAGATTTATTTTATCTCACAGTTTCAGAAGGTCTCAGTCCATTCATGGGCTGCTGGCAATGGTGGAAGCACATGGCAGAGGAGGGGTGTTGTTCATACACAGCGGACGTGAAGCCAAGTGAGGGAGGAAGGGTGGATCAAGTATATGCCCTTCCAGGTCCTGCCCCAGTACATCTACCCCTTCTAGCCTTTCTGCCCCTTCTGGGTCAAGCCCCAGTGTCCTGCCCCTTCTGGCCAGGCCCCACCTCCTAGCAGCTCATGCTTCCATAGGAACTCTACAACATTCAAATATATGATGAGGCTTTGGGGACAAATTGCAGATCTAAATCATAACAGTGTTGGATTAGTTGCATCTTTTTCTTCTAACTGGCTTTCAGTCATAGAACCAAATTAGTACAGTATTAACAAAGGAAGTAAGTACATTGTTGTTGTACATCCAAAGGTTTAAGCCTTGGGATTTAGGAAAGTTTTGTGAAATGAATTATTTGCATGAAAAGTAGAATCAGTTCTAAGGTAAGATTCAGTGTCTTTTTTTGGTTGTTTTTGCCTTTTCAGAATTATTTACAAAGAAAACCTTCGAAGACAATATTTACTCCTCGAGTAAACTTTTAGTCAGTTTGTTAAGTTTTTTTGATGCCAGTACTATTGGGACTTGTCTGTGAAGTATGCCTGACCCAGTTGTTTGTCTAAATGCTTCTGACATCTTCTTTCAGTTTTGCTGTGTATATGCTTTATCATCCTGAGACTGCCATGGACTTTTTTGACTAC
Organism: Ctenodactylus gundi; assembly: GCA_004027205.1. Lineage (NCBI taxonomy): Eukaryota > Metazoa > Chordata > Mammalia > Rodentia > Ctenodactylidae > Ctenodactylus > Ctenodactylus gundi. Next base: position 36,948 of record PVKB01002025.1, read on the forward strand.
TTTGGTTCTTACAAAGCTATACTGTCTATTATAATAGCCATTAGCAACGTATGCTTTTTTGTTTCTATTTCAATAAAGATTAAATAAAATGTAAAATCTTAGGGGTTTTTTTTCCCACACGGCTGCATCTCAAGCGCACAGTCACATGTGGCTGTGGTTGCCATATTGAGCAAGGCAGATAAGGAACATTTACAACTTTTTCCTAGTCTCTCTCTCTTTTTTTTTTTTTAACACAGGTCTCACTCTGTAGTCCATCCAGACTGGTCCTAGACTCACTGTGGAGCCCAGATTGGCCTCAGACTCACAGCAGTCCTCCTGCATCAGTCTCCTGAGTGCTGGGATTACAGGCTTGAGCCACCATGCCCAGCTACTATTACATGGTGCTGAATGATCAAACCTGGGGTCTTGTGCTTCCTAGGCAAAGGCTCTAATCACTGCACTCTGTCCCAGCCCAGTACTTCACTTTCTGTCTCCTTTGCAACTAAAAAAAGTCCAACCATCATATTTTTAACACTTGTGACTTTACTACTGGTGTCTCTTCTACCACAGAACCATTCTTGCAAAGCCTTGTTTAATCATGGCAGATTTGTTTCCTGCTTTTCAAAGATTTAATGAAATTGCAAATTCCTTGAACATAGAGGCTACTTCAGGTACACGTTGTTACCAGTTGATATTGTAGTGCCTAATGGATCACTTTGTCCGGCAGCCAGTTCTTACCTCTTGGTACATTTTGGCTCAGGGCTATAGGAGGGATACTTTCCTTTTTTCTTTTTTCCCTGTATGTCATAGAGTAAACATAGAACATACGCTTAGTTTAATTCCAATTTGGTTGAACATTTCCTTAAGGAAATCAGTCTTCTGACTCGGTATTGATAAATTTATATTAAAGAGTTCTTTGGAGTGGGGGTGGTAGGGATGGACCTAGGGTCTTGTGTTTACTAGGCAAGCACTCTGCCACTGAGCTACAACCAAAATTTCTACATACTAAACTTTTAAGAGTAATGAAGATGATACAGCTAGGTTATAGACTTGATGTTCATGTGAAATACAGTGTTATTTTACTTTGATTTGTCTAGGTGTGGCCCTGAAATTTTGGGGGTGGGGCAGAGGAGAGGACATCACAATTTTTCTATAAATGAAAGCATTTTTCACTAAAATAAGCCCCGTATCTTTATGCAAGATATCTTATTGAAGAAAGGCAACAGAGACTGCCTTTTTATTTGTCCTCACCATGTACATGGTCATTGCCTAGAACACTGTATCAAATATTTGTCATTTTTTTGTCATGGATAATATTTGTTTATATAAGGAGCTGACCTTCCATAGAGAAGCCCTGTAGTCTAAAATTATCAGAACAATTAATTTGTTTGTGTCTGTTATTTCTCTTGTTTTGGAAATAAACACCCTTACTACTTTCTCAAAAAAAAAATATGTGAATATGGGCTATTCTTTTTTTTTCTTTCCAAAGAGAATAGTTTCATTTTGAAAATAGGGACAGAGGGATAAAAGCTTCTGCTGACGTGAAGAAGGTTGCTCAGCTATTTCTGATAATTTTTATAGTATAAAACAATATAGCATGTTTGTATTATGCACATTTGTAATTATATTAAAGTAGGACTGTGCTGCTACCTAGCAGCATGTGCATCTGTGTGTGTAGAGATGGATGGTGTTACTACTGCCTGGCATCTAACAGATAGTGGATATCCTGTAAAAATGGGTTTTTTCCTTCTTCAGTGATTATAAAAATGTTTGACAGAGCCAGAGGATAAGAAGAGAATAAGCAGCAGGAATCTTTATGAAAATATCGCCTCCTAGATTTAGTGATGAGTTGGCGAAGGGGATAGCATTTTAAAGTGTCTTAACCTGATTGTCAGACAGTGTAAGGAGTTACTAGCTTTTTAGGGAAATATTATATATCACTTCTCACACTTAGGTTGTTCTGCCTTTCCATAGGCTTACAAATTTAGAATAGGAGATTTTTTTTTTTTCACTCCTAGTATAAATAAGCTTTTGGCCCTTTAAAGGGTTTTGTTAGTGATATTTTCCAAAGAAGAAAGCCATAATTGGATCCAATATGTAAAAATCGGATGAATAAATGTGAAGAGGTCAAAGTTGCAGGTTGGAGTTGTGAGAAATTAAGGAGTAAGATTAGCAGAGGAGTTGAGTAGCGGGGCTGCCATGCAGGTAGCAGAGGAAAGGGGAAGAGATAGTATGTAAGGAAGTGTCATGACCTGTAAGGGTTCCCGCAGGCAACTTGGGGGTTGCCAGGGGATATGCGCTCAGTTGGTTAGGGTATTTCCAGCCTTCTTACTGGACACTCCAGACTTAAAATAGTCTTAAGGGTTCTAAGAGCCTGAAAAAGATGTAAATGTTCCCTGTGCACCTTCTCTGTTCCTCATTTTCTCCCTGCTGCTCCCACTTTCTCTGATCCCAGGGCTACTACTGAGCTGCACCACCAGTACAGTCTTGACTGCTCTTTAAATATATTGTTCCTAGGCCAGGCATGGTGGCACAGGCCTTAGTCCCAGCCCTCTGGCAGGCCCAGGCAAGAGGATTCATGACTTGCCTGGGCAATTTAGTAACTTATTGATACCCTGCCTCAAGGAGAAAAAAAAATTATACCATTTAATTTTCTTTCCTTTTTTCTGTCTTTATTTCTTTCTTCTTCTTCTTCTTCTTCTTCTTCTTCTTCTTTTTTTTTTTGAAACAGGATCTCACTGTGTATTCCAGGCTGACCTTGAACTCGCTAGGAAGCCCTGGCTGCCCTCAGACTCATAATCCTCTTATCTCAGCCTCACAAGCGCTGGGGTTACAGGCATGCAGCACCATGCCTACCATACCTAGTTTTCTTCAAGAAGTTTTTGAAGTTTGGCTCTAACAATTAGTGATGTGGTTCATTTAGATTTATTTTTTCCCCATTTTATTGATATGTACAAGTGAAAAATTTAAGGTTTACAATGGAGTTTAGCATTTTGTGCACATACATTTCTTGTCAAAGTGACAAGGGCTTTCCCACTCTCCTTTTGTCCCTCCCCCTACCCTCCCTTTCCTCCCTTTACCCCCCCACCCTGTCTCCCTCTTTCACTCTGTCGTTCTTCTGAAGTTCCATGAGATAGTTGTGGTCTGGGTCTCTTACATCAGAGAGACCATTCGATATTTCACCTTCTGCTTCTGACTCACTTCACTAAGCATGATGTTCTCAAGTTTCTTCCATTTGCCTGTAAAAACATCCACGCTGTGGGACCTTACAGATGCATAGTATTCCATTGTGTATAAGTACCACAGTTTGTGTAACCACTGGTCTGTTGATGGGTATTTTGGTGACTTCCATGTTCTAGCTATTGTTGGTTGTGCTGCTATGAACATGAGTATACATATATCTCTTTTGTATGTTGTTTTGGCTTCTTTTGGATATATTCCCAGGAGGGGTGTCGCCGGATCAATGGGGATATTTATTTCTAGTCTTCTGAGTGTTCTCCATACTGCTTTCCAGAGTGGTTGTATGAATTTACACTCCCACCAGCAGTGCAGGAGCGTTCCTTTCTCCCCACAGCCTCGCCAGCATTGATTGCTATTTGACTTGTTGATATAGACCATTCTCTCTGGAGTGGGATGGTATCTTAGCGTTGTTTTGATTTGCATTTCTCTTATGGCTAGAGATGTTGAACATCTTTTCATGTATCTATTGGCCATTTGTACTTCTTCATGAGTGAACTGCCTCTTCATTTCTTTTGCTCATTTTTGAATAGAATCCTTTATTTTGGTGGGCTTAATTTTCTTTAGCTCCCTGTATATTCTAGTTATGAGTTTCTTATCTGAGGTGTTGGTGCTGACATTTAGATTTCTTTATTTTGTTTTTATTTATTTATTTTTGCTACAATGGAATCAAGACACTCTATTGTTATACTATGTCCTCAGCCCATTTTACTTTTTGTTTTGAAATAAGATCATTCCCAGCACTTAGGAGGCTGATGCAGGAGGATTAAAATTGGTTTGAGGCCAGCCTGGGCTACATAGTGAGTTCAGGACCAGCCTGGTCTATAGAGCAAGACCCTGTCTCAGAGAGAGAGAGAGTGAGAGAGAGAAAAGAAAAAAGCCACAAGGTCTTGCTAAGTTCCTCAAGATGTGTTCAAACTTGGGATCCTCCTGCCTCAGCCTCCCAAGTTGCTAGAATAACAGATGTGTTATTCCACACCCAGTTAGAATTTTTGCTGTGTATAGTATAATGGTAATGTTTCTTTATTTTTAGTGGATCTCTAGTTTTGCCAGCAACATTTATTGAAAAGATTATCCTTTCCTCATTGAGTATCTTGATATTTTTATTTAAAATCAACAAACTATGTATTTATGGATCTATTTCTCTTTAATTATTGTCAAGGTAGGTAATGTAAGACTTAATTGAGCCTGAGTAGATTTCAGACTTGCCTTCAGCACCTGTCACCTTGGGCAAGTTGTTTCATCTCTCTGTGCCTGTATTTCCTCCTCTGAACCACAGCGATACAAAGTTACCTCATAGGATTCTTGCAAGAATTAATGAAGCAATACATTTAAAGCTCTTAGGAAAAAAGTACAGGACACATGATAAATTTCATTAAATGTTGACTATTGTTATTTTGTTAATCCAATAGATAAAAGATGATATTTAGTGTTATTTTAATGTAAGTATATAACATTGCCTGTAATTATCCAACAGCCATATGGTTAGATAACATTCCCTTGTTATCTGCTTGGTGACCAAAGTACAGAGACCAAGAACATTTTATCTGTGTAAGTGGGGAGATGGTATCATGCAGAGGATTCAGCAAAGAATCTGGCTGCCCAAGTTCTGATCTTGCCTCTGCCACTCACTGCTATGGGATGTTGAGCACGTTACTTCACAGCTGTAGGTTTTAATTTCCTTATCTAAAATGAAGACAATACGAGGACTTAATCTTTAGGGTAGTGGTGGTGGATTCGTGAGTTACTGCATGTAAAGTCCCTGACATGCAGTCAGGGCTCAGCAGAAGTGAGCCGCTTTCATCTTTGTCATCCTTTTTGTTGTTATTTAAAAAAGATTAACATCGTTTTTTCCCCAAAGCCATGTATTAGATTAGGACTGTAGCTACACTACTTGCCTTTCTAGTCAGAGGAATCCTGACAGGTTTATTTATTTTCTAATAAGCTGACAAACTCAGTAGATTTTTCCTCCATCTGTTGTTTCTTTATTTGGAAGGTGTGTAGGTTCAGCTGTTTTAGGTCCTTCCCTCTTCAGTACATCTGCTTCTTTATTTTTAATTGCAATCATAAAACTTCTCTTTCAGAGAGGTTGTTGATAATCTGATCATTTAAAGATAAAAAAAATTTATTAAATCAAATCCATGTTTCTGTTCAGAATTATAAGCCCTTTTCAATGACACATATTCCTGGAAAATTGCCTTTCAGGCAGATTTTTACACAATGCATGTATCAAATATGTGTGAATTACATACTTAATCGTGATTGGTTCCTAATTGGGGGGGGAGGGAGGATGGAATACACCAAAAGACAGTCAGGAGTGAAGTGTAGATGGTGATTACCTGAATTGGAAGTGTAGAGCTTCGCAAAGACCTCCTTGGAGAGCGACATGGCCCACGTGAAGGATGGACAGCAGAAGGCTGTGTGATGCCCTTCCCTGCTGCTCTGCTTTCTCTCTGTTCCCTCTTCTCTTTCTTCAGACATCTGTTCAGCAGTCTTTTACTGTTTGCTCTGTGCTGGGTCCTCAGCTGGTTGTGAGGATAGAAAGGTAAACACATCAAGCTCCTCTCCTCCGGGGCTAACATTCTGGTGGAACAGATGGACAGAAAACAATTATAGTACTTTCCTAAGTGCTTGGTAGAAACCAGAGGTCTCCTGAGAATCTGGAGGAGGAAGCAATTAACGGAATCTGGAGGTGGTAGGGAGCTTCTGGAGAAGTGACATCTCCTCTAGACCTTGAAATATGAAAGTTTGACGTGGAGGGCTGGGCCTGCTGCTCAGTGGCAGAGCCCTTAGATATTATGTCCCCACCACTGTGAAACCAAACCAAACTGAAAAAGACTCTCAAGTGAATTCTAACTCTACCAGTTTCTTGCTGCTTTGTAACATTCACATGCAACTCTAGCTGCAGTCTCCTCCTGCACAGAGATTATTGCACCTGCCTTAACTTCTTATGCTGCTTTGTTTGGGGTTTTTTGAGACAGCCTCGCTGGGATTACAGGTGTGCACTGCCATGCCCAGCTATTATGTAATGTCAGGAAATTGAACCTGGGACCTGGTGCTGCCCACAGGGCCCTTGTCTGTGAAGTGCGCTTTACATGGCAGAAATCAAGCAGCTTTTCAACCAGCTGAGTTCCCAGCACAGCAAAGGTGAGCCTCTCTGTCTCATCTTTCCGTCGTCTCCTTCCGGGTGCTTCGAACCTAGAATGAGCGTGGCGCTGGTGATGCATCCTACTTAAGGCTCTTCACAGGGGAACACTGCAAATGGTTAGAGTTGTTTTAGAGGTACGAATTCCTTGAAGACAGGTGTTCCCCTGAGTGGAATGTGGTAATTGTCCAGTGAGTGTGTTTAGACCTTCGATCTCGGCTGCAAAAGCTTGATAGAGTGCTGCTCCTTGTGACACTCCAGCAGCAGGTATGGGTGTTAGTGGACACTTAGGAGTCATATTTGCATAATTTATTTCTTTGTCTTTCGCTGATGTTTCAGGAGGGCCAAACCTGTGGGCTATTACCTCTGAGGAGCGTAGTAAGCACGACAAGCAGTTTGATAACCTGAAGCCTTCAGGAGGTTACATAACAGGTTTGTGCTTGTAATTTTCTATTTTATTTGTGAATGGTGCTCTTTTTCCACATATTTTAAGATTATACTTGATTAAGTGTTATCACATTTGTATCAGTAAATGAGAAAATTTGTATAATTGGAATTTTAGAATTAAAAACAAATATTAACTTTATTTTTTCTGGAGCATGCACTTGAGAGAGAGAGAGAGAGAGAGAGAGAGAGAGAGAGAGAGAGAGAGAGTGTGTGTGTGTGTGTGTGTGTGTGTGTTAGTTACTAGGGATTGAGCCCAGGGTTTTTGCAACAAGCTCCATCTCCAGCCCATCTTTTAGTTTGGTTTTGAGGCAGTTGCTGAGCTCCCCAGGCTGGGCTTGGACTTGTGCATCTCCTACTGAAGCCTCTACAGTGCTGGGACTGAGGGCCTGTAACTGTTCTTTTGGATTTGTCATATGGAAGATTTTTTTGAATCCTAAATGATAGTCAAGAATCTCTTTGTCTAATTTCACATTTTAATATAATATCTAGAATTTATTTGATTTATTTTTAATATCAGTTCCATTTTCTATAGATAAGGTAGACTATCCCCCCAAGAGAGTCTGATTTCCTAATGTTGTCTCTCTTTGAGGCTATGCCCAGCATTGATCATACACGCTAATCCTTTTTTTTTTTTTTTTTTTTTTGGTGGAAAAAGATCCCAGAGTCAAAAAGAGATTCATTTAGGTGTATCTTCCAATTTGTTTCTAGAAATGAAACTTTATTTCTGTGCCAGAGCATCTTCGCATTTTGTATCTGGTCATAGTCACAGTAGTAACAAGCAGCTTACTTGTCGCATTTGTACTGTGTGCAGATACTACCTTGTATCTGTATGCAGATACTATGACAGCCTTCAGAGTTAGATACTGTTGCTTATGTTCTCAGCTGGTAGAACTGACACTTCAGAGATGAGGAGCTTGCTTACAGTTATAAAGGTGGTTTGTGCTAATTGGGACTTTGAAAGCTTTCAGTCTGACTTTGGAATCCACCCTCTTTTCCATTGTAGTTTAATGTTATTTGTATTTCTAGGAGTAACTACCTTTCTTGACATCAAGATTTGATTGCTACACGCCCTTTTTTGAAAAATAACCTAGGCAAAGAGAATCAGGGTTTTACGTCCTTGGCAGACATCGCCGGACAAATAGAAGGATAAGGAAGACCGTGGAGGATTCTCTCTCCTACCACTTGTTTTTTTTTTTTTTTTTTTGTACTTTTTATATAGAACTCTTCATGGGAAATTTTATACTTATAAGAATTACATAAAATTATTTTATGTGTGTGTGTAGTACTGGGAACTAAACCCAATGTCTCACACATGCTAGGCGAGTACTATACTACTGAGCTACATTCCCAGCCCTATAAGTTTTGTTGAATGTAAATGTTATGAAGTAAGACCCTCAATTGTGGGAAATCTGAACTGGATAATGTGATCTTTTACTGCTCAGTAGTACATAGTACAACTTCCATTGTACTCGTGTTCTAAAACATCACATTAGCCTTATTGATGTAAAAACCTATATGTATATTTCTACTTAATGATTAGAATTAAAATTATAATAAAATAACTTGCCTATTATCATTCAGAGGCATTGAGGTAGTTTCATCTACTAATGTGCTGCTTGCTTTTTGTTTTTATTACCTTCAGGTGATCAAGCACGTACTTTTTTCTTGCAGTCAGGTCTGCCTGCTCCCATTTTAGCTGAAATATGGTAAATATTTTCTTTTAAAAATGTACATAGATTTCTGATAGACTTTTTTAATAATGCAGTGTTAACATAAAATTATTTTTATTTGTACTTCAGCATTAAATAAGACTATTTCTTCAGCTTTTTGGAAAATTAAGTTTTATTGACCAAATGATTGAAAATAATTGGAGTTTTGTTCTCTAAAACAAATGTTTGATTACATTAGTTCTCTAAGGAAGAAGATGCATATATTATTATTGAGAAATATTTCTTTATGCTTTGGCAGTGTCTCAGAGTCATCTTTCCGTAATTTGGTAGTGGTTTTATTTATTTCCTCATCAGTTGATTTTGTTCTCTTTTGATGTACTGGGGATTGAGCCCAGCAGGACTTTCACCCTGAACTACGTCCCTAGCCTATTTTTTAAAATTTTTTTATTTTGATTCAGGGTCTTGCTAAATTGCCCAAGCTATGCTGAAACTTGTGATTCTCCTGCCTCAACTCCCCGGAGTTCTGGGATTACAGATGTACACCACCATGCCTGCTTATTCATCATCAATAAACTGAACAATAGCCTTCCCTTCTTCTGCTCTGCTTTAAGAAAATTATTCTCTAGAACTAATCTGAGGTTTTGATGTTTGAAAGTAATTACAATAAGTAGCAACCTCTGTCCCTCCCTTTTTTTTTCTCTTTGGAATATTTTTGTGCCCAACAGAATACCAAACCCATAACATGTGTTTAGTAAATACTTGGAACAAATGAATTTGTTAAATTTAGAATTACAATATTTTTAAGTAATTTTTATTTATGCTAGTGGAACTCATCTTAAAAGTCTGTAGGTTCTGTATAAGTAGGCAGTGTTTTATCAGGTGCAGTGGTTAGAATTGCCTAATGTGTAAGTGTGATCTTTTTGTTACTTTTTTTTTTTTTTAGTTAGGTGGTGAGCCACATGAGAATGTGTGTTGTTTTTGCTTTCTCAATCCCCAACTCATGCTCCTTTAGGGCCTTATCGGACCTGAACAAGGATGGGAAGATGGACCAGCAGGAATTCTCCATTGCCATGAAGCTCATCAAGCTGAAGCTCCAGGGCCAGCAGCTGCCTGTGGTTCTCCCCCCCATCATGAAACAACCCCCCATGTTCTCACCATTAATTTCTGCTCGTTTCGGTATGAATTGATGAAGTTAATCACTTGTGTTTGTTAGATCATTGTGATTCTTAGACATAATATTTAGGAGTCAGGAAAGGATTTGTTAGCACAAAATGGCAATCTCTAAACACAGGTAAATTTTCGTGACTCAGATAAGAATTATTAAATTCTTGTCATAGATAGGATGTCTGCGTCCCATTTTTCCAAAAACAGTTCTGATTTAGACCTTTTGTCCTGGCATCTGGTCTAGTCCCTTTCACACTCCTAGGTGAGTGATGAGTTACATGCCCCCTCAGTCTCCAGCTGCAGCCTAATCCTAGATGCTACTCTCAGTTAGTTTCCTCAGTGACCTGCTGGACGTGGAAGGTAGCAGAGTGGTTGCCAGGAAGCTATAGAAGGGAGGAGAGGGCCAATGTGGAGCCAGTGTCAGTGGGTGCAGAATTGCTGTCAGAGGGGAGAAATAAACTCTGGTGTTTTATTGCACAGTAGGATGACTATAGATATTGTGTTACATATATCAGAATAACTGGAAGAGAAGAGTTTGATGCTTTTAGTACAAAAAAGGTAAATACTTGAAATGATGGATATGCCAGATATTCTGATTTGATCACATAGTGTATCCATGTACAGAAACATCATAATTATTATGTATCACTTCAAAACCAAGTCAAGCAAAACAAAAATTTTAGAAATATTTGAAAGTGGAGCAATTTAAAATTATGTATCAGTGAAAATTTCTTAAGAGTTAATTTAGAAATGTTAGACTTTGTGCTAATTTACATATTCATCAAAGATAACCTTAATATTAATTATAGGTGAGCAGTATTCATTTTGAAAGAACATTCAATTTTGTGTCTTGGTGTGAGAAACACATCCTTTACTCCAGATGTTAAATCATAAAGTGATGTCTTTTGTTGTTGTACTGCATGACCACATTTGTATATTGTACCTACTGTTCTGCATCTAGTAACAAAACTCATCAGTTCTTTTAAAGAGTTGTCCTTGAGTTCGTAAATATACTAATTGCAAGCAAAGTGAAATATGTGGCTTGTTTTCTTGCAGATAATGCATATGTATACACAGATTTCCCACCATATTTACTAATTAGAACTTTTTGTTTGGTGGTTTGGTGAGCACATGTACATGTTAGGGAGCTACACACCACTATATTTGTTTTCTTTTTTTGGAGTCAGGATCTTGCTCTGTAGGCCCAGTTGGTCCTGATCTCACTATGTAGCCCAGGCTGGCCTTGAACACATGGCAATCCTCCTGCCTCAGCTTCCTGATTGCTGGGATTACATGCATGTGTTACCATGCCCGGATTTATATTTGTTTATTTTTACACTAAAAACCACATGTAATCAGGTAAAACATTACTACTAACAACATTTAATTAGAAAATGTTGTTTAGTTTTAGTCACAGTGAGAAAAGAGACTTTTTAGCTGATTACTAACTAGGCATTTCCTTAGTTCATACAGGTCAGAAATTTCATATTAAAAATAGTTTTCTTACCTCACTTTTGGTTCAAAGCTGCGTAAGTGAATTTCTTAAAGGCAATTCGCTCCTGGTGTTTATATAAACATAGTGGCTCCTTAAGTATTAATAAAGTATAAACTTAAGTATGAATGTGTTTTATAGTTACTTGACTAGCACTGGGAAATGTGTTCTCTCTTGCCTCAGGGATGGGAAGCATGCCCAACCTGTCCATTCCTCAGTCATTGCCGCCAGTTGCGCCTGTGGCAGCCCCCTTGTCCTCCGCAACTTCAGGGACCAGCCTTCCTCCCCTGATGATGCCCACCCCCCTGGTGCCTTCTGTTAGTACGTCGTCATTACCAAACGGGACCCCTGGTCTCATACAGCCTTTGTCCATTCCTTACTCTTCTTCAAGTAAGTGTCTAATGAATCAGTGTTTCATGTGAAGAGACTGGTACTATTTATGTCCACCAAGATACAGGTTTCTTTGTGAGATGCCTTAGTGTGAACTTTTTCCTTTTCTTTTCTCTTTCCTTTAGCATTGCCTCATACATCATCCTACAGTCTGATGATGGGAGGATTTGGTGGTGCTAGTATACAGAAGGCCCAGTCTTTGATTGACTTAGGCTCTAGTAGGTATGAATATTTAACATTTGCTTTTTAAGCTTTCAATAAAGAGTCATTATTTTTTAAGCTCTGAGCTTATTCAGGTTTTACTTTGAATTGGTCAAATGTAAATACTTAAGGTAAATTCTTTGCTTATGCGTCATATAAAGTTTTTATTTTTAGAATTATTGAATGTCTGTGGTATTTTTACTTTTGAGGAAAAAAATACACTTAAAAAACATTCTTCTGTTTTTTAAATGAGTCAACTTTTTGCCCTAAGTGATGTTCTTTTTCTTTTAATGTATGTGTTCCTCAGAATAGCTCATAATCATTGTACATCTTTAATTTGTTTTTCTTGAGTAATTTTTCTGATTGGGCATCTTAGATTTTAGAAAGCACAGAGCATCTTTTGTCACTTCGCCTATGAGTCACTCGTATGCTTTTCAAAGCAGTGTACAAAGAGTGTTAGTTTTGATCCAGAAGTGCCACATTCATGTATATCTTAAACCCTCACCGATTTTATCTTATTTTTTCTTTAATGTCACTGAGCTGTAATTTACCCATCTGAAAAATGAGGGTTGTAATAGTTTAAGTTTGTTGGGATGATTAGAAGTGGTATGTAGAAAAACCCTAGCACAGAATGAGGCCTGGTGCACAGCGGTTTGATACGTGGCACTCCCATGGAGCTCTCTGCTTCATATGGTACAGTCATTTGCTTTACTAAGAGTGATAATTGCTTACATTAAGGTATAAACAGGGCTGGAGGAATGGCTCAGCCGTTAAAGCGCTCAGGCAAGTGCTAAGACAAGGGCTAAGAACTCGGGTTCAATTTCCCCAGCACCACATAAGGTGGGCGTGGTTGCACTCTTCTGTAATCCTAGCACTTGGGAGGCTAAGACAGAAGGATTGCTGTGAGTTCAAGGCCAGCCTAGGCTCCATAGTAAGTTCAAGACTAGCCTGGGAGAGGGAGACCCCGTCTCAAAAAAAAAAAAGGTTTGAACATTGCAAATGCAAAAGCAGTTGCTCTTGTATTATATAGGATATGATTTTTATATGTTTATTATGTAAAGTTTAATATACTTTCATTTGGTACACAAAAAGTTAAAATATATTTTGTTATAGTTCAACTTCATCAACTGCTTCACTCTCAGGGAACTCGCCCAAGACTGGGACCTCAGAGTGGGCAGTTCCTCAGCCTTCAAGATTAAAATATCGACAGAAATTTAATAGTCTTGACAAAAGTATGAGTGGATACCTCTCAGGTAAGTAGCATGCTGTACTTGAGACTATGAGAGCATTTAATTTCTTTATATAACCTTTCTTTGAAAAAGTAATATTTGAATTTATACTTTATAAAGTATAAAATCTAAAATTTTAACAACTTAAAAATTTAGAAACATTTGAAAAATACAAATATTGTAAGTTGTATAAGAATTTAGAAATAGATTCAACTTGATTGCTTTTTTTCATAGTTCTTGTAGTCAAGTTGAATACATAGATGCACACTCGACATTTTGGAAAAAGACTTCTCTCAAGAACATTAGGTCTCATCCTTTAAACTTTGCAGTTCATGGAGCAGTCCAGGTGGCAAGGAGGATGTGTGGGACCTAGCCTCAGCTTGCTCAGCCTGGCAGTCCTCTTCTTCATTGTGCCGTTTCTCTGATTGCCTTGGACAAAACCTCAAGTGATGATCACATACCCTTTAGTGCTTTAACTCAGAGGTTCCAGTAGGACTTGACCTCAGATCCTTAGACAGCAATCAAGTCCAGACTAGAATGTTTCTAAACATTAGTAATCGAGGGAAGGGGCTGTGCTTGGGGGATAATAGGCAAGTGGAGTGCCTCCCTTCTGACTTTTATGCCTGCTCTTCACTCAGCAAGAAGTATAGGACAGAGCAAAGTAAATATTTTCTTTAAAATAACAGATTTTTATAGTTGTCTCAAAAAATAGCTTTTTAAAGTATTAAAATCATAGAATAGGAGAAACTAATACTCAAAATATCAGTAAAATATAAAAAGGAAGCATATAAACTGCATGAAGAAAGCCTTTGGATTAGGACAGGTAAGAGATTGAAGGTAAAGCCTTTTGAGGGTAACAGAGAGGAAATCCTAAGAGGAAAGGTACATGGCATGTTTGACCAATGCAGTGGGGTATGAGAACAATAAGACTTTTAAGATTGATAGGCCAAACAAGAACACACAGTAATTTCTTTAGTGTTACATACTTATGTGATCATTTTTTTTCTTGAAACAAGGGAATTATGCCCACAGAATTCAGGATTTATGAGACAAGCGTGGAGTTAAAGTCAGGGCAGGGAAACAGTCTTCGGGCATGTCATGATGATCTGGTTCTTAAGGTGGTTAGTAGGTTCTTGAGGGATTGCTTTATTATTGTACTTTCTAACTTATCTGTACACTGAATGCTTTGACATGTGTGTAATATTACTTAGCTGAGAATTTGTATGATTTTATCAAATTAGGTAAAACAAGGTTAAGTTACACTTTAAAAAAAAATATTTTAATGTCTCCAAAATTAGAGTGTGTGTTACCATTAAGTGGTATCTTACTGTGCTTTTATTATATTTTGTTGACAGTTTTTTTCTTAGTATTATGTAAGTGATAGTGTCTTTCAGTCAATGGAATGTTAGGTTCTGTGAGATACATGTCAAAACTTACTTGGAATTAACATGGTCATGATTCCTATTCTATGAAAAATTGAACTTTAGTGAATCCTACAAATAGCATTAGAGAAGTTTCTTTTTCCAGCTTAACGAATAGATTGAAAAGACATGTTCAAAACTGCAATATAAATATCCATTAACAGAAGAATGAATAAATGCACTGAGGTATATTTATATAAAAGAATTTGCAGCAATAAAAATGAGAGAACTCATTTTACATATAATAACATAAATGAATTTCATAGATATTATATTGGATGAAAGAAAGCTGATACGAAAGATCCATACTGTTTGATTTACTTATATGGTGCTAAAGAACAGGAAACCTATTTATTGGAGCTGAAAATCAGGGTAGTATCATTACTCTGTTGAGAAGGGATTAGTACCCTCTATGTCGGTGCTACACGTGTAGTAATATAAAGCAGTGGTTCTGCCTTGGGATTTGGAGGGTAATGAGTACAGAGCCAGTGGAGAGGAAAGAAATGACCCTCGTGCCACTTTGTATTTGGATATGCCATGTTATAGGAAAGGTGTATGTTGTGTTTTCAGAGAATAGTATTCTGAGACCTACAAGGATAAAGCTTTGTATCCATGAGTAAGGGAACGGTTTTCTTTAAAAAAAAGAAAGAGTAGTTATTGCTGGTATCCTGAAACTGAGTGTGTATCCCAGCTGCTCACCTGACCTTAACGTGTTTATGCTTTGTTTAATGTTTGCAGAAAGTAGTTGAGTTTATTCCCCCCCCCCCGCAGTTTTATTCGTATACATATGTGCTACACAGTGGTTACACTGAATGTGAGTATTTTGTGCACATATATATATTGTGTCAACATTACAGTCCTTCCCCTCCTCTGAGTTGGATCTTAGAGAATAAATAGACTACCAGGTAGAGTGGGGGACTGTGGTTCTTAGCAGAGGAGACAGGGTATTTAAAGGATTGGCACACCAAGACTGTGTGTGTTCCAGTCTGCTTTTGTTAGTACTCTGCTGGCTCTCAGTGGCCTTTTGTATAATTGAGCATTTGCCTGTTCTTGTAGAAAGTCCCCCAGCAGTCTAGCATTACGTCTTTCTCCTGTCCTTTCTATTGCCTCATGTGAGGGATCGTCTGTTAATCATCTTTGTGCAAAATCTGAGATATTATTGAACCTTTTTTTCAGATTTGTAATAGCTTTCTCTTCCCATTCCCAACCTCTCCCTGCACTTATTTTTCAGTACTGGAGATTGAACCCAGGGGCAGTCTACCACTGAGCTATATATCCCAGCCTTTTTTTTTTTCCTTGAGATGGTGTCTTGCTAAGTCACCCAGGCTGCTTCGGCATCCTGAGTAGCTAGGATCTCCAAATTTTTTAGTTCAGAAAGACTTCTCAAATTTCACTTGAAATCTGAAGAGTAATTAGTAGGGTGAAGCTATAAGCTGTTTGCAGTATTTTTCCTTTTATAATTTCCACTAAATGGAAATACAGAGATAAAGAATTAAAAGTAATTTATACATTTAACAATGTGATATAAAAATGGTACTATGTTCAAAACTCAGTGGCACAATGGGTTGGCTTGTGTGTGCTGGTCTGTGGTAGGCATTGCTGCTGAGGAGCTCTTCATACCCGCTCTGTGCAGAGTTGTGTTGGATGGGCCAGGGCTTGACCTGGACCCAGTGGCGCTCCTGGTGCTCATGGCTCAGTCACCTAGAGGTGGGAGATGGGGCAGTGCTTCATTGCAAAGAGATAGTCCCTAGCCAGCCTGCTTGATTTCATCTATGGGCCGGGAAACCACAGACTAGATTACAAGAGTGAAGCCTTCTCTGAAGTAAACAGGGGTTTTTCTATTCTGGAAAATATTCCTTGGTTTTCTATGTGTCTTTTTCCCTAATAAAACTTTTTAGATCAGAAAGTATGTATGATTAGTTATTACCATCAAGTACTATCATGTAAGTTCCTGTTGTATCTAAGTAGAGGGAAATTTGTTCTCCAACATATTCATTATTTTAGCAAATACTTAATAAACATCCATTTACCAGGTGTTGGGTATGCTTTCTACCATGAATAAAGCAGTCAACGTTTTTATCTTCTTAGAAATTATTAGCAAGGTAGGGGAAACAGGCAATGATTAGGTAGGCAAATGAAAGCTACCTTACAGATTATGGTAGAAGATATGAAGGAAGAAGGAAACAGCAAGGAGAACTGGAGGTAGAGTGGACAGAGAAGACTGCCGAGAAAGTAATGGTAAACTGAGACTTAGAGAGGAGGGTGATCCTGATGTACAGTGACACAGATGTGTAGAACATGGTGGTGGTGGGTGTGGAGGTACAGGTCGAAGATCCACGGTGACTTCTGGATTTGTGGCTTGAGTAAGTCGGTGGGCATTGAGGCTATTCATGGAGAAGACTGAAAGAGAATGATTTGGGGTGAAAACTAGGAACGAGGCATGAATAAAGACAGAGAATAAAGATATCTAATTTTATATATTTAATTTAAAATTCATATGAAGCAAACATATAGGAAAGTTTTTAGTTGGATATGAAAATGTAAACTTAGATTTTGGGCTACAGGTGTGTATTTAGTGATCGTGAGGCTCTGGTAACTTGTTGAAAACCATAAAAATGGATATGAATACACCGAAAGAGGGCCATGACAGGTCCTTGGGAGAAAGGCAGCATTTACGGATCGTTTGGGAAGAGACAAAGGAAAAATCAAAAGAGAAAATCCAAGAGCATGTCAACACTGGTGTGTACTGCTATCTTGATAAAAGACATGGGGAACATTTGATTTCACAAGCTCTAGATTTTAAACTCCTTGCAGTGTACCTGGCTCCTGTTAAAAACATTTTGATGTTAGAAGTTCTCCAGAAAGCAGCAGTGTTGTTTTGTAGAAATAGTTATTTAGGTTTGTCTGCCTTTTCAAAAGCTAAAGTTTTGTTTGTTTGTTTCTCCTTGTGGTTTTCCCACTCAACCAGGTTTTCAAGCTAGAAATGCCCTTCTCCAGTCAAATCTTTCTCAAACTCAGCTAGCTACTATTTGGTGAGTTTGTCCATTAGTTAAGAGTTTTAACTTTATATCTTCTATTATGAAAAAATATACTATTTTGGAGGAAAATGATGAAAGATTGCTGCTGTAAACGTTTGTGACTCAAAGATGTTTTGTAAAAGCAGCTATTTGAAAGGTGATATTTTGAATGCAAAAGCAATTGTGCAAAACATTGTTCTTGAGAATTTATCATTTATTATTTTATAAATAGAACTATAGTTCTTTTATATAGTGACTCATTTTTAACATACAGGAAATTCGATTTGATAGGTGGACTGAACATGAAGTAAGCCAAGCAACCTTCTCAGAATGGACATTTCCCATTACATTTCAGGATTTTTTTCCCCACTGTCTTATGTTATAAAAAATAAAGAGTAAAAATTAACATTTTTGTATTTGCATTTCAGGAAAATATATAAACTCAACAGCTTTACCACCATTGTTAGTTACTCTTTAAAAATAAAAAGTAATATTCTTCAGATAACATTTTATTCCAGATGCTTTCCAAGTTGTGAATTTTTACACCCTCCTTAGGACTCTGGCTGATATTGATGGGGACGGCCAGCTCAAAGCTGAAGAGTTCATCCTTGCGATGCATCTCACTGACATGGCCAAAGCTGGACAGCCCTTGCCATTGACTCTGCCTCCTGAGCTTGTTCCTCCGTCTTTCAGGTGAGTGTTTCTGGAGAGGAAGAGCTGTGTTTCTCATCATTTAGCAGATTTGATTTTTGCCTTGCAGTTTACTGGAGCCTATGCTGTAGTTTAGAGGAGAGTTAAATATCCTCACTAGTATTTAATAAGTATTCAATGAGTTCCACAAGAAAAGAGTAGATGGGAAGATTGTGCTCGCACACAACTAGAGTCCCTGCTGTCTGGGAGGTTAAGGCAGGAAGATCACAAGTTCAGGCCCAGCCTGGCCAATTTATTGACTTAGTAAGACCCTGCCTCAAAAAAAAAAAAAAAAAAAAAAAAATTTGGCGATGTAGCCTAGTGCAGAGGCCCTGGGTTCAACCTCTATTACTAGGGGTGTGGGTAGGGGTTGGTTAAAAAAAAGAGTACATGTTAGAAGTAAGTGTGTTTTCACCATATTCTAGATAAAAGAACTAACAAACAAATTTAAGAGAAGTATGGCCAAGAATAGCGATTAGCTGTACAATAACTTGATTCACATTTTTCTCACTTGAATTATAGATAGCCTGTATTGTCTCATCTGGAAAATTTCCAGTCTACATGATGCTAATTATCTTTTTTTTTTTTTTTAAGAGGAGGAAAGCAAGTTGATTCGCTTAATGGAACTCTGCCTTCCTATCAGAAGATACAAGAAGAGGAACCTCAGAAGAAACTACCAGGTATCATTAAAGATCTAAGTTATATGTTTATAATGAATTTTTAAAAATGTAAATATTTAGAATTTTTATATTCTTAAAATTTTATTTTACATGAGAAAATTATTTCGTGAATGGGATGGATTTGGGTGTCAATAAAATTAAAATAGTCAAAATTAAGGTAGTCAAAATGAAGGAAGAGGGGACTGTGTGTATTAGGAAATAATGTAGAGATCCAAATTAGAATTTATTTTCTACTTTAGACAGGATTGTTAGAACAAGGTTGGTGGTGAAGTTTTTAGCTTTAAAATTTTTTAAATATTGGTTGTTGAAAGAGAACCTATATAGCTGTTATAAAATACTAAAAAGTCATTGACCTATACCAAAGGAAAGAAATATATAGCCACAGTTTTGAGTGTCCTTGAAGAAAACTCTTGAGAAAACCGTTCAAACAGTATTTTTATTGGCAGGGATAGTGAAATTACTTCTCTCTTGGATGAATTCAAACATAGAATTTTTTAAGCAAATATTTTTAGAAGAAAGTAAATATTTTTGTGTTTACATTTGAGTTAAAATTATCCTTAGGCAAGAGAGTAAGAACACTCAAATGATTACCAGGCACAAGTGTGCTGTCCTAGATTGCAGGTTCTACAGACTTGCTTGTGAGAATTCTTACAGCATACCTTGTGTAGTTACTTTTGAGGACAAGCGGAAAGCCAACTATGAGCGAGGGAACATGGAACTGGAGAAGCGACGCCAAGCTTTGATGGAGCAGCAGCAGAGGGAGGCAGAACGAAAAGCCCAGAAAGAGAAGGAAGAGTGGGAACGCAAACAGAGAGAATTACAAGAACAAGAATGGAAGAAACAACTTGAGTTAGAAAAGCGCTTGGAGAAGCAGAGAGAATTGGAGAGACAACGGGAGGAAGAAAGAAGAAAAGAGATAGAAAGACGAGAGGTTATTATTCTTTCATTTTCTAAGAAAATAATTTGTTCAGCAAATGGCAACATTTAATAAATACTTACTTTTGAATTTTTGTTGTGCCTTTTTGCTGTATCGTTTCATTCTTTTCTTTTTCTTTCTTTGCTCTTCTTCCTCTTCCTCTTCTTCTTCTTCTTCTTCAATAGGGTCTCACTCCATGGCCCAGGCTGGTCCTGAACTCCATAAGTACCCCAGGCCGATTTGTGGCAGTCCTTCTGCCTCATTATCATTTCGTTCTTACCTACAAATCTGAATCTGTTTTCTCTTGGAGGGACAGGTCTTGTATGTAACAGCTTTTCGGAGCTGGTAAGTGGTAGGCCTATGATGGCATTTCTTCAGGTGATACTTCAATCAAGAGGATTAATTGCACAGCTTAGCTGACTGAGGTGCTAGGTTTAGTTGGCCAGAGGAGAGGTCAGGCTGTGAAAGTTGAAGCTTGATTAAGAGTCTAAGGAATGAGAGAGGTGGAAAGATGAGAGTAGGGAGGAATCAAGAGAACAGACTTGTGCAAATCTTCAGAATAGAGTTGAGTTGTGTATGCTTTAAAGTAAAGGACTAGGATTAGAGCACAGTAATTTAAAGTAGGCTGAAATAATGGAAATAGAATTTTTGCAACTTTTATACTAGAATATAGGTGTGACTAATCATTTTTTTGTTGGTGGTGTCCATTTTGGAGGTACTGGGGATAGAGTGGAAGGCCTTGACCCTGACCTCTGTTGCCAGCTCATTTTGTTTTTGATTTTGAGACAGCATCCCACTAAGTAGCCCAGACTGGGCTTGAACTGGCAATCTTGCTGCCTTAGCCTCCCAGAGTGCTGAAATTACAGGCCTGCACCACTGGGCTCTGCATTTCTTAACATATTTATGAGGGCATCCTTTTGCTTTTGCTTTTTTGGGGTTTTGGTTTGTTGGCTGGTTTGGGTTTTTGTTTTTGGAGTTTTGGTTTTTTGTTTTTGGTTTCTGTTTTTTTTTTTTTTTTTTTTTTTTTTTTTTTTTTTTTTTTTTTTTTTTTTTTTTTTTTTTTTTTTTTTTTTTTTTTTTTTTTTTTTTTTTTTTTTTTTTTTTTTTTTTTTTTTTTTTTACTGAAAGTTAAATTCTGGGTGCTGACACTGAGCTTTATTCCCAACTCTTGTACTTTTTGTGACAGGATCTTTGTAAGTCCTTAATTTGCGGGGGGAGGTTGCTCATATCTGTAGTCTTCTTCACTTAGCCACCCAGGGTCAGTGATTGTAGGCATGTGACACTACAACCATCTTCATCCTTTTGCTTAGTGGTAGAAAAATGACTGTATCAAAAGGATAGTAGTGTGAAGCAACCAGAACGTTATGGGCCACTTTAGGGCTGGGGGGTTTATCTCAGTGGTTAGAGTACTTGCCTAGCATATGTAAGACCCTGGATTTTATTCCCCAGTACCACATAAAAAAAGTCAGTCAGACATGGTAGCATGTGCCTGTAATCCCAGCACTCGTGATGCTAAAGCAAGTGAATTGCCTTGAGTTCAAAGCCAGCCTAGCTTACACAGTGAGTTCAAGACCAGTCTGAACTACAGAGCAAGGTCCTGTCACAAAAAAGAGCGGGGAAGAGGGAGGTGAGATGCTGTGAGCATGCTCAGTGGTTAAAGCACTTGCTTAGTGAGTGCAAGGCCCTGGGTTGATCACCAGCACCACAGAAGCCAGGGGTGGTGGCACACATCTATAATGTCAGCACTCAGGAAGTTGAGGCAGGAAGATTGCCATAAGTTCTAGCCCAGCCTGGGCTTCATAAAGAGTGTGGGACCAGCCTGGACCATAAAGTTAAGACCGTATCTCAAAACGAAAGTCACTTTAAAGGAAATCTTTATGTTTATTAATAGAACTAAATTTTTCTACCTTCTCTGTGGCATCATGGCCCACCAATGCTAAACACTGTCATCCCATCAGTTTTAGAATGATGCAAAATTTTTAATTTAAAAATTAACCTTTAATTCCTATTTTCAGGCAGCAAAACAGGAACTTGAACGACAACGTCGTCTAGAGTGGGAAAGAATTCGTAGACAGGAGCTTCTCAATCAAAAGAATAGAGAACAAGAAGAAATTGTGAGGTTAAACTCTAAAAAGAAGAGCCTTCATCTTGAGTTGGAAGCACTGGTATGTCTAAAGTTCAAGAGGAATTTACATGTGTGATGCTTACCTGCTGAAAATTAGTTATTTAATAAATCTCTCTCATACATAATATGATAGTGTAATTAACTGGTAATATTTTAGATGTGCTTCTTAACAGAACTAGGCAGTAAAGTTTGCTGAAGAAGCTAGAGACTTAGCAAACTAGAGACTTAACTGCTAAAACTTGTGTTGTTGTCTCGGTTCAGATGCTGATGAACTATGTGTACTTGGCAGCATTTTTCTCCCCTGTATTACTTTGCCTACACATAAAATGAAGGATTTGCTAGTTCTATAATTTTTGCTTTTCAAATCAGTGTCTAAAAGATGGTCAGCAGAAGACACCTCACAACAGATGGCTCCACATTTACCTGCTTTATTTTTATTGGGATTTGCCTATGATTTGCTTGGATTAAAAAGGATTCTATTGTTAAAAATAAAAAGGATTTAAAACTGCCTACTGACAAATTATCTCATAACTCCTTACATATTACAATAAACTTTAAAAAGTTCTAAACGCTGCCTCATATGTAAGGTCTGGAACTATTCTTCTCCAGTATTAGAATCCCATAAGCCTGATCTGATAGAATAATAGGATTTTGCAAAAATACCCATGTAGCTACGTGGTAGAACCAAATCTAGATCTGTTTAAATGAAGTCTAACATTTTATTTGGTTGAATTATATTGTAAAATTATTTTTAAATTAAATCACAGTATCTTTAGTTACACACTATTTTAGGTCTTCAAATAGATAAGCATACATACCATAATTATTGTTCATGTCACAGTGTTGTAAATGAGGCCTGAGACTTTTAACTTCTTTGGGCCCCTTGTATATCTTTCTGGGTCATCGTCTTAATAATGAGAGGAGACCTTAACATTGATTTTTTTTTTTTCTTAAGAAGTAGGATAATACATAAGCACAGTAACATATGTTCATGCAGTCTGGAAAAGTTCAGGGTTAAAGATGGAGAGGTGAGCTCTTAGTGGGCACAGTATATGCCTTTTAGTGTGTATTTTTCAAATGTGAAACACGCTGTTCAGTAACACTTCCATGATCCGTGATTATTAACCAGGAACCTCATTTCTCATCATCCTGCTGCATTAGGTTACTGGGGCCACCGTAACAGAATACTGTGGATTGGGTTGTCTTATTTTTTATAACTATCTTAAAGGCTAAAAGTCCAAAATCAAGATGCCTGCAGGGTCACTTTCTTGTGAGGCCTCTCCTTGTGACCTGCTGCCAGCTGGCCTCATTCCTGTGTCTTCACATGCCCCTTTCTCTGTGTGCGTACATCTCTGGTGTTCTGTGTGTCTCTTCTTATAAGGACTCTGGTCTAATTGGCCTGTGGACTACATATTTGACTTCATTTGACCCTAATTGCCTTTTTAAAGAGCCTTCTTCAAGGACAGTCACATTCTGAAGTATCAAAGAGTTAGAACCTCAGTATAAATTTTTTTGGGAAGGGAATACGGTTGAGCTCCTAGTACTTCACATTGCCCTTATTCTTAGGCCCATTGAGAATCCCCACACTCTGTATTTATCCCCTTTCTGAGAACTGGAGGAAGAAGAGGTATTCCTTTTATAAGGAAAAGAGTTTTAGTATACAAAAAGAATTA
Source organism: Ctenodactylus gundi (assembly GCA_004027205.1). Lineage (NCBI taxonomy): Eukaryota > Metazoa > Chordata > Mammalia > Rodentia > Ctenodactylidae > Ctenodactylus > Ctenodactylus gundi. Next base: position 60,424 of record PVKB01002025.1, read on the forward strand.
TTGCCAGAAATTGTTCATGGATACTGTTTAATTACAGGAAGTTAGAAAGTAACATTGAACATAGACATAGAGGTTCAGAGAAAGTAGTGCTAAAAGTCAAATGCAAATGTTTATTCTTCTTGTTTTTTGAGATCATCTCTGGTATAATACATAAATACTCAAATGCTGAATTCAGAAACAAAATTCAGTGTTTTGTATTTACGTTGTTTCGTCTTAACATATGGACTCTTACATTCTGACAGGGTTTTATTTCTTGCAACTCTAAAACATATTCCACTTGGTTTTAGATACTTATTTCAGACTGAATATGAATGGTAACTGACATTTAAATTGTTATTTAAAAAGTTTTTCTCCTGATAGGAATGTTTTCTTTGAGCACTTTATTTTACCATATATTCATGTAACCTTCCTCTAGAACGGTAAACACCAGCAGATCTCAGGCCACCTTCAGGATGTACGACTCCGAAAGCAAACCCAGAAGACTGAACTAGAAGTTCTGGATAAGCAGTGTGACCTGGAAATCATGGAAATCAAGCAACTCCAGCAAGAGCTTCAGGTAAGTTTTCTGCTGCTAAATTGGCATTAAACATGTGCAGTTACTAACAGTTCTTTCTAATGGAGTAATTGTACTTTGGGAATCATGAACCCCTTTGAGGCTGAAACATCTGTACTATGAACATGTGGAGCCCTGTGTTGTAACATCAGGAGGTCATAGGCCTCCTAAAGTTCTACTAGCACGTCGTGTTAAATTCTGTACAGTATTTATACATAAATGGACATTTTTTTGAGTTTTAACTCTGAAAATTTCTTAATGTATTTGTCTTAGTCTATTCCTGTGGCTATAACAGAATATTTTAGATTGGGTATTTTATGAAAAACAGAAATCTATTGTTTAAGGTTTTGGAGGCTGGAACTTGAAGATCAAGGTATCAGCAGCTTCAGTGTCTGGTGAGAGCTTGCTCTCTGCTTCAAAGATGGCATCTTCTTCTTACACTCTCACATGATAGAAAGGGCCAGGCAGCTCCCTTCATTGTCTTTTATAAGGACATTAATCTTAACTTATTAGGGAAGAACCCTATCTTAGTTATTCATTGCTGTGACAGAATACCTGACACCTACAACTTAAGGGAGGAAATACTTATTTAGTTCATAGTTTTAGAAGGTTTCACACACTCTGTTCATGGGCAGCCTGCAAAGATGGAAGCACATGGCAGAGGCTAGAGCTGCTCATGGCATTGCAGACAGAAGCCAAGTGAAGCAGGAGCGAAGTGGAGCAAGGAGTGAGTTGATGATACCTGGAGACTCAGGCAAGGCCAGAGATTTCTCAGGAAGAAGCCGTAACAGTGTTTCTTCTTCCTTTCTTTACTCAGCTCAAGCTGCCAGTTGGACCTTCTACACCCAGGGTCGTTGCTCCCTCCTTCTTGGCCAACAAGGCAACAACAGACCCTGAAAGCTCTGCTCTGGGTGCCCCCCATATCAGTAAATTGACACAAACCCTCCAGGTCAAACTGCAAGCATCTGCCCCTTCCAGCCAGGCCCTACTTCCCTAAAACACGGTTCCAGAGTTACCCGACTGTATCTAAACACGTGAGGCTTTGGGGGACATTCCATATCCAAACCATAACAAACCCTCATTATTAATTCACTTTCTCAAGCCCTACTACTTAATGTTTGTATTAGATTAGAGGTTAGGTATCAATACCTGAATTTGAGGGGGATCATAACATTCATAACATCACAAAATAAGGTTATTGCTGCTAGTTTCAGGTATTTTTATTTTCCACAGTTGTGGTGCATGTGTCTTAGTAGATCTCTAAAAATCTGTGCAGCCAGCTTGTTTAACGGGCTCTAGTTCAGTTATTGGGTGCAGCATGCGGTCTCTTGGAAGCATTCTGCATCTCCAGAGCCTTCTTACCCAGTGTCTCTGTACTTACTATATGAGCTGACAATCTTCCCTCTTTGTCACAACAGATACAGACAACAGCCAAAAGCATTTCCCACCTGACTTAAGCCTGCTTCCATAGTTCTTCCTCAGGGTTAGCCCCTGTGACATTTCCGTAGGTGCTCTGTTCACAGTCCTGCTAATGTGGACTGCCTAGCGTCTGGTGTCCTTTGCCCATGTCATTCTAGATGTACCCTATTTACAAAAGCCTCATTGATTGCCTTTCAATGTCAGCCAGCCATTGCTTTTTAAATCCTACACAATTCCCTTCTAATTTATTCATAAGTTTGAAACATTTTACAGTTATGTATTATTCCTTTAGTAATTTTTAAAAGTGATTAAAGCATATTTTTGAGTTTTCAAAAAATTCTTAGACATTACAGAGTTCTAATAAGATACTACTTTTTTTTATTAGGAATATCAAAATAAGCTTATCTATCTGGTACCTGAGAAGCAGTTACTAAATGAAAAGATTAAAAACATGCAACTGAATAACACACCTGGTAAGTCTAGATTTTTTTTGTCTTCTTTAATTTCTGAATAACTATATCAGTTATATTCTTTATTTTACAGAAAAAAATTCTGTCATAAATACCATTTTTGCCTATGAGTTAAAAATTGCAAAATATTGTGAAAATATCACAAATGTGAGAACATAAGTAACAGTTATGCTGTACTTTCCTGTCTTGATATTTAATTTGTATAATTCAGATATCAAATGAAATATTAGACTACAATTAAATATCAGAGTTGGTTCTGACACAAAACATACATTTTGCCACAGTCTTGTATTCATTGTAAAGAACTGATTATGAGGAGACCTATTCTGTGGGGCTGGGCCTGGGATTCTAAGGTGCAGCCTGTAGCAATGATAGGGCAAAGAAGCACACTGTATATCCTTCTTAGACCTCTCATGTCCTCTAACTCTGATTCATACAAGGAAGCTTATCTAAACAGCCTTCTGACACCTATGGAACAAAATTGTTCCAACATGATTTGCGGGAATGTACCATTTTTCTTGGCTTAGACCCCAGCCAGATAACTTAAAAAGCAAAAACAAAATAACAAGGCTATATTGGATAGCTGCAGTAACATTATAGCAGAAAAAAAGATTTATGTAATGAAAAGAAACTGACTAAAATATCCCAAATGTCACCCATTCAGTAGTTCTCAATCTTTTCATCCCAAGACTCTTTGGAACATTTCTGGCTGCTTAAGAGGTCCAATAAAATCAGGCAAAGGCGAGATAGGTGAGAAACCAGAATACCACCTCAGTAAGGATAGAACATATAGTGAGCAGCATGGTTTATCTTTGTGTTACAAAACTGTGCTTCTAAAACATTGAACATGTATTTCCTGTGGCCAGTGTCCAGAAAGCATGGGCTGGGAAGAGACTAAGTAGTACCTGTCCAGGTCTGCACCTTCAGCTTACCAGTTTGTGAGAAGGTGCCAGAAGCTGAGAACGTGCTTGTGAAGGGCCCTTCACATGGAGATACACCAAAATAAAGGTCACTCTTTCAGCCAATATAATCCTAAATGGAGAAAGACTGAAAGCATTCACACTGAATTCAGGAACAAGACAAGGATGCCCACTGCAAGCCTTACTATTCAACATAGTGCTTGAAATTTTGGCAAGAGCCATCAGGCAAGAGTAAGGAATAAAAAGAACATGCATCCGAAGGGAAGAAGTAAAGATATGCCTACTTGCAGATGACATGGTACTCTACATAGAAGCACATTGGGTATCCTCCATAGAAGACCCCAAAAATTCCACCCAAAGACTCTTAGAACTAATAAATTCAGCAAATTAGCAGGTTATATAATTAATACCCACAAATCAGTAGCATTCCTTTACACCGGTAATGAATCCAAAGAGAAAGAAAACAACTCCCTTCACAGTAGCAACCAAAAAAAAAAAAAAAAATACTTGGGAATAAACCTCACCAAAGAGATGAAAGACCTGTACAAACAACAAAACCCTGAAGAAAGAGATTGAAGAGGACTTTAGAAAATGGAAGGCTATCCCATGTTCCTGGTTAGGAAGAATTAATACTGTCAAAATGACCATACTCCCAAAGCTACTATACAGATTGAATGCAGTACCAATCAAAATACCAAAGCTACTATACAGATTCAAAGCAATACCAATCAAAATACCAACTACATTCTTCACAGAACTAGGAAAAAAAAAACCCTAAAATTTATATGGAACCAGAAAAGACCCAGAATCTCTAAATCACTTCTGAGTAACAAGGGCAAAGCTGAAAGAATCACAATCCCGGACTTCAGAAAATATTACAAAGCAACAGTCATTAAATCTACATGGTACTAGTACAAGAACAGACAAGAGGATCAGTGGAATAGAATTGAGGATACTGAAATAAACCGAAACGCCCTTAGTCACCTGATCTTTGACAAAGGGGCCAAAACAGTACACTGAAGAAAAGACAGCACTTTCAACAAATGTTGCTGGGAAAACTGGATCTCCACATACAGGAAAATAAAACTAGACTCATACCTGTCACCACACACTAAAGTCAGACCAAAGTGGATCAAAGAACTGGACATCAAAACAAAAACACTGAACTTACTGGAAAACAAACTAGGAAAGACCCTAGAAGACATGGGAACAGGAAAGGATTTTCTGAACAGATCACCAGCTGCACAAGAAATCTCAGCAAGAATCAACAAATGGGACTCCATTAAATTAAAAATCTTTTGCAGAGCAAAAGAAACAGTCAGCAAGGTGGAGAAACAACCCACAGAGTAGGAAAAGATATCCACCACTAACACTTAAGACAAAAGATTAATATCTAGAATATCCAATGAACTGGAAAACATAAAACCCTCTAAAATAAATGATTCCATCAAGAAGTGGGCAGCTGAAATGAAAAGAAACTTCTCAGAAGAATTGCAAATGGCAACAAGCATATGAAAAAGTATTATTCGTCATTGACCATCAGAGAAATGCAAATAAACACAACAGTGAGAATGGCCTACATCAAGAACAAAAAAAAAAAAAAATTGTTGGTGAGGGTACAGAAGAAAAGAACTCTACTCCACTGCTGGTGGGAATACAATCTGGTACAACCATTATGGAAATCAGTCTGGAGGTTTCTTAGAAAACTGAGAAGAGAAATTATACTTGATCCAGCTACTGCTCTACTGGTTATGTTCCCAAAAGAAATAAAGTCAACCAAAAAGATACACACATATCTATGTTTATAGCAGCACAATTCATAATAGCCAAATCCTGGAAACAGCCTACCTGCCCATCCATACAGGAATGGTTAAAGAAGATGTGGTGCCTCTTCGCGATGGAATACTATGCTGCCATAAAGAAACAGATATGAAGTATTTGAACAAAAATTGGACCGCCTAGAGTCAATAATGTTCAATGAAATGGACCAAGCACAAAAGACTGACTATAGATGGATATCCCTCTTATGAAATGCACAAAAATAATGACATAAAAAGGCCCCAAACATGAATAACAGGATAGAAAGAGAGGCAGTGGTCAGATATGAAAGGGGTGAATCTCTGAAAAAGGAGTGGACATAAGCGCTTACTGATTCCCCAAACTCCAAGGTTCTAATGTGTTACGGAATTTGGAATTCATGTATCTACAAAAAAATGTTAAATTTAATGTCGTGTGAATTTTTTCCACAATAAAATTAATGGAAAAATAGAGTTCACTCTTTTGAACTATTCTTAGTCTACAGCCTTCCACGTAGTGGTCTACTTGTGCCATCTGTCAGATGGCCTTCCTTGTATCTGATTCTGTTCCGAACAAAGTGTGCTAGTCCCCTGCCTCGACCCTCCTGACCTGTGCACTGGCAGAAATAGCTTCATCATCATCGTTGTTGTTTGTGCGGTGAATGGGATGTTGACTGTCTTACCTGAAGACCTTACAACTATTCTGCCTGAAGAATGTGATCCATCCAGCTGTTGTTTATTTATTTAGCCACAGTTAAGATCAAAATAAGAAGCTTGTAGTTAGAATTTGAATGGTACTCTGTATCCTGCTTTATGACAGTTACTGTTTATGATTAACAGCCATGTGCCAAGCACCTGCTAGGCAGTATTCATGCATTCATTCCTGTAATGTATAGAACAGCCCAATACAGTTATTACCATTGTGTGTCTCAGAAGTTTAAAAGAGAGTAAGTAATTACTCAGGATTATACAGCAATAATGCTCAAATACATTTTTGTCTGACTGTAAGGTTTTTTGATCTGTCACACTGTTTCCTTGACTTCTGCTTAGCTAACACAGTACTTATAGTCAAATTTGACATTAACATATGCTTTATTAGTGATACTCATTGCATAAATAAAGAAGAAATAAACAGCTGTAGTACTTTACTAGTAGACATAAAAGATTTCTGAGTAGGTAGAGATAGTTTATGTTCCTGAATGAACTAACGGTATTGTACTATATGGTAGTAGCTACAGCGGCTGTACTGTAAATGGCTCACTGTATCTAGCTCTACTTTGAAACTTAGAAGTATAACTCACAACCTCATCTAGAAAAGAAAATTTAAAAGATTGGGCAAGACTTGAAAACATTAGAGAAGAAAGACTTGTGTTATCAAATCAGAAGATAATGTTATAGTACCTAACATGTTATTGATCAAAAATAAAATAATAGACCAGTAGAACTAAATGAACTAGCAAATACACATTATCTAATGTTTGTATTTCAGATTCAGGGATTAGTTTACTTCAGAAGAAATCATTAGAAAAGGAAGAATTATGCCAAAGACTTAAAGAACAATTAGATGCTCTTGAAAAAGAAACTGCATCTAAACTCTCAGAAATGGATTCATTTAACAGTCAATTGAAGGTATTTTTCTTCTATTATCTTCATTTCTAGGTAGCTGTATTTTTCTTTATTTTGTCTGAATTTAATGAATAACTAAAGCTATTATTGCTGCATGTATTACTGCATTTTTATAATTTATTTTATAACTTCAACTATACTAGAATTGGTATGGTTATTTTTAATGTTATCTAAAATATTATGTCACAAAACTAAATGTACCACTTACCACAGTTTCCAGTTTTTCTTAACTATGTCCTCCTTTTACTGACATTTCAAAAACAATTGCCTTTGTTAGTATTATAGAACTGATGTCAGGGTGCAGGGGTCATAGTTCAGGAGTTGAAGCGCTTGCCTAGCAAGCACCAGGCCCTGAATTCAGTTCCCCAGCACCTCATATGCTGGTGTGGTAGCGTGTACGCCTGTAATCCCAGCAGTTGGAAGGCTGAGGCAGGAAGATTGCCATGAGTTCAAGGCCAGCCTGTGCTCCCTAGTGAGTTCAGGACCAGCCTGTACTACAGAACAAGAGCTAGTCTCAGAAACAAATAACAAAGACAGAACAAAACAGAAAAACTGATGTGAGCTAACATGATTGCAGGCAATAGTCTAAAATTTAAAATAGTTTTGGTGGTAGAAGCTCTTTTCACACTAAATTCTTTTTCTGTTATAATTTAATTAACCTTTGTGAAATAATGCAATAATCAGTGAAATTCAGAGCAGAATCTGGTACCATCAACTTTTCATGAAAGTCAAGTTTCTGATTCATTGTGTGCTGCGGTGGCAGAGCAGATGCCCAAGGCATACTGCTTGCTTGTATTTCTGTGCAGTGCTAGTTGTATACCAAAGCCATGTCTATGTAAGGACATAATGAAGCCTAAAAATAAGACTAGTTGCACATAAATCAAATTTGGGAGTAGTTTCTTATTTCTTTGCTAACTGGGCATGAAGTTTTCAGAACATAAGGTGTTATATGACATTTCTGTGTGAAAGCTATTTCTTCATACGTGTTTTGTTTTACTAATTTAGGGCAACATTAGCACAAACTATAGTGCAAATTCATGATAAAAGATAGCATGTTGGCTTCCGTTAAGGAGGTGAGTTTTGAGGTGAATGTTAATTATGCCCAATACACAAGCAATAGCCCATAGAAAGAAAGCTTTAAAGAAAACAAAATAATAACACTTGATGCTCAAACAAGCCAGCCAAGTTATCCTTCCTCCTATTTTTAAATCTGTGCACAGTGTAACTGGCTTTTTATCTGCCTTATCTTGCAGTGTGGGAATATGGATGACTCTGTTCTCCAGTGCCTTTTGTCTCTGCTAAGCTGTCTCAACAACCTCTTCCTCTTACTTAAGGTTATTTTCTTTTCTAATATCTAGCTCCTTTGAGTTATTTTACTGTTTTCTTTTTAAAAAAAATAAAAATAAAAAACTAGACTATCCTTTGCCTTTATCTGAATGTCTTTGTTTGACATAACATATATAATAAAGACCTTTTTTTTCCTTTCTGCTTGCTTGAATATTCCTCTGCTGTCTAATTGCCTGTTGAATCTAAAACAGGAAGGTTACTTTGAGTAACATCTCTCATTAGAAGCCAGCTGGTTCCCTCAGGTGTTTGCAACCTTCAGCCTGACTTTTATTTTTGGCCCTTTTTAAATGTTGTAATGAAAGTATTTTTCAAAAAGTCAGTTTTATAAAGATTATTGGACAGTTTATATATGGTTCAAGACAATTCCCGTTCATTAAAAAATGAGGGCAAAAAAGGCAGGCCACAGGTTGGACATGTCCACACCCTGGTAGTTACATCAATGGGATGACTGCTCATTCAGATCAGAGGGAAAAAAAAAAAAAAGAAAATGTGAGATTAAATCACTTAAAACATGTAGTACTTTCTGAAATCCAGGGCAAGGTTGTGTCTGCATGCACTAAGTTGCATCCTAATTCTAGTACAAGCAAAATTTTAAAGAGCCCATAGCACAGGAACAGCTTTAGTTAGGTCTAGTTACTGGGCATTATATTTAGATGTGCTTGCACTTCAGTTAAAAATAGTTAAATTGTGTGTATAAATTGTTTGTTTTTTCATGTATAACACACAGAGTATTGAAAATAATAAATACCTACGTTAGGGAGTATATGTAGGAGAAAGAGGAAATAAAAATTACTAAGATGTGACATTCCCCAAATTGAATATAACTATTATGTATTGAAAACACGTGTTAATAAAAATTATAATTATGGGGGAAATTTCTCACTTTAATGCAGTTTAAAGAAAGATGCTTTGTGTGTACCACTTAACTTACCCTAATAGCTTCATGGGTTTTGACTATGTGTCTGCTCAGCACGAAAGTGGGTGGGCATAGCCAGCTCCACAGTGAGCATGAGAGTACCGCTCACTTGTTACCTAAACAAAGGTAGGGCACATCAGAAGGATGGCAGTAGCGTGGGTCCCGTAGTTAACCTGTGTGGTTGTAGTGTGACTAGACAGATTGCCTGGTTTTAGATTGCACAGAAATTCAAACCTAAGTTTCGTCATCTGCAAAATGTGATTCAGTGATAATTGGAGGACTCCTAATCATGTAGTCTGATTTTTTAGCTAGCATTTGATTCTCCACAGGCCAGCAGATTATTCTTGGCTCTTGTTTTACTTTCTTCCTTCTGCTTTCTGCCTTCTCGTCTTTCCCTAATGATCATTTCATCATAGGCAATCTAGGAAACTAAAGGATTTTGAAATCTATGCAGTCAGATGGTCAAACAACTTGACTGTGCTATCTCAGGAAGCAAGAAAGTTCTTCTGTGGTCATTATAAAAATGATACAGGGGCCAGTTCACATGGTACTGGAAAATATCCATGGGTTTTGTCAACAAGGAGACCTTTGACGACCTCTCTGAAAGTGGCATTTTGGTTGAGTGGTAAGAATCTAGACTGCAGTGGATGGGAATGAGTGGGAGTCGAGGGAAGGATAACGGGCGTGAGCAGCTGCAAGAGGATGAGAACAGAGTGTGGCATTGAAGGCAAGAAATTGAGGAGGAGGCTTAAGAAAGACTTGAGGGAGCCAGTGAAGAAAGAAAAAGAAAGGGGAAGTGGTAATTTTTAGAGCATCATGCCTGGGGAAGAAGATACTGATCAGAGGGTCACATAAATGTAGTACTTCTAATGTGAATTCTCTTAAATTTGTTGTTAAAAGGCAGAAAGTTGACAGCGTCAAGACTTCAGATTAGAAGTAAACTTCCTGGGTGTGTGAGGACACAAAATAACTCAGGTGCAGGGAGTTTTGCTGCTTTTGAATGGAAAGACAGGAAAGGTCCAGTCTTATGGCTTACTGAGTCAGTTTTTAGCTAGTAGTGAGGACAAGTGAGTGAAAGATTAGGAAGTTTCAGGGGAGAGAAGTCGGTGTGGAACAGACATCTTGGTGGGAGTAGTGGGGTGCGGTTCACACTGTGTGTTAAGTAACGCTAGGTGCCTATTTGAAGCTGGACATCATAGATTTAAACTGAAAACAGCATGCCTAATTGTATAATTATTTTACACTAGTGTTTAACTGTTTAGATGTAAACCCAGGGAAGGGACATGAGTTAGTTTTATGGGTTCATACAGGCTTGAGACCAAGAAGGAGGGACAAGGGAATTAATTCCAGATCTTAGCCTAAGAGCATATAAAAAATTTTAACTCTAAAATGTGAACTATATGAGGGAATGAGGAAGGGAAGGGGTAATCATAATGAAGAAACAGAGTGATGTGGTCGACAGAATGGAGGTCACAGGAAGGTGGCTGTACCAGGTATTAGTGCTTGCCAGGTAGCAAGTTACATTTAAAGAATGGGCTATTTGTCCAGTGGTATCTCTGTCTCTGCTGATGACTATGTGCAGGGTGCTTTATGGGGTGATGGAGTAGATGGAGTCAGCTGTGGTGATAAAGCCACCTTAAAAGTTGATTTTGACTGTGTCATCAAAGTAGATGTCAAAGACTTAGAGAATATTGAGAGTGAAGGAATGGGGAGCAGGAGATGAGCAGGAGATTAGCAGGTGACAATAAAAAGGCTGAGTAGTATGAGCCTCAGAGAAGTAGTGTGTCAGAGAAATGGAAACTAATGGTCTACAAATGGCGATGCAGAACATGGAAAACATTACATTATCTCCTGAGCCTGGTGGAAGTGGGATGTGTGATGATAAACTGACAGAGCTAGAAGAAAAGCAGTGTCCTGAGGGTACAGCCAAGAAGACAGGGAAGTCAGAAAATATCCATTCAGAGATGTGTGAGTGTCTCCTGCAAGTTTCCCTGATCACGAAGAGGAAGACGTTTCATCAGAGAGGAGGGAACAAGTGGGGTGTTGGCTGAGACCAAGGGATAAAGATTTAGCAAAAATGACAACAATGGCTAGATCTGTTAATAGGTGAGTTGGAATTGCCCCGATGGTCTCTAGGAAGTCAGTGCTTTGTTCTAATGCTGTGGTCCTTGGGGCAGTTGAGCATCTGGAGTGATTGCTGCTTTAAGCTACCTGTAGTAAAAACAGAAATATAATATTAAAAATTACATATCCTTAGAAATTATGTTTTATTGGACTGTGTAATATACACATACACAATGAATGATACATTTTGTTCTTTGATCAAGTCACACCAGTTTGGAAACCCAGGGATCCCAGAGGCCATTTTCTAAGAAAATTCACACATTATTCAGTTGTTAGCAGTGAAGTTCGGTGAAAAAAGACTGGCCTGGGGAATCTGGAAATGTGAGTTCTAGTCTTACACGTGTCACATACTCATTTTATAACTATTTATAGTTGTTCCTCCCAATTTTGTTTTCTTCATTTTTAGAGCAAAACTTACAATGTCTGCCTGTCATCTTTGAAATCTTACAATGAGTAGATGATGTAGCATGCATATGCAGAAGCACTTGGAGCTTTTGTGTGCTGTGCAAATATTTTTATTACTTTTTCTGAGAAAGGATTGTCTGGAATCTCCAAAATACTTCTTAGTGTGTTGGAAAGTCATCACTGTTGATTTGGGCAATGTCCAAGGAAGTGCTTTCATGTACAAAGAAAATAGAATCTATCAACACCAGAATTGTGGCTTCCTCCAGAGAATTAGGTGTTATCCTCTGCTTCCGAGGATCTAGGATAACATGTTAGTGATGCCCCTCTAGGTGGTAAGGGTAGATATTGATTTATGCAGCTACAGTAAAGCTAACTAATTTGGTGACAAGGAGCTCTCGTTCTTTAAATTGTGAGTAAAAACTTAAATGAGCTGTGTACTAGTTATTAGAGGAAATATTTCCCAAACCCAGAGTAGAAGGGTTAAAAAGACGTTCTCCTCCTTCTTTAAGAGAATTTCAGGTCTGCCTCCAGCACCCCTCTCTGCAAGGGGATATGATGTTGTGGGGTGTGGCTTGAAGAGCTGCTGTGAGGCAGGAATAGAATCACTCGTTCCTGCAGCAGAGCTTCCTGTGCCACTCTGCAGCTCTGTGGGAAATCTGTAGATCCCCTTTAAAAATAATAATTTAAATGCCTAAAATGAAATATATAGTTACTGAAAAGTTGTAAGAGTCATTAAATCTTTAAAAAATAAGTTGACAGGCATTTATCTAGGTTCTTCTGTATTAATGAATTAAGTAACAAAATCTAGTGAAGATAAACTCTTTGAAGTCAAGATATATATTGTGTATATATCACGTTATCTGTAAAACACCTGAGTTCTGTTCAAAAATATCACAAATACAGCTAATATCACTGTGGTTTATATTTGAAATTGAAGAAAGTGCTATATTTCAGATGAAAGTTAACAAAAGTAAACATTAATTTTGATCCTGTCCAAGTTCACGGACTCGCTCTGTTGTGAAAGATAAAAACCTTGGAAGCTCTTGTGGCTCTCGGAAGATCTGCTGCTCTTCTCCCCCCACCCCCCATTATTCCTTTTGTGCGTATATATTTGCAGCACATAATAATTAACATTCAGCTTGGGGAACTGGTTCATGTACATACCATACCTTAACCATAATTTTTACTTCCCTTTCCCGGTCTTCTCTTCTGTCTCCCCTTTCCTCATATCACCTCTCTTCTCCACTAAATCTGTACACCTGTTTGCTGCCATCCTTTTTTACTTTGGGTTTCTCATATTAGAAAAACTATGCAATATTTAACATTCTGTGTCAGATTGATTTTTCTGAGCATAATGATCTCAAGGTTGGATGGCTAATTTTTTTGTCTGCTTTTTCTACTAATTACGGAGTTTCATATGATAAAATCTTCCACTTTGATTATGGATTTGTCTTTCCCTGTTTTTCTTTCTTTTCGTTTTGGGGGTACTGGGAATTGAGCCCAGGGCCTCCCGAGGCTGCGCCAGTAGATGTATACAAATTTCAAGTTGTTTTCACTACTTTCTGGTGAGTAGACCAATTTATCAGTATGATATGTTCCTCTAGAAATGTGCTTGTCATTTTTCTCTTGACAATGTGTTTGCCTCACCTATTTTGTGTTCTTTTTTTCTTTGTCTTCTTTTTAACCAAGTTTGTATTTTGGACCTCTTTTTTTTTTTTTTTTAACTCTCCTGTGTAGCGTACTAGTTTTGACTTCTTTTCCTTTTCTGTTGGTGTGTATGTAAAGATCACTCTGTGCACCGTTGGTTTACTTACATCCAGTAGAAATTAGCAATTTACTGCTTCCCAGATGATACTGGGGCCACAAGATACTTTACCCCACTTATTGTCACATGCCTCCATCAGCTGTGTGACTCCTGTTATTATATACCTTCAGCTCCATAGCTGTCTTGTTACTGTATACTGTCGGTGTTTACTCAGGTGTCCCCATGTGCTTCTCCAGGTGTTGCTGCTCTGTCTCTCCTTGGTCGCCATTCTCCCTCTCGGGTTACTTTTCACCCTCCTGAAGAATGCCTTTTAATGTTCAGCGTGTTTCCTATAAAGCAAAGTTGCTAATGCTGGATTATTTTGTTTTTATTTTTGTTTTCTGTAAATGATGTTATTTCGCTTTTGTTTTGGAAAGTATTTTTAATGTGTAATAGAATTCTAGGATGGGTTTCTTTCGTTAGAAAGCATTGTCTTCTGCATTCCATATTTTTATTATTATGAAGTTAGTTATCAACGTTCAGGGAATTTAACCTTCTTACTCTGGCTACTTTTAAGCAATTTTTTTCTGACTTTGGTTTTCATTAGTTTTACTATAATGTTCCACAGAGTCCGTGAGATTCTGTAAAAGTCTTCATTGTCTTACATTTGCTTTTCTTTTCTTCTGTTCCTGCTAGTGGGGAAATAATCTCATGGAGAATTCTTTATTTCAGACCCTCCCACTGAGAGGTTGTCGTTCTGTCCTTACATTCAGGCCTAGGTTACTCTGAACATTTCCTATGAAATGAGTTCCACAGGTGGCTCACCGAATTCAGGGAGCAACTTTGGAGACAGGTAATCGCTCTTGTTTTCTCTCACCAAACGCTGAGAGAGCAGGCGTGCATTCTTCTCACTGTGACTGATGTTCATTTATAATCTGCTTCTTCAGAATGCTCCTTGTCTGTCGGGCACCTTGTTTTGGAGTGGAAAGGAATCACTGTTTTTTGAAATCCCTTTGAATTGTTTAGTCTTAAAACATTTCCCCGGGTATATGGTGGCACATGCCTGTAACCTCAGTGCTTGGGAGGCTGAGGCAGGAGGATTGCCATTGAGTTTGAGGCCAACCTGGGCTACATAGTGAGACCCTATCTTAAAAAATAAAACCAAGACCAAAAAAACCTACAAATTATAGAAAATGGGGAGAACTCCCATTTTACCATAGGAAGCTATTATAAACATAGGGGCAAAAAAAAAAAAAATCTAGACAGTATTAAAAAGCCAAATGAAGAAATTTATAAAGAGGGTAATCATGTCCAATCTGGATTTATCTCAGTTGTGAAGATGATTTGACATACAAAAACATTTAATGTAATTGACTCTATAAACTATATAAGATTAGAGGAAAAATAATTTATTTCATTATGTGTAGAGAAATAATTTGATGAAATTTAGCTTCCCTTCATAATTTCAGAAATTAAGAACTTATTACCAGTTTATGAATACAAGTTCTGTAACCTGAAAGAGATGATCTGTCATTCTGTTGAGAACAGTCCTGTTCATGAGTTTTGATTGGTTTACTTTTTCTTAATAGTATATTTAACGAGGAAGCCAGGCATGGTGGCTCATGCCTATAATTCTAACACTCCTGGAGGCTGGAGCAGGAGGATCACAAGTTCAAGCCCAGCATAGGTAGTTTAGCAACTTGGCTAGACCCTGTCTCAAAATAAAAAAATAAAAATGGTTTGGAAATGTAGCTCAGTGCAAAAGCTTTGAGTTCAATCCCCAGGACTTAAAACAAAAAATAAAATAAAAAAATAACCAGCATTTCTTGGAAGCAAAAACTTAAATTAGAGGAAGGAGGAATGAGAATTTCTACACTATCAGAATCTCTGCCTGTGTTGCTTTGGTGGAAGAGGTATTCACAGTCAGGAGACACTACAGAGAGACCCTCTGAGTGCCTCCAGGGCTCGTGGCACTTTTTAACTTTTGAGACTCGGGTAGGGGGCTGGTTTAAACAGAGTGCAGAGTGCTCTTTAGAAAGAGTGGCCTTGCAACTGGGTCGGCCTAGGCATGGACTTAACAGCTCTTTGCAGTCCTTTAATACTTAATATTCTCTAATTTATGGCCAGCCAGTCTCAGCAGCTGAAGTTTATTGAGAACTTCAGTGTGTAACTTGCACTGCTGCAGGTACTTTACATGTACTAACTTGTTTCACTATCATGGCAATCTCAAGGCACGTAGGATGAGACAACAATCACGTAACTTTTCTAAGATGATCCCTCTGGTCACTAACAGAGCCTCAGAGCCTGACTGAAACTTTGGTCATCTCATTCCACACTCCACATTCCTTATCACTAAGCCGCACAGCTTCTCCATAGATAGTGTCCACTGTATTCTTTTGCTTTTCAATAGAATTCATAGAAAAGTACAACAAATAAAGCTGTTGAAGCTGAGAGCTGTGGAGCCATTCCTATGAATGTGTCATTTGTATTATTATTGGCTTAAACTGAAAGTATTTTGTTCACACATCTTGAACAATCTATGGACACACACTACTTAGTTTAGATATTTCAGTAAAGTTTAAATGCTGCTTATAAAAAAAATTGTTTCTGAAAAGAAATAGAATTTGGGTTGGTTTTGGTTTTGAGTTTTGTTATTGTATGTGAATAAGTAAAAACATCTTTTTACCATAACATTTCACTCAAGTATTGTCTTAATTCTGTCTTTTGTGGGGCAGTTTCTTTTGGTTACTTTAGTCTTTCCTTTTTCCCTTCCAGTCTCCTTTTCCTACTCCCTTGTTCAGGATCCTGTGGATTCCAAAGGAAAGAAATTAATTCAAAGTAGTGAAGCTCATGAGTATGGGAGAATGCAGGCTTAAGTGAGTGGGCAGAAAAGCTGTTGAGCAGGGCCAGTTCCTGGGACACAGAACAGTGGCATTGAAGATTCGGTTCCCCAGTCCCCATCTTTCCATCTTTGTCTAATTCTTGCTTCTCTTTTTTCTCTGTTGACTTTGCTTGGGTTACTTATGGTCTCACTTTGTAGTGGACAGCTCTTGGTTTACTTTATCCCAGTTTAGTGAACCCAAAGAGAGAAAAGTTTTTTTCTCCAGAACCTGTTCATTGTATCTGAATCCCAGAAAAGATACTCTGGCCCAGCTTTGATCATGTTCCTGTCCTTTGTACCAATGCTGAGCAGGTAGGTGAGGTGCTGTTAGACTAGAAGTTACAGCCGTTTGTAGGTGGGAGTGGCAGGAATGCTGAGTGGGACAGACCTTCCAAAACCAGGAAGGATGGTGGGGAGATCTGCTTCTCAAAGGAGGGAAGGGTGCCGAAAGGAGGAGGAAAGAAAAGAGCCAATGGATGCATCCAAGTTTCTTCTAAGGCACTTATCCCACATTTGGACACTTTTTTTCTGTTTTGAGATTGTGAACTATGAATCTAAAGACTGTGCACTGGGGAGTGAGGAGACTTGGGGTGGGATCCCTTGGAGTTCATTATAGCAGCTAGCACACAACTAGAGGCTCAGTGGTTAATTCTTCCCTTCTATTCCTGTTTCAAATACTTTTCATTATTTTGGCTTTTTAGTCATGACTTTAGGTAGGCATATTATCTTTTTCATTTTTATATATGGAAGAGATTAAGAATTGCTTATGTTTAGCTCAAAATTTTACCAGATAAAAAGTTACAGATGATTTAAAATTATATAAAACTTATTTAAAATCATACATTAAAACATGACTGGACAAGTTCCTCTTTACAAGCAAATTGTTCTCCCATATTTTAAAAAATTGTTTTATATTAAAATGTAATTCCAAATTTAAAAATTGGTTTGTTAAAGATTCAGGGTTCATTAGAAATGAACTGATATGAAAGTGGCGATTTTAACAGATTTGTTTGTCTCAGTGGCTACATAGCTTAAATGCTCGTATATTCAAGATAATCATCTAGATATTTTTGAAAACTTCAAATCTCATAAATTTAATTTTCTTTAGGATCTTTGTCTTTTAATGTGAATGTCACATTATTAGATAATATTAGAATATTTAAATGATTCAGGTATTAACTTATTTCCATTTTCTCCTCAGGAACTGAGAGAGAGCTACAATACACAGCAACTAGCCCTTGAACAGCTTCACAAGATCAAACATGACAAATTGAAGGAAATTGAACGAAAAAGATCAGAGCTGATACAGAAAAAGAAACTAGAAGATGAAGCTGCAAGGTAATATATCTGATTAACTTGTTATACTCTCTTGCAGTTAGAATTACAGTCTTGTTGCCCATATCTTTTCTTTAAATGTGAAATTTTGAAGGGAATAAAAACATTATACTAGACTACTATTTATGCTCAATTTTATCAATGAAGTTCTCCCTTTCAGTAATAAATTATGTGTCTCATTAGTGAAAAATACGAATTTTGGGGTGAGACATGGATTAGAATTCTTGACTTACCACTTACTACCTGAGTTACCATAGTTAAATCACTTCACTTTCTGAACATCAGTTTCTCCATCTGAAAAGGGTATTTTAATACATACAACTCTCATAGGTAATAGCAAATATTAAACTAATACTGCTAAGGAGCTAGTACAGTATCTTCCACACATTATCACTCATTAACTCTATCACTTCATAGTAAATCTATTACTTTTCCCAGAAATAAAACAAAAACAAATATTCAATTTTACAGAAAAAGATTATGTATCACGTGACATATTGGTGCTTTCTCTACATGCCACTGAGCTGTGTCAGCTGCCTGCATTTATAGTGAGGAAAAAGAAGACAGCTGTGATACTTAAAGCCTAAAATCATTCTTTTAGAGATTTTGCATTCTTTTCTGTCTGTAAGGTCCTTTTTCTGGCCTGGGGATGGCATGGCACATGCCTGTAGTCACAGCAGGCAAGTGAGAGAGGCAGAGGCAAGAGATTCTCAGGTTCAGGATCAGCCTGGGCAAGTCAACAAAACCTGTCAGCAAAACAGAGATGTAGTCCTGGGTTCACTCCCCAAGTAGTGTAAAAACAACATGAAAAAGAACTTTTTCTAGTGCTATCTTCTATTTCTCTTAAGTACTCTAGTTTCAGAAATTAGTGTGATTAGTTAACAATGTCTGTGAGGTAGTATTCCCTAGTCTTGGTGAAGAGTGAGTAATGTCCATGAAAAGGTTAAAAGCTGGGAGGCAAGAAAGATGGTCATTTCAGAGGCCTCATTCATGGTGACTTACAAAAGCACCTTCTAATACGTGTTGCTGAGTGACTAGCAGTGGCTGTGATATGGATAGAGTCTGGATTGCCCCTTGCATTACTGAGTTCCTCCTTATTCTCATAATCAGATAAGCAGTAAACTCGAATGCTGCTTGTTCATAGATCTTTCCTCTGTGGTCTCCTAGCTAGAGAAAATAGGATAATACATAAGTGGAGACCGCGGAGCTCTTTACTTGCCCTTTGTGCCATTTAACTTTGAGCAGGGGAATTGTGCGGTAGTTACACAGCTTGTCGCTGCATCAGAGTTTTCTGCTGACAAGTGCAGTCACCCTGGTTCCTCTTCATCTGACTCACAATTTCTTTCTGGCAACAGACCATGTTAGTAATACACATTTGCATTACACTCATTTTCCTTGCACATTATTTTACTGGAGTAGCGAGAAGAAATCAAGAACTGAAGTACTTGTCAGATCTAGTAGGTCAAGATCTGGCTTTTAGTTCACTTGGCTGTTTGTCCAGTGTACTCCTTTCTTGCCCCAAGCTATTAATGGGTTTTCACGCTGTGGATGTGGCCTCTTTGTATGTGTCCGTCCAGCTTCTGAGGCGTCTTCTGGCCTGGAACCTGTTTCTTATCCACTGGCTCTTGTGCAGCAATTTACCAGAATTTCATGACCTGGTCTTTTCTTTGTCCTGCTACACATGTTCTAGGTACTCTGATAGTGTTATTTATAATGCTGTGGAAAATCAAATGAAGGTTAATACAGGCATTGTAAGCTTGGGAGAGTGTCAGGGAGTTATAGAGTTGCTGGGGAAATTAGTTGAAAGTAAGTAAGAACTATGAGGAAAAGTATTGTTCCCAAGGAAATCCAGATTTTAGTTATGAAAAGCTTCTAGAGGAAGCATTTCATGATGAGATTGGTGTTAGGTGGTTCCAGAAGAGATGAAAGGAGCTAGTGGGGACATGAACCCAGGAGTAGGAAGTGTAAGACAGTTGGTTGATGAGGAGGAAGGATTGGTGACTAAGGACCTACCATTCTTTGAATCATTCAGATTTTTCCAATTTGATCAGGAATTAAGGAACAGAGCCCTGGAAGTAAGCCACAGTTCCCGTTTTGATAGTGTATAAATGTTCTCTAGTCCCAGGACAACTATGATGTGTGTTAGTCCTGGTAATAATACTAGGTCTCAGATCATCCTGTGTGTCAGATGTCAAAGAAATCACCACAGAAGCATGGGTCTGTAGTGGGAACTGCCATATTGTTGTCTAAGAGAGCATAGGAGGCTCTGAAGAGATAATATGAAAATTGAGACGCTTTCCAGAAGCATATTCTATTTCTCTGTCCACAAGTGAGTCCCCAGGACCTAATAGCTTGTTGAGAATAAAAGCAAGAAGATGAACCCCATGGAGAATCTAGAGTGGAACAATTTTAAATCTGTTTGCTGAATTCATTCTTTCTTTTTCGTCCCTACCCTCCCTTCCACCATCTTATTTTCTTGAATTTAAAAGTTGGCTGGCAGGAAGATACTTGAGGACGGGGCACCTGTCAGTTGTGTTCCCCAGCTGACCCCTAGTTCAGGGCTCCTCTTTTGATTGATTGGCTGTCTTTCCTTTCACCCCCGAGTCCCACTGTTTCTGTGCATCTCTCCCCTGACACCTCTAGTCTAACACCTCTAGTTAGTCTCCAGCTTACAGAGATTAGATCTTCTATTATATTTTTCTCTTGTATTTTTATTTAATGAAGAAAAACCATTTGTGACATTATGCAAACTGTTTTTGTTTTATTTAAAGGAAAGCAAAGCAAGGTAAAGAAAACTTGTGGAAAGAAAGTCTTAGAAAGGAGGAAGAAGAAAAGCAAAAGCGACTTCAAGAAGAAAAAACACAAGAAAAAATTAAAGAAGAACGAAAAGCTGAGGAGAAACAATGTAAGGGTAAAGATAGAAATAGGTTTGGTTCTTCTGGGGCAGAGCAACAGTCTGATAAGAGGAAGGGAAAAACAGAAGAAGGCTAATCTTGGGAAAAACTTTCCAGTTAACTTGGGTGAGAAGTGTGTAGATGTATTAAAACAGACAAAAGACAGAGGGAAATCTTAATACAGTAGGAAAAAAGAAAATAGTTACCATTGTCTGAAAAGACTGACATAGTTTTTTAAATTAAATCGATTTTAATATTTTATTCTGCCAATAAAACAGTAATAAATTTTGAATACTGAAATTTTCAAAGGTGTACTTTGTTTCTGATACACCTTAGAGTCCATTCCTAAAATACTTTATTTTTGTATCTCTTTTTAGGTGCATAAACCTTTAAACCCATATTAATTATACAAAACAGTCAACATTTTACAAGCTGCTGGTTTATTCTGAAAATGAACTAAGTAAAATATTTTTAATCTTCTCAAGTTCAGTGTATTTGTGAACTCTTCTACTACCAGGTTGTTGGAAAAATCATGGCATATTCTCTATGTTTTTCAAAGTTCATTTATTTATATAAAGAACAAAGATCAATTACAGTGCCCATTTTGTTCAGTAACGTTTTGCCATCTTTCACTGAGCTACATAATCCCTTGTTCATAGAAGGACCTATCTTTATTGGCAAAAAAACTGAACAATTAAGCCTCATCTGAATTGAATGTTATACCACACAGGAGTTTTGAAGAGGAAAACAAGTAAAAGCCCAACTGCGCAGGGTCAGGCAACGTGGTGGGTGTGAC
Source organism: Ctenodactylus gundi (assembly GCA_004027205.1). Taxonomy (NCBI): domain Eukaryota; kingdom Metazoa; phylum Chordata; class Mammalia; order Rodentia; family Ctenodactylidae; genus Ctenodactylus; species Ctenodactylus gundi. The sequence continues at coordinate 81,650 of PVKB01002025.1, forward strand.
AGCACATCCCATCCCAGCTCTGGTAATTTTTGAGGGTGATCAGACTTGTGTCTCCTCACATTGTCGTGATGGAACACAGCTCCTTTAGAATTAAGGAGCTCTGGGCTTTTCTGGATGATGGATTTATTCAAATTGTCCAGTTGTCCATAGTACACATTTGAATTAATTGTTTGGTTCCTTGATAGGAGCTAGAAAAACACACTACCTTTAAAATTCCACCACAGTAGCTGGGCGTGGTGGCACTTGCCTATCATTGCAGAACTTGGGAGGCTGAGGCAGGAGAATTGCCATGCAGTCAAGAGTAGCTTGGGCTACAGAGCGAGACCCTGTCTCGAAAAAAAAATCCCACCACACTGTGAGGGCATAATCTTCCTCTGATGAAGGTTTGCTTTTAATTACATTATTACATTTGAAGCAGATCATCATGTCAAGACCAAGGCAACCCGGTTTGCCATCACCTTGTTGGAAACAGTGCACTTCTCATCACCAGTTACCAGTCGCTTCAAAAAAGGACTCTTTTCCTCATGTTTAATGATCATATCACAAATATTTATATGTGCCATCAAATGAACTTTAAGTTCATAAGGAACCCAAATGATGAGAGCTGCTTACGTATCCCAGCTTCTTCAGGTGGTCGTGAACCCTGGCATGGTGGATGTTCAATGTTAACCTGTAACTTCACAAGCTTGACACATGTTCCTTCCTTTATGGAAGTAAAACAGTAAAATATGGCCCAAAAATGCACAGTTTGATCTTCCATCTTCAGCTTATTGTGAAATCTCCAGAACTCAACCAAGTCTCTCAGTTTTGTTTAGAATGAAGCTAGAGCTGTCAGCTGTCAGATGACAAAGCAGTAACAGAGATGATGCGGCTGACTAGTGCTTCCAAAAATGAACTAGTGCTAACTCTTGTCTTTCTTTCTGCTTAGTTTCCTTGCCTGGCTCAGCCTGTCCTGCCCCACCCCTCATCACTGCCCCTAGATCTACATGCATGCTTCAGCCTGCAGGACGTCTCTCTGTTTTACTGCCTCCTACCTTACCTAAAACAAGCATCCTTCTTTGCTTTTATGTTATGTGACTAGTCAGGGTGTTTGAGTCCTAACAAGTCTGTATCGAATAGATTTTTTTTTCAGGTTGTGAAGAGAACACTTTATTGGGAAAATTACAACAGGGAAAAGGAAGATAGAAGGGGAAAGAAAGAGGGTATTGGGAAAATTCCAGAAGGGGAATAGAAGACAGAAGGAGGGTAAAGCTTCTGCTAGTCACAAGGGGGACCTGGAAGTGTGGATTGCCCTAGATTTTCATTGTACCATTTTGATGCTCAGGTTTTTTTCTGTAGGATTTTAGGATCTCTTTCTTCTTCCGTAGCAAAGATGTGTGTCCACAAAAGTGGCAACTTACGATTGTATTCCCTTTAGGTGACACAGCTAGTGCTTTGGTGAGTTACAGAGCGCTGTACTCTTTTGAAGCAAGGAACCATGATGAAATGAGCTTCAGTGCTGGGGATATAATTCAGGTAGGAAGAGAAGCCTTTTCTCTCATGAACAAGCTCAATATATTGTAATAAATTACTTTCTACAGTAAAATATTGACCAAAATTTCCAAAAGTTACTTATAAACTTAAATAACCAAAAGTTATTTATCTTCTTAGATGTTTCACAAACATTACCTCATCTGGCCCTTGCCTCATATGCACCATACCTATGCATGCAGATCCGTGTAGAACAGTTCTTACTACTGTCACATTCTAAGCGAGGGAGCTTCGACTTACTGCACAAACTATGACCATCAGCATTGCAGTGTCAGGTTTGGATGCAAGAGTGTGTCTTGATATCCCAAGTCCAGTGCAGGGTTCTTCCTACTATATTTCTGCTATATTGCTTTCACATCATAATAAGTGATACTGATTTTATTATTTTAATTAATTAAAATCAAAATTTGAAGGATTGGTTATTTTTTGGTAACCATTAAAAGAATTAAATTCTACAGCCCTAAGTGAACATAGGCAACCTTTTCCTTGGAACAGGGATCTTCACTGTATCATCGCTCTCTGTGTATGAGTAGAAGATGGGTGGAGTCGGGTTGGATGATGCTGACATGATATAATGGGAGGGGCGCGGTCACTGAAGGCTGCCGACCTGGGTTTTAGTTTCTGTATGTGAATTGTATCTTAACAGGCCATTACCTAAAAATGAGGCAGTCTGGGAGGCTAAGGAAGGAGGTTCAAGACCCTCAAAATCAGACATCAGAATGAGGATGTAACTCAGTTCAGTCCCCGTTACTAAAATTTAAAAAAAGTTAAATATACACCTGCCCTCTGGCCCAGCCATTCCACTCTTAGGTATTTACATGAGAGAATTGAAAGATTATGTGCATATGAAGACAAATGTTCAGCTTTATTTGTAATAGCTGAAAAGTGGAAGCAAATATCTAACAACAAATGAGAGAATAAGCAAATATTAGCAAGTCCGTATGATGTAATAATTGAAGCAGGAAAAGGGAACAAATGATTTTTGCTCATTACAATGTGGGCGGATCTTAAAATAATTGAATGAAAGAAAGCAAACAAGAAAAGGGATACATGTTGTATGATTTTGTTTATACAAAATTCTAGAAAATTAAAATAATCCATGATGACTGAGGGCAGCTCCATGTTTTCCTGAAGATAAGGGCAGGGTGCTGGGAAGGAGCATTATAGTAAGCTTACAGTGGAGACAAAGACATTTCTGGGCTGATGGGTCTGTTCATGGCTTGATTGTGGTGGTTTTTCACAGGTGTGTGGGTACCAGATTTAGTACCTTAAAAGGGAAACTAGTGTTGATTATACCCTCAAAAAGTTGTTTTTCAAAATAGTAATGGATTCTACATGATTTTTAGTAGCAAAGTATGGAAAAGGAGTGGAGAACAGTCACATTTGGTATATTCAGTGAATGAGGCAGGTAAGTCATGTGCTAGATGGAGTCACAGACAAAAGCCCACAGATCAAAGAGATACGTATACCTATATACAGAGTAATACAGTAGGATACTGCTCATTATGACAGTATATGGGAGGGAACTCTAGCCTTGGTTGTGGGCAGGTAACAGACTCTTCAAGGATCAGTAAGGAATACAGTAAAATTAGATACAAAGTGAGAAGGCCTAGCTGGATATGATGGTTCACGTCTTTAATACCAATACTCTAAAAACGAGGTGCCTGGGGGTCGGGGGGAGGGATCCTAAGTTCAAGCCCAGCTTGGATGATTTAATGACTTTGTGAGACCCTATCTCAAAAGTAAAAATAATTTTTAAAAGGGCTAGATGTGTAGCTCAGTGTGGCAGTCTTGGGCTCAATCCCTACCACCACCACTACCCCCCCCACACACACACGCACCCACGCACCCCCCCACCCCCGCATCCTGCATGGTTTAATTCAGATGGTGAGGTCAGATGAGGTTTTATGTCGTGTGGTTATGTTTTAATTTAGAACAGATTTGTTTTGTTTTGTTTTGTTTCTGCAGTACCGAATATAGAACCAAGGACCTTCCCACTGAGCTAAATACCCAGCTCATTTTTATTTTTGATTTTTGAGACAGGTTCTTGGAGAGTTGCTCAGTTGCCCAGGCTGGGCTCCAACTTGTGATTGTCCTGTGTCTGCTTCCCAGAATGCTAAGGTTATAGGCCTACGCCTTGGAGCCTTGCTAGTTCCGGACAGTTACGAGTGACAGTCTCTGGCTATAGATATATCGGAGATAAGAGCCGAAGATTTTCATTTTACCGAGAATGACTAAGTCTTTGGTAGTAAGAATAATAGTAAGTAGAATTTAGGAGTAAGGTAGTGAGAAGAATTCGGGAGAAATTGTACACTAGGTATCAGTGGATATGGAGGAAACTCTGCCTTACCAGATTACATATGACTTGGTTTAGAAGTTCCCATAGGGCATCCAGTTGAAGATACCTTGTAGTAAGGAATTTAGAGGCTCATTTGGGAAGAAACCAGTTCTAAGGATGGAACTTTGGGATTCATTATTGTGTGGAGACCTGATCAAGCTGTGGGAGCAAGTGCACCTGTGTTAGAAGTGAGGAGTGTGAGGCAAGGAAGCTAGTGATGAAACTCAAGGGGCCTCCATTGTTTAGGGACAGGGACCAAGAAGCAGAACAAGAGACACTGTGAGGACAGAAGCTGTCATATTGCCAAAGAAGAAGAAAGGAAACTGACAAATCCTCTGATTTTTTTTACCAGTTAGAAAATAGTATTCAGAGGTTTTCTACTTCTGTTAGAGTTCAAAAAGTCTCTGATAGGAACAGAGATCTAAGTTAAAAACGAAGTAATGATTAACTATAAGGAAATAAAAGTGTGCAAGAAAATAAACATAACCAGCAAAGGACTGCATGACACAGGTGTTAAATATTTACGTAATCATAACAATGTAAGCATTAAATATACTTTAAGCAGAAATTATGATGTAAGGATATTGGTAGAGTAGGCAGGTGTGATAAAAGAAAAGGAAATCTTTATTTTCAGTAACCAAAAGCCAATAGGCAATATCTAAAACTGAAACATTCACATAAATTTTAATTTTCCATTACCAAAAGCCAACAGATAATGTCTGAATCTGAAAATTTTTTCAAGAAATCAAAGTATGAATATATTATTTGAAACCCAAGAGATACAAGCTGGAGGAGTGGCACTGCAGTTAAAGCACTTGCCTTGCAAAAGAAAGGCCCTGAGTTCAGTTCCCTGGCACCACATAAAGCCAGGCATGGTGGCACACACCTGTAATCACAGCACTCAGGAGGCTGAGGCAGGAGGATTGCCATGAGTCCAAGGCCAGCCTGGACTCCATAGTGAGTTTAGGACCAACATGGGCTACAGAGTAAGACCCTATCTCAAAAAAAAGAAAGAAAAAGGAAAAAAAAAAAATCCAAGAGATACTAAGAAGAAACCAGTAAGAGTAACAAGTAGAAATCAGGGCATCAGAGCATAGAGCATTGGTCAGTGGAGGTGGCTTTCCATCATAAGCTGTGTGTGATACTCTTTGTCCTTGCAAACTGTTTTTATGCATTAACTTAGATAAATAATAACCTAGCAATATGTAGAAAATGCCTCAGCTAATAGTTAAATGGGTTTGTCTTAGTTACTTTCTCATTGCTGGAACAGATATCCACAACTCTCAGTTTTAGAAGGCCACAGTCCATTCAGAGGTGCACAGCTGGAAATGGTGGAACCACATTTCAGGGCCGGAGCCAGACAGAGCTCCCCATGGCATGGCAGCACAGAGCCAAGTGCAGAAAGAAAGGTGGAGCTAGCGCCCACCCCTTCAGGTCAGACCCCAAGCATCTGCCCCTTCCAGCCAGGCCCCACCTCCCAACAGTACACAGTGTTCATGACATCCACATAACTGAGGCTTTTGGGGGACACGCCAGATCCAAATCAAAACAGGGCTTAATTCTGAAAGTGAAAATACTGTAGAGTAATCTGCCTCTCTTTTAAATAGGTGGGTCTCTAGGCAGTGCTAACCTGTCTTTTTTTTCTATAGGTTGATGAAAAAACCATAGGAGAACCTGGCTGGCTTTATGGTAGTTTTCAAGGAAATTTTGGTTGGTTTCCATGCAATTACGTAGAAAAAGTGACATCTGAAAAAACTGTTTCGCCTAAGAAGGCCTTACTTCCTCCTACAGTATCTTTATCTGCTACCTCAACTTCTTCTGAGTAAGTTTTGAGTTAACATTGGAATTTCAATGTCTCTTGTCAGTGTGTAAATGCTGATACGTAATCACGTCAACTTAATAGTTATCATATTGTTAATTAGGGCTAGTCTCTCCCAAGAGAATCTTTTGTTCCAAATCTAATACTGAAATTTAGTACATGAAAACATGGGTCACTAGTTTGTTCATGAATTCTTTTTCCTGCAAACTATGTTAAAACCTGAGTGAACAAACTGATTGTACTTCATAAGGATCTAAACAAATGTATTTAAGTTGGGCATGGTGGCACATGTCTGTAATCCCAGCACATGGGAGGCTGATGCAGGAGATTGCTGTGAGTTTGAGGCCAGCTGTGGCTACAGTGGGAGTTCAGGACCAGCCTGGACTATAGAACGAGACTCTGTCTTACACAAAACAAAACAAAAACAAATAAATGTACTTAATTAAAGTGTTATGTTTGCAGACCACTTTCATCAAATCAACCAGCATCAGTGACTGATTATCAAAATGTATCTTTTTCAAACCTAACTGCTAATACATCATGGCAGAAAAAATCAGCTTTTACCCGCACTGTGTCCCCTGGCTCTGTGTCACCTATTCACGGGCAGGTATGTAGTCTATAATTTTAGTGTGGTTTTCTTCTTTGAATTTGCTCTTATTCGTACAAAGTAGAATAAAGATTTTATGCAAAGGCATTGTTGACTTATTTTACCAGAGTGGACAGTTTATGTTCTTAACATTTGCACTTGATGTGAAGTTGAATGTTTTTAACAATTACCATTAGATCGGTTGGAAGGTAAGTGATTTGGTCTTGAGAGGTTTGTTTTTTTAAGTCATTTATCTGTGACCCCCTCGGACTTTAGTGTATGTATTTATCCTCTGAACTGAATGTGATTCTTTCTTTCAAGTATTGTTAACATTACTAAGAAGAAATTGCAGACTTCATCACAAAAAAGATTTCACCTTTACTTGTAATGTGTATTACATCAGTACAGTCCAGGTTCCATAATTTTATTATGTGCTAGAAGTTTTTAAAAAGTCCAAAATTCCTGTCATTACGTGGTTCATAATCTAATAAAAGTGACAAGGTATACAGAGAAGAGAACATCTTAATCAGTAGGAATTGAAGGTGGCAGATAAAGATACTATAGGAGGAAGAGAAGGTATATGAGTAGGGCCTTCCTCCCAAGGTAAGCAAGACTTCACCACACAGGAGTTATTCTGGTGAAGGGACAACTTGGGGAGTCACTGGCACATGGGAATGCAAAGCTGCAGGAAATGAGATCGTTTGTGGTATAACTAGAAAACAAGATACATGCAGAAAGGGTTTAAAGGTGGGGCTGGAGAGAGAGGTGGAGGTTTATTGCTGAAGAATTTAATGCCATGCTGAGCAGCTAGATTTGGTAGCAGTGAGCACAGATGGAAGAGGGGACGGCATTAGACGAGTGCGAGGAATTGACACAGAATGGAAAGCTCATTGAATGTGGGGAGTGCAAAGGAGGTTGGAGGTAAAGACCATTCTTCAGAGCCAGGCGTAGTGACACATACCTATAATCCAGCACTCTGGGAAACTGGGGCAGGAGGACTGCAAGTTTGAGCCTCACCTGGGCAACTTAGTGAGACTCTGTCCTAAAATCAAATAGACTTGGAATAAGAAATGGTCCTGGGCTCAAACCTCGCCACCACACACAAAGGTTAATTCTTGGGAGTTTTTATCTTAAATAACTGAAAGGACAGTGGTGTCATTCGTTGTCTTTGGTAGGCAGTGCAGGAGGAGTGGATTTGGTGGGTTCTAAAAATGATTATGGGAGCTAGAGGAATGGCTCAGCAGTTAAAGCACTTGTCTGGCAAGCGCTAAGTACCCGAGTTTGATTCCCCATCACCACATAAGCTGGGCATGGTGGTCTACGCCTGTAATCCACAACTCAGGAGGCTGAGACAGGATTGCCATGAGTCCAAGGACAGCCTGGGTTACAGAGCAAGACCTTGCCTCAAAAAAAAAAAAAAAAAGGCAGGTTCCAGACATGCTAGTATGAGGTGTCTATGGCAGAGACCACCAGTAGGAACACACAGTGGACATTTTGGTAAATAAGTTGGGACCTCAGGAGACAAAAGGTACACTGAAAATACAGATTTAAGAAGTTACTGGCACAGATAAGATGATTTAGGGAAGAAGGCTAGATGAAGCAGAGAAGCCCTCCCTCCTTAGTTACCATGTGCTCTAGAGACTACGAGTTTTAGAAAAAGTCCTTTACTTTTAATGTTATTGTCATAATGAATGATCACCTTATCTGGAAAAGATGTGACTGTACAAGTGATTATTACTAATTTATAAGGATCCAGAGTAACATTGTGCTGATGAAGTTTAAGACAAGACATTTCCTTCTTTAAGGAATTTAGACATAGAAGAAAAAGAAGTGACAATAGAAATAGAGGGAAGTGACCAACATGCAGTATGCAAGTTTAAAAAAACTCTAAAAAAGACTTTGGAGAGGGACTCAATGGCTAGGAAGTATTTTCAGAAAATCAGAAGGCATAATAGAATATGTAGAATGCAAGTCAAGAAGTCATCTTTATTAAAAAAACAAAATATTCCTTTAAGAGTAGACAGAAAAGAATGTGAAAAAAATCAAAAGATAAGTAAAAGTCAAGCATAACCACATCTACATTCCTAGTGGAATGAGTTAAATTGGCAGCAGCTAGAAGCATCAGACTCGGAAAAAACACAAAATTTACAGTAACTCTTTGACTTTTCATTTGCTCTTGTCACATTGGTGGATCTGTGTACTGTGTTCGTGAGTCCTCACTATTTGTTTACCTTCTGTATGAGTGACAGTGTGTCCTTGAATGAAGGTGGTCTGGAGGATTATCCCTCTTACATAATTTCAGCCAGTTAGTAGATACAGTTACCACCACATCAAACAGATCTACCGTTTGAACAGTATGTTATGTACTAGGAAACAAGATGTCTGCTTTTTCTGTTTCGTTTTTACAATATTTGTGACTTGTATTCACAGGGGCAGGTTGTAGAAAACCTAAAAGCACAGGCACTTTGTTCCTGGACTGCAAAGAAAGATAACCACCTGAACTTCTCAAAACATGATGTTATTACCGTCTTAGAGCAACAAGAAAATTGGTGGTTTGGGGAGGTCCATGGAGGAAGAGGATGGTTTCCAAAATCGTACGTCAAGATCATTCCAGGGAACGAAGTAAAACGAGAAGAGTAAGTGTCTCAGTGTTGGCATGAGATATGGAGATGTGGGGGTTGCTGTGTTCACTGGTGAGTCAGCCACGGTGTGATTGTGCAATACAAAGAGGCTTACTCTTGAGTTTGAATAGTCTAAAGATGATTTCTTGGGTGAAAGGCATCATTCAGATGCTTATCAGCTTTAGAGTATCTCATTCTAGTCATTTCAGAATTCATAAAATTTTCCATGTGCTATACTTAGAAATTTTAGATCTGTTGCTTTCTTTGCACCATAGAGTCAATTAGAAAAATTAGTTTTCCATTTCCTTTAGATCATTTCTCCCTTGTTTGCTCCAATTTTTCAATCTTTAAATAAGTCTACTAATTTATTATGTTAGTGGAAATTGAACTGACCTACATCTCCAGGTCTCCCTCCCTTCCATCTTTTCTCTCTTCCTTCCTTCCTTCCTTTCTTTCTCTCCCTTCCTCCCTCCTTCCCTCCTTCCCTCCTTCTCTCTCTCTCTCTCTCTCTCTCTCTCTCTCTCTCTCTCTCTTTCTTTCTTTTTCTTTCATACTAGAGAGCCAACTCAGGGCCTTCACACTAAGTTACATCCCCAGCCTATTTTTTCATCTTGATTTTGAGACAGGGTCTCACTAAGTCACTAAATTGCCCAAGCTAGGCTGAAATCTGCAATGCTTCTACCTCAGCCTCCCAGAGTGCTGGGATTACAGAGGTGTGACATCAGGCCTGGCTTTATTTTTTTATTTTGAGACATGATCTTGCAAAAACTGCCCAGGAAATATCATATGTAATTTCTATGACATTTTACACAAAAGAAAACCTAAAGAGAATTTAAGTTTAAAATTTTAGAGGGCACTTTTTCTTATTTCTAATTTTCCATCCTATTACCTATCCTTTCTGAGAGATAAAAGCTATGGATGAAAGCCTGCAGTCATGGAGAATTCGGCACTAAAGAAGGGAGTCCTTCAGTCCTGACCAGGAGGTTAGCATAGTCCCCCTTGTGTTGCTTTGAAAACTGCCTCACTTAGTTTAGTCAAAAGGCTTAGGGACCTGTGCATTCATAAATACCTACTTCTTAAACATGATAGACTTCCAGATTTTTGAAAACCGTGTCCTAGATTAAAATGGATGTTATAGCTGTTCTGAGATTATTTAAAAAGATTTTATTGCTATTATAATGCAATATAGTTTAAACAAATGCAAGACATATAATGCCCAAGCCAAACCCTGTAAGTGCTTTACTAAAGGACCACCTGTTTACCAGTGCATGTGTATCTTTTAAGTTCTTTCAGAAAGGCAAAATATCTAACATTTGAACAACTAGAAATCCTATTGAAATTACTTTAATGTATTTTAAAATGTAGAAGTTTAAAAATTGGTTATCCTGAAGGATTGTGTATATGAGAGTATTCCTAAATTGGGTACCAGGACATTGTTTAATTTGAGACAGCCTAGAAGACTGCAGTGTTGCAGCCTGTTGTATTCCTCAAATGACCTTCCGTTTTGTTTGCTTGTGTCTTTTTTTTCACTGTTATTTTTTGTCTGTGTCCTTATTTGCCAGACCAGAAGCTTTGTATGCAGCTGTAAGTAAGAAACCTACCTCCACAACCTATCCAGTTGGAGAAGGTGAGAGTTTTTAGCAATCCATAATTTGATAGGACTCATTTTTGCTACTATTTATTTTGATTTCATAGTAGTTGGCATAATCTGTGATTCTTGGTCCTTAGTGTTAAGGTGAACTTATGAAAACCTGATCATGTCTGTTTCACATAATAGTGAATATATTTTAAAAAAGAAATAAGTCTGAAAATACTTGACACTTTCAGAAAGTCAGTGCCAAAAAAATTCATTATAAACTGGCTCAAGTAAGATTATAAACAAGAGTGTTATGATGATTGATTGTAGGTATTTAGAAGGTAAAGAAATTTCAGTTCATATAGTTTTTTATAAGTGTCCTCTTAATGATAAAGTACCATATAAAGAATAAGGAGGTGTCTGTTCTCATTGTATAGTAGGTTGTTGCCTGACAGCTTAGAAATGGCTAGCAGCCGCAGGAGGGGAGCAGGAGCTGCCCTCTCAGCTCAGCATCAGCATTAGAACCTAATCGGAGTGTGCTGACAGGAGAGAGGAGCGTCACTCACAGCTCCCCACCTCTCACCACCCCTGTGTCCAGGCGGCCTGGTCCCTCCAAAGCCACAGACCAGTACCCGTCCACCGTACCCAAGGTTTGGGGGTCCCTGCTCTATATTATAACTCTTCCAAGAAATTTTTTTCTGTAGCCCTATGAGTTGCTCATTAATAAATTATTTTGATTTTGTAAGTTTAAAAAATATTTCAGGCAATATGTTTATTTTATAGTTATAAAGGTTTATAAATGAAACATCATTGTAAAGTTGAAGGACATTTTATGTTTTGCTAAAAATTCAGCTTAATAAGTTTATTTAGTATCTACAAATTGCCCTGCATGCACAAGGCCCTGAGTTCAGTTCCCCAGCACTACATAAAGCCAGGTGTGGTAGCTCATGCTAGTAATCCCAGCACTCAGGAGGCTGAGGCAGAAGAACTAATGGGACTCCAAGGCCAGCCTGGGCTACAGAGTGAGACCAAAAAAAAAAAAAAAAAAAAAAAAAAAAAAAAAAAAAAAAAAAAAAAAAAAAAAAAAAAAAAAAAAAAAAAAAAAAAAAAAAAAAAAAAAAAAAAAAAGGCCTAAAAGATTCAAGAATATAGAAGATGCAGACTTCAAAGTACCCACCATAGAATTGTCGGCTACAGTGATGATACATTTTATAATTAGTGAACAAAAACCACTTTAATTTTGAGTAGGAACTGTGAATCTGCTGACAGAGCAGTGTTGCATCTTCTTAAACAGCAAGCAGGACCTGGTGCAGTGACAGAGGTAGAGAAGAGGCTGCTGGGCAGGGGGATGAGGCAGGGCAGGCCAGGAGATACAGAGCCCTCAGGACATCAGGGATGCTGGAGCGCGCATGTACTGTGGAACGAGCAATGTGATGTGGGCTTGGGAAAGCAGTGAAGAATGTTTTGGAAATGACCTTACTGACTGCACTTTAAATATACTTTGTAATTACTAATTAATTTTACTAATTAATTAATTTTGTAATTAATTTAGCTAAATCAGCTAAGTTGAGTAATACTGGGAATCTGACTAGTAAGTAGTTTTTAGACGGTGTTTTTAATCATCTCCAGTTTATGATAGAAGATAAAATTATGTGTTGGCAAATAAAACTAGAAAAGAAAAAAAAGCACATCTAAAACCCAGAAACCAACTGTTCCTTCTAAGTAGTAATAATCATAGGGGCAAAAGCCAAAGCCAAAAGGTAAGCATGTGCCTTTGCCTCAGCATCATTCAGGCACTGTGCTAAGGTGGTGGTCAGTGTGGTGGACTTGCCTTCTAGTGTTCCTGTCTGCTAGATACTGGGCATTGCCATAACTATGTAAATGAAAGAGTTAAAGGCCGGAAACTTAGTGGCTTAAAATATGTTTTGTTTTTTAAAATTATATATATATATAGTATAAGGTTAAAATTTTTCTTATCTTGACTGTTATATTTGGAGTGACTTAATCTCATTAAACCTCAATTTCATGGTCTGTAAAAAAATACTAATATCTGCTTATAGCTTTGGACCGTTCTTAGTGATTAAAAATATCCTAATAACAGAGCAATTAGGGAAAATTAATGAAACTCCATGGCAAATCAAACAATCTTTTTCTAAGCAAGTATCACATAATTTATCTTCAGATTTTTGTTACTGTTATTTGACATGGGGTCTCTGTGTAGTCCAGGCTGGCCTTGAGCTGATGATCTGCTTCAGCCTCCCAAGTTCTAAGAGTACAATTGGACATTGTTAAGCTGGACCCTTTGGATCTTATTTTTGTTCCATTTGTTGGTACTGAAGACTGGACCCAAGGCCTTTGCACTGAGCTATGTTCTCTTTGTTTTATTATTTTAAATTTTGAGATAGCATCTCTCTGAGTTGCCCAGACTGGGCTTGAGCTTGTGATCCTCCCTCAGCTTCTCAGAGTTCTGGGATTATAGGCCTATACCGCTTCACGCAGTAGCTCAGATCTTTTTAAGTGTTTTCTTAAAACACAGGGTCTTTTACAGTAAACATATACAAGATCTTAAAGATGTCACTAATAGCTTTTTTACTTCTGTATATTTTAATCAAAATCCACTTATTTTTGCCTTGTTCCTTACAGAATACATTGCACTTTATGCATATTCAAGTGTGGAACCGGGAGATTTGACATTTGCTGAAGGTGAAGAAATCTTAGTGACACAGAAAGATGGAGAGTGGTGGACAGGCTGCATTGGAGGTAGATCTGGCATCTTCCCATCAAACTATGTCAAGCCAAAAGACCAAGAGGTAAAGTTTTTCTGTTCTTACTGTTCAAGATTCATACTTAAAACAAGAGCAGTGATCATATGTATGGTGTGATCAGGCTGCCTTGGTTACAGGGAAGCCACTCAGGGTAGCTCTGGTGCCAGAGCTTTTTTACAGGGTTCCAGTTATAAAGAAAAGGGGAACGACATTTTATAAAATTCTGAGAACAAAACCCGTGGATGGGGTTGAGCCTCAGAGTAATCGAAAGTGAGGTGTGGCTCTAGATTTAGTGGTGCTGACAAAGGCCCGTCTTCAAGGAATCTTCAGGGCTCTAACATTAATGTGACTGATCAAACACTCTGAAGTTCCCTGCTTCTTTTGATCCTGCCACCATTATGGTATAGAGCAGAAATTCTCAGATTTTTTATGCTCCTAAAAAATGATTGTGGACTCCCAAAGGGTTTTAAGTATATGGGTTATATCTAGTGATATTAACCATATTGGTTATTAGAAGTTACTTAATTTGTTTAAAATAACAGTTAAATCTATTACATAGCAGCATAACTAGCTTTTTGTAGGTACTGGAGGAGTAACACAGTGGTTAGAGTACTTGCCTACCAAGCATAGGGCCTTCAGTTCAGAACCCCAACATCACATAAACCAGGCATTGCAGCACATGCCTATAATCCCATAGTGAGTTCAGGACTAGCCTGGCTTACAGAATTAGACCCTGCCAAAGTTTTATGAAAAAATCTTATATTTCTGCAAATCTCTTTAATGTCTGGCTTATGGCTTATGTGAAGACGTTAAGTCTCAATCTCTGTATTCATTATGTGGATATGTTCTCCAAGTTGAATTATATGAAGAAAATTCTACCTCATATGAATGTGGGAGAAATTGAAGACATATTTTAATGTTTACAGATTTCTTTGGATATTCTTCTTTGATTCTTTTTCCACCAATACTTGACATGCTACATTTTTACGGAGTAGTTACAGCACAGAATCTGATGCCTCATCAGAGAATGTGCCATGGCCTCACATTCAGATTGGTTTTGTACATAGGGTGGATCTTTTACCTGTGAAGAATGTTGTAACACTGTTCACTGGTCATTTGGAAAATCCTGAATCACTGAGTTGTGCAAATGCTGCCACTATTAGCATGTGTCACTGTGTGATATCAAGAAATCACATTTGTTAATATCATCACCCATCAGAAAAGTCTGGGGACTGTCAGATTCACAGTGCTAAATGCTAGTTTTCCAAGATTTTCATTTTACCCCCAAAGCTGGAATTTTATCATTGTAATAAATCTTGTCAATTGTTTTCCTTGAAGTGAGGGGCTTATTCATCTTTGAAAAAAGGTTTGCTGAATCTCAAGTTTAAATAATTGTCGGCTCTTTGAAGAACAAATGTCGTTTCAAAAAGCAGCTTAGCTCACAGTGTAACCACGTAAGTTTATTTCAGAGACACTTTGGTGCACAGCAGAGGTGACTTGGTTACACTTCTGTTGAGTCACAAAGAATTTTTTCCCATTTTATTGATATGTATAAGTGCAAAATTTAAGGTTTACAGTGAAGTTGAGCATTTTGTGCACAACTTCTAGGTGACAAGGGCTTTCCTGCTCTCCTTTTGTCCCACCCCCACCACCCCCATCCCTCCCCACCCTACACCCCCGGTTCACTTTGTTTTTCACTTTTAAGTTCCATGAGATAGTTATGATCTGGGTTTCACATATCAGAGAGAGACCATTTGATGTTTCACTTTCTGCGTCTGACTCACTTCACAAAGCGTGATGTTCTCAAATTTCTTCCATTTGCCTGCAGAAGCCTCCAAGCTGTTGGACTTTATAGATGCATAGTATTCCATTGTATATAAGTACCACAGTTTGTGTATCCACTGGTCTGTTGATGGGTATTTTGGTGTCTTCCATATTTTAGCTATTGTTAGTTGTGCTGCTATGAGCATGGGTATACTTGTACCTCTGTTATGGAGTTACACAGAAGTTTTAAAGATGTCTACTCAAGGCATAAGATAGAATAAGATGTCTGCTATCTACTACCTGCTTAAGGACATTCTTAAGTGAAACTGGCTTTGTTTTCTGTGGTAGTCAGGAAAAGTGTGACTAGCAGTGTGATTTGGTGTCACCTCCTGATTCCTGCTAAGGCATCAGCAGTTCTATTCTCCATTGTACTGTCCCCACAGTGAAAAGGCAAATCGTGTCTTAGCGTTATTATGAAAATCATTTTCATCCTACAGACCCCTGAAAGGGGCCCACATATTATTTCCAGGGATCTGTAAATCATATGTTAAGAATCATTATTGTGTAAAATCAGGCCACCTGGGCTGTCTCCCAGTACTACCACTTACGGGCTAGGCAACCTGGGACAAGTACTTTACTCTCTGTGCTGGGCTTTCCTATCTATAGTATGGGGATAACCATGATTCTGTCATACTGTTACTGTGAAAAGCACGTAGGTGACTAGAGGTAGACCTGAAGCTATTAAGTGTTACTCAGAACCGCCAGCATTGGGTCATCGTTGGCTCTGCTTTATACTCTACAGCTATCTTGTTAACCCCTCTTTTTTGTGTGTGTAAATGCCCAAAACATAGGAAATATGACTGATGTAATATATTCTGTAAAGTCAAATAGAAGCCATAGTTGTGACCTGTAGTATGAGCTGTAGGTGAGTCAGTATCCATTGAGAAAGGAGCAAAGATTAGCTCTGTCTTTACATACCCATGACACAGGCCTTCATTGGGTGTTAACACTGTCAATGATTAGAATGTGTGTGGCCTGTGTAGTCATGTCTCTTATTCAGAAAATGCTCTTTCTGTTGAGTCAGTGGGTGACAACATTAAACACTTACAGGTAGTGCATTCTGTTAACAGACCGAATATGTATTGGTTTCTTCACTTACTTGGTTAATGTAAGATCATCTTGATCTTCATTTAAAAATAAGAATCCTAGGGGCTGGAGGAATGGCACTGTGGTTGAAGCACTTGCCTTGCAAGCGCAAGGCCCTGAGTTGATTCCCCGGCACCACATAAAGCTGGGTATGGTGAGTCCAGGGGCATCCTGGGCTACAGAACGAGACCTTGTGTCAAAAATAAATAAATAAATAAACGAATGCTAGAGATTAGAATTATTTCTTTCCTAGTAAGGTCTGTACTTTTACAATCTGGATTTTTGAAAATTCTAAAAACAATGTACCTTTTCCTTGTAGAATGTGGGGAATACTAGCAAATCTGGAACATTGAACAAAAAACCTGGTATGTATAAATATGAACTTGAAAATTTTTTCAAGTGTTTACTCTGTCATAGTCCTAAATTCATAGTTCTATTTTTATTCTCTTTAGAAATTGCTCAGGTAACTTCAGCATATGTTGCTTCTGGTGCTGAACAACTTAGCCTTGCACCAGGGCAATTAATACTAATACTAAAGAAAAATGCAAGTGGATGGTGGCAAGGGGAATTACAGGTAATATTCTTTAACATCTATCAGTTTTATTATAAAAATAATTTATGTTTATAAAAAAAAATCAGACTGGAGGAATGGCTCAGCAGTTAAAGCGGTTGCCTAGCAAGCACTAAGACAAGCGCTAAGTACCCAAGTTTAATTCCCCAGCCCCACATAAACTGGGTGTAGTGGTGCATGCCTATAATCCCAGAACTAGGGAGGCTGAGACAGGAGGATTGCCGTGAGTCCAGGGCCAGCCTAGGCTCCCTAATGAGTTCAGAACCAGCCTTGGCTTCAGAGCAAGACCCTGTCTCAAAAAAAAGAATAAATAAAATTTAAAAAGATAAAATCAGTACATTCAAAACATCGATATATGATATGATCAGAAATACAGTGAATATAACCATTTTAATGTTCAGTGTTAACTGTATTTTTGACCCTACCACTAAGAGATAATCAATAGCAGCATTTCAGTGTTACTGTGTTTCCCTCTCGTCCTCTGCCTGCTCATTTTTGACACAGTCGAATTGAGATTATAGATACAATTTAAAGAACATCTCTGAAGACATCATTGTTTTCCAACAGCGTATCGTTTCATAAACCACAGATGATCTTCTGAAGGAAGCACAACATTGTCTTTGCATGGGATAGCTCAGGCTGTGGTCCCTCTGGGAGAAAGGCCCAAATCCAGTCTCTGTTGTGAGAAAATACTACCCAGTGTACTGTTCCCTAGTGGTCTCAGGTTTCTGAAACGTCAGTACCCAGAAACTTTGCAGACACAGAGCTGCCTGGTTTTCTTCCCTAAAATGTTAACAGATGGTTATTGAATATGTTTTGATAGAGAAATAGCATGCTTTTCTCACTTCTAAAATTTCTTTACTAGTTAAGACTAAACAAACATTTTACAGTTTAAAGATAAGAGCTATAATGGCTGTATCTTATATAAAATTAATAATGATTATACTATAGACAATAAAAATAGTTTCATGTTTGCAAATCAGAATCTTAGGATTCCTGAAGAATGGAGAGGATTAAAATTCAGTGTCTTCTTCAGGAGGATTGCCGTGAGTCCAAGGCCAGCCTGGGCTGCATAGCAAGTTCAGGACCCACCTGGGCTGCAGAGTGAGACCCTGTCTCAAAAAAAAATAAAAATAAAAATTAGCATCTTCTTGAATAACTCTCCTGAATTCCAACTTCTATTTTCTTTGAAGATATAATCAACTAAATGGAAAATACAGCTCTACATAAATTTTACATCCTTCCAATTAACCGTTAGCAAAGTTCCATGAGATATTTATAGCAGGCTAAAGAACCACTTTCAGGTTTGACTTGAACTTCTTAGGAGAACCCTAGAAAGACCTTTTTATATTATGAGTTATTTGAGTGAAACAGTCAGAGAAATCTGAGCCTGAAGAGAATCCCTGGGGACTCCTGTAGGTGGCATTTTCAGTAGCACTTTGAGATGCATGTTGTAGTGAGGCTTCCAGTTTTATAAGGTTGAGCAGGAAGATCAGCAAAGTTGGGGTCCCAGGACCATCCTCACTTCTAAAACCAATTGCAAATTTCAGGGTCCTCAAGTTTGATAATTCATTAGAAGGATTCATGAAACTCACTGAAAGTTGTTACACACAGAGTTACAGTTTTTTTACCACAAAAGGTTATAGATTAATATCAGCCAGGGGAAGAGAAAGAAAGCCAGGGGAGTTCCAGTGGGCCTCAGAAAAGGAACTTCTAGTTTTCTTCTCCCAGTTCCATGGACAGTATTAACTCTTCCTGGCAGTGACGTGTAACAGTACAGGCAGAGTGTGACCAGCCAGGGAAGCTTGCCAAAGCCTTAATGTCCGGAGTATTCACTGGGGCTCCTTTACATAGTCATGGTTGATAGCCCACATGGCTGACCTCAGAATCCGGTCCCCTCGGAGGTTGAGCTGATACTGCATGAACTAAAGCACCCAAAAATCACACCATTACGTTCAACAAGGCCCAAGGTCCCCAAGTAAGCCAAGACAATCAGTCAGTGTACTCCAGGATTTTAGAGATTACTTCCCAGTAGCTGACTGCAAAGGCTACACCTGTGTTTGAAAAAGGTTAAATTCTTGATTATATGGCCAAGATATTTTTTAAAGTTATGTCTTAGTAATTCCATGATTGCTTTTAATCTCATCTTTTAATTTTGTATTCCTTTTGATAACTTTATAGGCTAGAGGGAAAAAGCGACAGAAGGGATGGTTTCCTGCCAGCCACGTTAAACTTTTGGGGCCAAGTAGTGAAAGAACCACGCCTGCCTTTCACACTGGTATGAATGTCAGTTAACTTATATTTCATTAGAGGACTTTGTTAAAATTCAGCAACTTCTTAGATTAGCTGACTGGGGACTGCAGGGAAAATCTGCTCTTTCCTTACTGCTGCTGTAAAGGTGACATACCGCTGAGAACTTCCCTTCCATACACTCCTGCCTGAGCTGCTGGTTGCTGCCACGGACTTCTTCACTCCTTACAGTGCTTTGATATGGAAAGGAAAGCAGTTCACTTGGATTTTGAATTGGAATTGGTTAGTTCCCGCTTTTGTAAGACAAAGAGTAGGAGAAAGAGGGTGGAAAGAGAGCGGTTAAGGAAAAATTTAGCCTACTTTTAACATTTAATATTAGAGTAATTTAAATCCTAGGGATAATTTTAATCCTTTTGCAGATATCTAATTTAACTTTTTTGTTCTTTTGCCAGTATGTCAGGTGATCGCTATGTACGACTACGTGGCGAATAATGAGGACGAGCTGAATTTCTCCAAGGGACAGCTTATTAACGTCATGAACAAAGACGACCCTGACTGGTGGCAAGGAGAAACCAATGGGGTGACTGGTCTCTTTCCTTCAAACTACGTCAAGATGACGACAGACTGTGACCCCAGTCAGCAGTGTGAGTAGTAACAAGTTATTTACTTCTCATCTGGCATGAAAACATTAATACTGTCTGGATCAGAACTTAAATATAGCCCTGGCAGCAAAAATTGATTGATGTCTAAGTAAGAAAAAACAAAAGGAAACGTTTCATAAGATCAAAAGTTGTGCTCCCTTTTATAAAAAATACTTTTTGCTAGGTTCCAATCTTACTACTAATTGTATCTGAAAACATGTATAACTTCTCTTATGGGTTCTTTGATATACTAGCACTCCGCCCAACTGCCTTTTACTACTCTGTGTTCTCGGCACCCAATGCTCTTTAGCTCAGCTTTTCAGCATCCAGTAATTTATAGCTAATATTGTATGTGCCCTATCCACCTGTTTGAAATTACCTTTTTAGTATACCAATGCCATTAATTTTGCAACATATTTATTTATTTCCTATATGTTTATATGTCATCCAGATTGAAAGGATAATAACCTGTTTAAATGGTATGCAAAACCCTCACTAAATGAGATAGCCACCGCAGGCTGCAAGTATATAGGAGTCGAGGTCTGTTTCATTATTTTCAAAATTGTGGTCCAGGTCTCAAAGTGTAAATTTGCTGTTATATAAATTATCTCTTGGTTGTTTACATGTCCTGTTTTAGAGATGACAGTAAACACAACAGTGATAATACATTATGGGGAGGCTGAAGGACTGGCTCAGTGGTTAAAGTGCTTGCCCAGAAAGCACTGAGTCAAGCGCTAAGTACCTGCTTTGGATTCCCCAGCACTACATAAACCCGGGCGTGGTGTTACACACCTGTAATCCCAGCATTGGGGAGGCTGAGACAAGAAGATTGCTGTGAGTCCAAGGCCAGCCTGGGCTCTATAGTGAGTTCAGGTCCAGTGTGGGCTACAGAGCAAGACCCTGTCTCAAAAAAAAAAAAAAAAAATTACAGAATACACAGCACTTGGAAAAACTTCTTCAGCTTTATAAAGTGAATGTCACTCTTTTCCATCCTTAAAGCTTTTAGTTTTATTTACAAAATAGGTCCTGTATCTCTGTCACTATAGTGAAATTATGGAAAAGGTTTAGTCTTGCATTTTCATTTAGTTGCTGAGAACAATATGAATGGTAACTCGGTCGAACCTGAGACAAATTTATGATTCAGTGCAAGGGCTGTACAGGTATTTTATATCACATCTGTGATTCTGTGCTTGATTTTCACATCAGCACTTGCAAAGAGAACTCTGGGTGAGGGCTCCCCTTTAGATGATTCAATTTTCCAGTGTGAACATAGGAAGAGTACAGTGTTTTTATGGCTTGAATACCCTCAGAAATATTTCAGAGTTTCAGAAAAAGTGGTAAAGAAAATTGTAACAACTTGGATTGGTGAATGAATAACCAGTTTTCAGCTGCTGAGTGATCAGTTAGAAATCAGTTTATAACTAGGATTCTCTGCAGCACCTTGCTGGAAGCTGAGAGAGGAAGATATTTTTCAAAGGTACTGAGTCTGGAAAAATCTTTGACTGGTGATGCCAAATGTATTATCAGTGTATCGGTGCTTTGGGCTTTTGTAGCATCTACATCTAGCGTGGTGGTTTATGTAACGCTAAGTTTTTGTTGTCCTAATGACAACATCCTAGGGAAGTCACCTTCCCAGGAATCTGAATGAATGACAACTTTTTCTTAAACAACATAGCATCTTGCTAATAACAAGAAATAGACTGAAATGAATTAAGTACCCAAAGATACGTTTATTGTGCAAATTACATTTGGGCAGGGCACACTTTGCTGCTCTGCTGTGGGTGGAACTGGCAGTTGCAGCCTGCCCAGCTCCACTGGCCAGTGGAACTCTGCAGTGAGAAGCAGTCCAGTCTGCAGCGTCCAGAGCCATGGCCACAAACCACACGTAGCTCGTTTTCGTCTGGAATGTAGCTGCGTGAGATTCAGAAACACAAATTTAAACTTAATTTAGTTTAAAAGTAAATAGCCACTCTTGGCTGGTAGCTTCAGTGTTGGACAGAGCTGCTCTAAAAGCTGGTTGCTGTCCCTCCCGGAACTGAAGAGCAACGCTGGGTGCAGAGAAGAGCAGAGTGGATCCCCATGAGGAATTTAAGGAATACATTCCCAGGGCTGCAGATTTTACCTTTCATAGGATTCTTTTAGACTTATGTTTATACTCACCCTACTATTCTGTTAACTTCGTTAGATTTCTGAGTGTCTGTCGTGTCCTTAAGGGTGGGGAAAATAAAACTGAAAAGGCTGCTCTTGCTCTGAAGTAGTCTTAGGGTTCAGTGGCGAACAGGCAGTCGGGTAAATACACCAGTTGCTGTAAGAAGTATTTATAGAAGTTTATATTGGGAAAAGATCCCCTAGAGCTGAGTGCTGAAAGCATATACATCCAAGTGGGAGGCTACACAGAGGACATGTGGGCTGGAACCTGAAGAATAAAGAATCTGCAGGAAAGGCTGCTGGTAGGGGTAGAGGAGGTGCCAGTTACTTTCTTAATCATTTTACATATTGAGAGCTCGGGGTAGAGGAAATAATGTTCAAGGAAGGACCTGGAGGAATGGCTCAGCAGTTAAGCGCTTGTCTAGAAAGCACTAAGTCAGTCACTAAGTACTCGAGTTTGATTCCCCAGCACCACATAATCAGCGATGGTAGTACATACCTATAATCCCAGTATTTGGGATGCTGAGACAGGAGAATTTCGGTGAGTCCAAGGCCAGCCTGGGCTCCATAGTGAGTTCAGGACCAGCCTGGGCTACAGAGCGAGACCCTGCCTTTAAAAAAAGAAGAAGAAGAAGAAGAATGTTCAAAGGATTGTTTCAAAATACCAGTAGTTTTTAAATTTTATTTATTATGAAATTACAACCAGTATCTTGCCTGTTACTTTGTTTTTAGCTAATGTGTGGTTTGATTTTAGCTTGATGATACCTAAAGAGCAAATATTGTTTTGCCTAAATGTATGACCAAAGTCTGTCACCTATTTTGGACTACAGAACTCTCTATTCTGCAGTTCTCAGGACAGTTTCTAAATAGGTTCCTCTGAGAAAGTTTATTGTTCCTGTAAAACAACCACTTAAGTCATCTAGGAAACCAAAGAATACCAGTTTTGTTTACATGAAATATCAATTAGAAATTGGAGTGTCATATAACTGATTTCTCAAACATGAAGAATAGGTAAATTGTATTGTAATAGTTAATTGTATAGCTATAAAAATCACTCACATTAAATTTATATAAGCCTATAATTTTGATAACCTATGATTCAGAACATACTTAGTCATGAAAGCCAGGAATTAATTTGAGATTTCTGTTACACCTACCCAGATTTTTAGAGATGACTCATCTGTTTATAGCCATCCCATGTAGGAACCATTGAGAGTTGGTTAAATTATAGATTACCGTTTGTGTTTGTCTGGCCCTAATAAATATCATTTCTGTCTTATTATATAACTAGAACATTTTTGAGGGTTGTGAATTTTAATAGCTCTAATTTGTTTAGTTGATGTTGCATGCTATTATAAGTCAGATCTTTTTCTCACCCACCTAATTTGCGTTATGTTCATTTTATTCCTCATTTTTTCTTTTTTTAGGACCCAATGTTGTCTTCCAGTTGTGAAAGCACCCCAGAGACCCACTATCCAAGTTTGACTCTAGCCTGGAGGCAGGGCAGGCAGCCCTGGTCAAATATCTCCTACACAATCATAAACTCACTTCGTTTGAATGTTAGAGCCACTTGTGATTATTTCTTTGTGTTTCTAACTTACAATTAAAATTGATTTGTAACAAGTTCAAGGATAGTGGGTCTTTGTGTGGCTTTCCCTGCTGTTCACTCTGGCATCCTTTAGCATTTTTCTTCTTTTTTAATTTGGTAATTGTAGGTCATTAGCATGCATATTGAGTTTGCCCTTACATGGTGGGAGTTCAAACACACAAAGACCCACTATTTGCACCAACTGTTCTCTCTGGTTTGGAATGGGCTGCCATGCTTTTCTAATGTGATTGCAACATGCATATTCATTCAGAATTCAGATCAGTTTTGCTTGTGTTCTGCTGTTACGTTTGTTCTTATCCTAATCACAGTGAGCTCTCATTGACTTGGTCTGTGATTTGCCCTCCAGTATACAGTCTTTATTACTACCTACCAGGCCGCTATGAATACCACTGTTTAGATTTGTTTAAATGCCAAGAACTGGAAATAATCTTTTCTCTGTCTTGTGTAATCTGAGTGGAACGATCAACACATAGAGGGAGATTCTTTTATCTCACGGTGGAAGGAAGTGACCTACTCTTGCAAATGTGTGTAAAATGGGATCTGTTAGGTCTGTTCGATTGCTCAAGGAGGAGTGCTGTGCTTTGTAGCTCCTTGAGGTTCTCCATGTGCTCGAGCTAGTGCAGATGCTGCGCCATGTGCTGAAGCACTTAGTGTTACTTCTTTACTGGTGACCTAAAAAAAAAAATTATTCTTCAGAAATAAAAGGTGCAACCTTCCCTAGCTTAGACAAACCACTGGTATCTGTGTTTTAAAGCCAGAATTTAAATTGACTACATTTGACTTCATGTGCCAGCACACAAAAAGATACTGGCTGGCGTTCTCAGGGTCGGTAGTATAAAGATCCTGAGGAATCCTTGAAGAGTTCAGCTGCCCATGAAGCAGGCATGTAGAGTAGCCAGGAAGCTCTCAGAAATGAAGGAACGATCCCTGAGTGCAGGCATTTCTCTCTGGGTAGCTTCTTCTAGGCTGGGCGTGTGATTTACCATCCAAACTTCTCTGGCTACTAGCTGTCCTTCAATCACTTTGTCTACTTTTGCATAGGATTTTACTTCTTTTCCTTGAATGGAAAACACTTTATAAATAACAGACATTGTTATAAACTAATAGATGTGAGAATGCTTAGCAAAAACAAAAAGGAGTTTTAATAGTATTAAATTATATTTGAATATCAAGGGGAGTTTATGCAATTTAAAATGTTTACAAACTGCATTGCAATCTACTGTTTGTGAATAAGTATTATCAGGAAAGTGTACGTACAATCTCAGAGTATTTCCTCATATAGTCCTTTAAAAGTGAAATACGTTTTTATACCTCTCAGTTTAAGCTACAGGCATATTTTGTGCAATATTTATGTTAATGTGCCTATACATTGCCTAAATCGTAACCCTATAGCACTTGAGAAAGAATCAACAATTTAGCTAAAATTTCACAAAGTTCAGATGCCTATGTTCTAAAATACTTTACATTGATGGAATATAGGAAGATACATAGGTGTACTCTACAGGGTAGGATTTCTAGTCATTAGACCACCTCTCTTTTTAGCATTTGGTATTGTCGTGATACTTTTATAAATATGACATTAATTGGAAGGCAATAATATCATTTTAGAGATGGAATAACAGATCTGACTACGGTCACTAGAAGAAACAGTGCAAAAAGACTGAGTCCTGTTGAATCCTGGGGGCTCTTCCAGATTTTATGGTTACTTCATCTTGCCTCCTACTTGTGATCTTTCTGCTTTTTTCCTCTTGAGTTCAGTTTAGGGACAATTACTTTAAACACTTGAGGTTAAAAATCAGGCTACTGTTAATTAACAATATTATTTGATAAAACCTTTTTTATGGGTTTGAATATGAGCTTCTCTAATATGCTGACATTATTTAAAAGATTTTTTTGCAACTCAGATCTCTTTTAACATTGATAAATATACATTATTAGGAATGCCATTCAGGTTGAGCTTAGCACTTACAATCAATCCGAAAGTAATGTGTTGACCGGATACCTGTGGATTACACCATGTCCTGGCCCAATATTTAAGCTGAATGTCAGTCTGGAAAATAAACTTAACTCTATTAACTGAAATGTTATTCTCTGTATAGGTATTTTTTCATATACTTAAGAGAAAGCTGAAAGGAAAGGACACAGTATGCCATATGGTATTAACCTACGCCCTTCACAGTGCATGTGATCCTTTGCAGTCCCTCAGGCAACTGGTGTCTGTTCTCTTCCCCATTTGGTATAAGGCAGCTTTCAGTTTGCTTAGGAGAGAGCTTATTAGAAACCCAGAGTACTTAAGTAGAGGAATAATTGAATAAATTGAACACTGTAGAAAGTAAAGAATAAAATACTTGTTTACTTAAAGATTGCAATATATGATAATCATTTTAGCATACATACTTAGACTTGGTGGGTTTTCCAGCAATGGAAAAATCTGTTCTGAAGCCAAAGCTGATTTGTTTTTTAGAGAACTTGAAAATTAAAACCAACCCTGTACATTGTAGAGTTTCTCTAAAACTTTGAGTCATTTTGAAACAATACAACTACTTAAAAATGTAATTGCTATTTTAATGTCATAAAATGCAATATGAATACTGATAGTTTAAAAGAAACTGGGGAAAGGAAAAGTAGAGAAAGAAATGCCAATTCCAGCCCAAAGCTTTATTTGCCAAGTTTCTTTAGAGTGAATTTTACCAAATTATGACTTCTTGTAAATAAAATCTGTAGTGGAATTATTGAGAGACTTCTGCCTAATGTGGCATTACTGGATGCTGCTGTGATGCTACTGTAATGTAATAAATTATTAAATTGTTGCAAAGTGCTGTTTTGCCTTAAATTTTTATTTTGTGTGTCTTGAAAACTGTATTAAAGGTATTGAGATTGTGCAAATGCTGGGCATGCTTGGCATGAGATAATCTGTTTTTATTTTTACAGAATTGTAATATAACTATGCAAGTGTGTTTATTAAAAGGACACAAACTATTATTTGTATTGTGTATTTCTTTTGAAGCATCCTTTAAAGTTATTTCTGTTTTGTATAGGTATGATTGATCACATGTTTGGAATTTTCTTTTTCCAAATATATAATCTTTGAGTAATAGTCAACAGACTGTTTTATATCACGAGGGACAAAAGAGATTTTTTTTGAGACAGTCTCACTCTGTAATACAGGCTGGTCTTGAGCTCACTACATAGTGCAGGCTGGCCTCAAACTCACAACAGTCCTTCCTCAGCCTCCTGAGTGTTGGGATTACAAACAGGTACCACCACGCCCTATTTATGTGGTGCTGGAGAATCAATCTTAGAGTTTTGTACTTGCTGGTCAAATAATCTAACCATATGCTATTCCTCCAGTCCTGAAACAAAGAGATTTCTTTATTGACCAACATGAGGTAATTTGATCGAGATAATACCTGTATCAATAACAAAATTTGATTTTCATGTACTGTTGCTCACAAAAGTAAAGAAAAATACCATCTAGAGTAATAATACGCCATCATATTAGTTGCAGTTTATGCTACAACTTTTTTGTAAAAAGATTGGAGGAGCTGGGCTCGGTGGTGCAGAACCAGAGATACCAAGCAATAGTAAGCCACACTCAGGTGAGACGGCTTGGTGGCAAGTGCCTCTTTGGAATCCCAGCACTCAAATTCAAGCCCAGCTGGGCCACCAGCAAGACTGTGCCTCAAAATTAGACACTAGGGCTGGAGGTGAAGCTCATTGTAAAGGCCTCTGGTCCCACAAAAAAAAAAAAATGCTGAGGAAAGATAATGTAGTTTTGTTTTTCATTTGTTTGTTTTGGTGGCACTGGGGATAGTCTTATCCTTAAGACTACACCCCTAGAAGTTATTGTGTATTTATTTTGAGACACAGTTGCACTAAGTTGCCTAAGCTGGGCTTGAACTTGAAGTCATTCCGCCTCAGCCTCCCAGAGTGCTGGAGTTATAGGCAGGTGCCACCATGCCCAACAGAGATTTAGGTTTTTACTGTGAAGTACCTATGGATGTCCAGGTCAGTCTGTCCAGCAGGGACTCACTATGATGAGCTAGAGAGCCTTAGATACGCGCTAGCTGGTAAGTGACGCTGGTAGTTTCACACCCCCGAAAGGCGGTGAGAGTGGTTAGGGAGAAGAGCCGACCTCTGAAAGTGACAGCTAAGGATTTTGTGGGGAAAGGAACCCATGAGGACAGGAAACAGATTCTATAAGGATAAAGAGATTATTGAGCAGATATTGCCACCACTTTTAAAAAGTAATAAAATTCTGGCTGTAAAATCATTGTTGGTACCAGTAAGAAGAAAAGGGAAAAAGTGCTCCTTATTGAAGATTTACTGTTATCGAAACTTTTCTGAGGTCCTCAGCTGTATTAATTCATTACTTTCTTGTATAGATGAGGAAATGAAAAGAGGTTAAATAACTTGTCCACGTTCACACAGCTGAGTGATGGATTTGGTCCAGCAGTCTGGTGTCTAAGCCTGTCCTAGTCACCTCTAGTGTACTCGTATTTCCACCATTTTTTTTTTGAGAAGGGATCTCACTCTGTTCCACTATTTTTATACTACTAAAGTTCTGAAAGTACAGTTGTTCTTAACAGTGAAAAGAAGAGAAAATTCAGAAGCTGCACAGTGTTTTCTCTATGTAAAAACCACAACGTGTCCCGAGCTAAATAATACAGCCAGGAATCTACAAAAATCCAATCTAGAATGATAAAGCTGAGCAGAACCACTTTTAATAGCTTTATCAGCATAGAATTCATACCCTGTGCAGTGTACCCACTTAAAGTGTACAATTCAGCTGTCTTCATTATACTCACAGTCGTACGGCCATCACCACAAAATGATGGGACATTTTTATCACCTCAAAAAGAAGCCCTGTACTGTATATTTCTTGTCTTGCCCAAGGCAGGCGTGGCCCTGAGAGGAGGGCAGAGAGTGCTTGGAGTCTTGGGCCTTTGGTGGCCCACCTAGGCCTTCTTGCCATGGACCCTGGATGAAAGTGTGTGATTTGTTGTGTGTACTCAGTTTGTAAATGTATCCTCTGTATTCAACAAACAGGCTGCCCTAGGGAAGGGTATGACTGACGATTGATTCTACAAAGAGAGAGAAAGAGAAAAGAAAAAGCAAGCAAGCAAGCCTGAACTTTTAGCCTATTCCTGTCCATCTTCCTTTGTCCCCCACCCAATCCTAGGAGACCATTGCCTACTTTCTCGCAATGGTTGCCTGTCGGTGACGTTCCACGCATATATGGGTTCATATGATACCAAGGCCATTGTGGTCGGCTTATTTGGCATGTTTTCGGGTGTTACCCGTGTTCGAGTATCCGAATGCTACTCTCTGTTAATGCTAACTTAATACTCCATTGTCTGGATATACTTTGTTGCTTGTCCATTCACTGACTGATGGACATCTTACAAGTTACATCCACTTGTGGCTATGAAAAATAATACCTCTCGGGGCTGGAGGAATGGCTCAGTGGTTAAAGTGCACTAGTTCAATTCCCCAGCACCACATAAACTGGGCGTGGTAGTGCACGCCTGTAATCCCAGCACTCAGAAGGCTGAGACAGGAGGATTGCCATGAGTTCAAGGGCAGCCTGGGCTCCAAAGTGAGTTCAGGACCAGCCTGGACTACAGGGTGAGACCCTGTCTCAAAAAAAAAAAAAAAAAGAAAAAAAGAAAAAGAAAAATACTACCTCTCCAGACGTTTCTGTGTAAGCTGTTTGTGAGTGTATGTCTTCATCTGTTTGGGGTATATACCTAGAAATGGAAATGACAGGCCAAATGGTAACTGTGTTTTGAACTTCTTTTTTTTTCATACTGCAGCTCAAACCCAGGGTCTTATGTAGGCAGGACAAGTGCTCTGCCAGTGAGATATGTCCCCAGCCCTTTTTAAATTTTATTTTTGAGAAGCTAGGCGCATATCTCGCTAGTTACAAGTGCTTGCATAGCATGCACAAGATGGTGGTGCATGCCTGTAGTCCTCAGCATTTGGGAGGCTGAGGCAGGAGAATGGCCATGAGTTTGAGGCCAGCCTGGGCTACATAGTGAGTTCAGGACCAGGCTGGACTATAGCACAAGACCCTGTCTCAAAAATTAAATTAATAATTTTATTTTGAGACAGAAATCTCACTAAGTCGTCTAGGTTGTCCTTAAAACTTTTGATCCTCTGCCTCAGCCTCCTGAATTGCTGGAATGACAGGCATTGTAATCTTTGAGGGACTGTCAGTTTCCCAAAGTCTGGGCGTACCATCTTATATTCCCAGAGCAGGGGACAGTTAGCCGTTTTTCACATGCTTACCAACACTTGCTGTTACTTGACTTTTTATAATCATTCTTGTTGAGGATAAAACGATGTACAGTGTTTTGTTTTAATTCTCATGTTCCTGATGGTGACTGAGATTGAACCTCTTTGTGCATTACTGGTCATTTGCACACTATTTTGGAGAAATGTCTTTTCAGATCCTTTGTGTGGGGGAATTTTGGTTGGTTGGTTGGTTTTGTTTTACTTACAGTGCTGAGGATTGAACCCAGCGCCACTGCACTGAGTTGCATCCCCAAACCACTTTTTGTCTCGCTAAGTTGCTAAGCTGCCTGACCTGGGCTCCCACTTGCCACCCCCTGCCTCAGCCTCCAGCAGTGCTGAGGTACAGACCTGTGCCACGGGGCCACCTTGCTCATTTTTTTGAGTTTGTCGTGATAATCACCCTTCTGGACTGTTTTAAAGAGCAATTTTAGGTTCACAGCAAACTTGAGTGGAATGTGTAGAGATGTCCTGATACTCCTGCCTGCATGCATATGTGGCCTCTCCAGGATGAATCTTCCCAGCAGAGAAGCACATTTGTTATAATGGCTGAATCTGCGTGGACCTTATTCCCAAAGTCTGTAGTTCACATGAGGGTTCCCCTTAGTGTTTAGACAAATGTATAATGATAGGTACCCACAATTACAGTACTGTACGGAAAATTCTAAATGCCCTAAAACTTCTCCGTGTTCTTTCCAGTCACCCCCCTCCCCACACCCATCTTCTGGTGACCACAGACCTTTTTGTTGTCTCTAGTTGTGCTTTTCCTGCAGTGTCACATGCTGGAATGATACGGTGTGTGCTCTTTTCAGATGGACTTTTGCACTCAGAGTTGTGTGTTTATGTTTCCTCCACATACTCTCCTGGCTTAATAATTTTATTTTGTGCTAACTGATATTCTTTTGTCTGGATGTACCACAGTTTGTCCACTGCATGTATAATTTACTGAAAGACATCTTGGTTGCTCTTAATTTAGGGCAGTGATGAACAGAGCTGCTATGGCTTTTGTGTGCACCTAAGTTCTCAGTTCCTTAGGGTAATAGAGTATGGGTTTTTTGTTGTTGTTGTTGTTGTTGTTGTTGTTGTGTTTTTTTCAGAGACAGGATCTTACTCTGTAGCCCAGGCTGGTCCTGAACTCACTATGGAGCCCAGAAAATAAAAGGCTGGCTTTGGTCTCACAACAGTCCTGTCTCAGCCTCCAACTGCTGGAATTCCAGGCATGTGCCACCGCACCCGGTTTATGTGGTGCTGTGGAATCAAACTTAGGTACTTAGCGCTTGCTAGGCAAGCACTTCAACTGCTGAGCCATTCCTCCAGCCACGTAGAATGTGTTTACTTTTCTGGCAACCAAGCTTTGTTCCAGAGTGGCAGTGCCATCTTCCATTGCCACCAGCGACAAGCGAGAGCTCTGTTGCTCCACATCCTTGCCAGCATTTGGTGTTTTTATGATATGGATACTGGCTGGTCTCATAGATTTGTGGTGGCATTCTGTGTTAATTTGCATTCCCCTGAAGACACATGATGTAGAGCATTTTTTCATGTATTTATTTGCCATCTGCCTATCTTTGGTGAGGTGGCATAAGTTTCTAATCAGATGACTTGTCTTTTATTGTTAATGGGACCTTGTATACTCTGGAGAACAACCATTTACCAGACACACTATGTGGAAATACTGTCGTCTTGCCAACAAGTTGTGTTTTCATTTTCTTGACCATGTCTTTCTCTGAGCAGGGTTTAATTTGACCAAAGTTCAGATTATCAATTCTTTCACAGACTGTGCCTTTGGTATCATCTCTTAATAGTCATCACCAAATCCAAAGTCATGTGAATCTTTTTCTGTGTTATCTTCTACGAGTTCTGTATTTTGTGGTTCATGTTGGTTCTTGGGACTGTGAATTAATTTTGTACTACTTGTGAATCATCTTGTTTTGTTTTGTCTTACCTTGTTTTTTGGGACAAGGTCTTGCCGTGTCGCTTAGGCTAGTCCTGAACTCATTCTATAGCCCAAGCTGACCTAGAAATCAGGGCAGCCCAGCTTCAGCCTCCCTAGTGCTAGATTACAAGCATACACCACCACACCTGTCTTTACATATAAATTTTAGAACTAGTTTGTTAGACTGCTTTTTCCCCCAGTGGAGGGATTGAACACAGGGCCTTGTGCATGCTTGGCGAGCACCCTACCACAGAGCTACACGCCCAGCTAGAATCAGCTTTCCAACTTAAAAATAACAGATTATAAATGCTTAAGCTATTGAGATATTTTAACACTGTTGTCAAAAGATAGAGCTTCCCTTAGCTTTTCAAAGACAGTGACACAGTGAGTATACTGGAAGTACAACTGGAGAGTCACTGTGAATCCCACCCTCCGAGCCCTAGACTCATCTGTGCACTGTGGGCCTTGAGACACACACTTGTAACCCTACACTCTGGAAGACCGAGGAAGGAGAACTATAAATTGAAGCCCAACCTGGGCAAATTAGTGAGACCCTATCTCAACATAAAAATAGATAAATAAAAAGGATTGAGATGCAGCTTGGCATGAAGGCCCCAAGTTCAGTTCTCAGTATAGGGGGGAAAAAAAGCTTATATTGCAGATGGAACTAACCATTCGTGAAACTGAAAAATTTCTAGTTCAATGTCTGACACACAAGAAATGCCAGGAAAGCTGATTAGTACGTAACATTCACTGTGCACCAAGCAGTGAACTTTGGGCAGTCTGCTTGAGCAAGTGCTAGGTCAGAGCTCAAGTCCTCATGTGCCTCCAGGGCTCCTATATGCACAGCCACCACCAGCACCCCAACCTGGGCACCCCCACCCTGCTGTCTTTTTCCCCTAGGTTGAGGCTGTGGTCTCCGCACCACAAAGCAATCATCAGTTTAATTCCAAGACAGATGTGAGAAAAGAGTGAGGAAAAGTAACTACTGTCAGTGAACCCGCACTGGCTGAGTTACATTTCAGCATCCGGGGAGCATTTGCTGCTGAGATCCAGTGTCAGTGCTGGTTATCTGCTCGCCACAGTAAAATCAGACAGTGCTAGACAGTGTGTCCTCAACTCCCAGTTGGAGGGGGGAGGCTCCAGCGACGTACTCATAAACAAGTTGAAAGTATGAGCTGCAGGATCCCACCATGGGAAAGATAGGGGTGTAGCAGGCTGTTCAGTAATACCAAGAAAAAGTATGTGGGTAGGAAACCCTCTGGACAGTCCTGGTTAATTTATGTACTGATACAAAATGTACTGTTTTGGGGCTGGAGGAATGGCTCAGCGGTTAAAGCGTGCTAAGTA
The DNA here is from genome assembly GCA_004027205.1 of Ctenodactylus gundi. Classification (NCBI taxonomy): domain Eukaryota; kingdom Metazoa; phylum Chordata; class Mammalia; order Rodentia; family Ctenodactylidae; genus Ctenodactylus; species Ctenodactylus gundi. The sequence goes on from PVKB01002025.1 coordinate 114,591, forward strand.
CCTGAGTTCCATTCCCCATCACCACATAAGTTGGGTGTGGTGACACACGCCTATAATCCCATCACCGGGAGGCTGAGACAGGAGGATTGCTGTGAGTCCAAGGCCAGCCTGGGCTCCATGGTGTGAGTTCAGGACCAGCCTAGGCTGCAGAGTGAGATCCTGTCTCAAAAAAAAAGGAGGTGGGGGGCATTGTCTATGGAAATTAGCTGTCAGACACATGTTCTGAGTGTGTGTGTGACAGGAAGAAGGCTGCAAGAAGGGACCAATTATGTTGCTTAAACACACACATGTGGATGCATGCATGCACATAAGTTAAAGGGGAGAAACAAGTTCAAGGAGCCCCTGCTAGCTTTTGCAATTACTTGGGGTATTTGGCATTTGTGTTATTTGTCCTAAATGCTTTTCCCTGCAGAATTCAGTTCATCAGAAGACCAGATTCTGTGTGTACCCCTATCTTCAATAAGTGCAGCCTGAGCACCACTTAGAACAGCACGCCCTTTCGAGCATTAGTACTTAAATGAAGATTCCTGTGCTGAGCTACTTGGTGGTTCTGGAGTCCCGGTAATTCACCACCAAGCCTATGACTCTTCATACCGGAGGAATCAGAGTTGTGCAGGTTATGAGAAAGTAGATCACACGTGAGTGACAGCTACTTTTATTACTAAGAACTGAAAGCTCTGTGTTAGAGGAACATGGAGAAATTGCAACTTAGTATGTCTCTAAACAGCACAGTAATTCCTTCAGTTGAGTCGGCAACATGACTGTGGTAGGCTAGAAAGCTGTATAAATATTACCCAGAATTAACTTCTGTGGGAGCCAAGGTCTGCAATGTACCATTAGGAGGCCTCTGTTGTCTTCCGCTTTTGACCTTTTATAGAAGATTGCTAAATAAAATAAGTAAAATATTTGTTTTCCACCTACACTTATCAACAGTTGCTTTTAGGAGCTTTAGAATACTACTGTTCTCTGATAGATACTTTGCTTTTTCATGGTCTGAAGCATTAAAAGACAATAAGAACTTCTTCCCTTCTTGTCTTTAAATGAGCAGCATAACACCTGAAGACAGATAATTGGGCAGCATCAGAAAAGACACAAGAGGGTTTGGGGTATAACTCAGTGGTAGAGCACTGGCCTAGCATGCCTTAGGCCCTGGGGTCAATCTCTGCCTTAAAAAAGCTGGATGTGGTGGCATAAACCTATAGTTCTAGCTACTCAGAAAGCAAGAGAATCACTTGAGTCCAGGAGTTCAAGACCACCTTGGGCAGTGTTGCAAGACCCCACCTCAAAACAAACAAAAAGGCATAAGAATTTTAAAAATATGTTTAAGGATTATTTAAATGTCCAAGAAGACAAATATCGGTGGCTTTGTGGTGGAAGCATTCTACCTGGTACACTGTTTGCATATTTGTCAATGAATGAAAGGCTACTCTTTTACCAAATAAAATACCCAGCAACTTTCTAGTGCCTGATAAAATTGAATATAAAGGCAGCTTCAGAAAGTACACCCAGTTCAGTCATCTGGATTTACTGTGAAAAATCTTACCTTTACACTGCATTTCAACGCAGTGTAACTGAAAGGCCTTTATGTGATACTCTGACTACTTAATTTACCATCCAGACAATAGCATTGTTCAGTAAGAATTCCATCCTTCAAATGAGCAAGGACTATCCTGGGACAGATGACATGATTAGAACAGGCCTTCTCTGTATTAGTTAACACACATTGTCTTTTGTCCTCCACTTTTGGAATCTTCCCAGGTCTCTCCTTCCTTTCTAAACTTCTCTCATTGCTTCTTCTTGCTTGCACTGTAATTGAGATCAGTAGTTCCTAACTATAATGGTGATGCGAGGAATTTCATGACTGATTCATAATTTGTCTCCCAATTTTCACATCCTTCCACAGTGTAGCGGTCTTGTGGTCCAGCTAACTGAGTATTTCTCTGCAGCTTGGATTTCACAGTAGCCGTATGTCTGCCCTTGCCGTCTACCAGGAAAAAATTTACCAGCAAATTTTCATCAATTTCTGTGACCATCTATTATGAATGTTGCTCGAGCTTATATCACACCCTATAAATATTTATTGAAGACCTACCAGGTGCCAGGCACTGTGGATACACCAGATAAAAACAGACAAAAATCCTTCCCTCTTGGAGGTAGCAGTTGAGTAGGCTAAAACAAAACACAAGCAAAATGAGAACAGAAAATGTATAGCGATGTAGAAAACTGCAAGGAAAATGAGGTTGAGGAAAGGGTAGATCAGGGATTTGGAATAGAATACCCAGGTGATGCTTTTCCAGATGCTGACGTGGGAGAAAGCCTGGAAGGGCCTTAAGTATATCTGGGGAGAGCTATGTGACTGTCTGGAAAGCCCCTCCAAGCAGAAAGGACAGCACGTGCCAAGGACCTGCAGGTGGAGCATGCATGTATCACTTGAGCAGCCACAGTGCGGAACCAAAGGAATGGGAAAGGGGATGAAGATGAAGGAAGGAAATAGGAAGATCCTTTAGGCTCTGGTGGGCTGTTTGTACTACCTTCAGCTTTTGCTTGGAATGAGAGAAACCCCTGAGAGGAATTTAATTAAAGGAGTGCCACAGTCAATTTTCAGCAGAATTCCTCTGGCTCAGTTAGAAAAGGTACCAAGGCACGGAGGCCCATTAAGAAACTAGTTTGTTCAGTAACCGGTGAGAAGATCTGAAGATGTCTTCAGAGAGCTTGACCGGGGCGCCCAGAGATGAGGTTGCCATTAACTGCTGATGTGGAGAAAAGTGGAAGAGGAACAGGTTAGGGGTTGCCAGGAGCTGGCTGTGGGTCTCTTAACTTGGTGAGCCTTTTAGACATCCAAGGGGAGAATATTGATTAGGCAGAAGACCACACAAAGAAGTTCCCAAGTGGGCGATACATCTGGGAGCTGGTTTGGAGGTGCTAGCAGGGGAGCACAGCTACTCATACACCCTTGGCTGTGGATGGGCCTCCTCCAGCAGGGAAGGTGGTCTCCCTCTCCCACCAAGCATGCAGCTTCAGGAGGGCTGCACATGGAGTGGTGAGGAAGGAAGGGGACAGGTAGGAGGGATTTTTGGTGTTTGATTCATCCTGTCATAGTCAGGTTCCTGCTAGAACCTTCTCTCATTGGCCAAACTCAGGCAGAAGCCAACTAGAATCAGAGGTTAGAAGAAGCAGCCTGCAACCTCAGCCTCCTTGCAGCCCAGAGTGGACTAGAAGGTGGGAAATAGATTAAGAAACAGGTAGGCCCAGAATGAACACAGCGATCTGCCACATACCAGATACAGTTCGAGTGTGCGCCAGCTGATAGGATGTCGTGGTAGATGCAGTCCCTAACCTCCACTGGGAGAACTGGATGAACTGACTCTGTGGATTAAAGACAAGTTAGGGTATACACATGTTAAAATATAGATGCAGGGGCTGGAAGAAGAGCACAGTGGTTAAAGTACTTGCCTAGCAAACACAAGGCCCTGGGTTCGATTCCCCAGCAGCACATAAGCTAGGTGAGGTGGTGTACACGTATAATCCCTCCTGTACTCAGGAGGCTGAGGCAGGAGAATTGCCATGGATTTGAGGCCAGCTTGAACTCCATAGTGTGCTCAGAACCAGCCTAAACTACTGAGTGAGACCCTGTCTCAGTAACAATCAATCAATTAATAAATACAGATACAGGGCTTAAGGTATTGTTCAGTGACAGTGTGCATGCTTAGCACGCTGCAAGCCCTGGGCTCAGTCCCAAGCGCTGCCTATGCCCTCAGGCATCCAGACGGGGCCATGGAAGCACAAATTAGAGACAAGCCTGAAAAGCAAGGAGACGTAGGCTGGGAGCATTTTCCCCAAAGTGTGTCCCTTGGGCTATGCCGCAAAGGGCGAGCAGGATGGTTCTGTGTGGAGAACTGGTCCTTGAAGAGAAGAAAGAACAGAGACAGTGAAAACTGTTCTCTGTGTAGCCACCGAGGTAGAAAGGCCCAGTCAGGGCAGAGGCTGGGGCTGAATGCAGTGGAGATGCTGCAGACCCTGGAGCCCTCTGTTGAAGTAGGACTTCACTCTCCAGATAGGAGAAGCCAGCACTCATTTTGTGAGGATGGAACATAAGAAGCATAGTGGCATGGAGGTATGACGTGAGTCGCCGCTGCAGCAGGATGTGTGATTTCAGAATTCCCAGCAGCCACATTTTTACTTAATCCTGTATACCTAAAATACCATCCTAAGATGGAATCAGCATATTATTAGTGTAGTGTTTTGCATTCTTTTTATAGGTCTTCAAATCCCATGTGCATTTTATTTGCAAAGCATCCCTCTGTTGGGATAGCCACAAATCAAGTGTGTAATGGGCACCTGTTGTTAAATATGGCCACCCTGTCGGACAGCCCAGGTTCTGTCCATATAACCCCCATTCCTATTCTTCTTCCCCTCAAAAAAGAGAGGTCTGTGGCAAGTAACTGTCTGGTTTCATCAAATAAAGTGTTTGTGCACAGCTGGGTATGCCCAGCCTCATAGTCCAGTGTGCGCGGTGGCCCTACAAATGTGTGGCACACGCCAGATTTACCAGGTCTGACAGGCCCAGGATGCCATATCCCACTTTTGAACAGTTGAGTGGGAGTAAGATCCCTGCAGCAGGCAGAGGAGAAATAGAGAGGGAAACACGAAAGCTGGAGAAGTGGAGAAGGAAAGACTCGGCCTCCAAAGGTGCCACCCCTCCAAGGGGCCAGTGCTGTGGGCAGGTAGAGAGGCTGCAAGCCAGGCAGGCTGGTTGACCTTGGCGATGTCCAGGTGCCTGTTACCTTCCTGTGTTAGCTAAGTGGTGGAACTGAAGTCTGAGCACCCAGACATAGAGAAATGGCAGGGAGGCCTGGAGGGAGTGGGTCATGAGTGTAGACTGCCGTCGTGACTTTGACACAAGACAGAAGAGAAGGGACACCGCGGAGGGAACAGGCTGAGGGTGGCGATGTGAGTTTGTTCTAGATAACAGAATGGGAACAACATCTAACCAGGCTGATGGGCTAAGAAGGAATCAGTGAAGACTGAAAATAGCAACATTCAGAAAAAGGCATGGAGAAGGTCACTGGCTAGGACACTAGCTTGAGAAAGAAACAAGAATCTCTAGTCCTCTGGCCAGCAAGAAAATGTAGGAACAAGGAAGCAGAGACATAAAGGACAGGAGTGCACAAAACAATGTGCCTTTATTTTTCAACATGTCAGAAGTGTGAGATCAGGTTGGAAATTTGAAAGGAGGGTAGAAGTTTAAGAAAGGCAAAGATGTCAGCTGGTCATGGCAGTCAGGGGTTGGCTCATCTCAGAAAGCACGTGCCTGTAAGTTCTAGCTTTAAAAAGGACAAGTACCTGAGGCTTTTCCTGGTTTTTCATGCTGTTATTCTAGAAAATATTGTGAGTTTTAATGCCAGTCTTTGTTTGCCAGATTGGGATACACACCCTGCCATGGTACATGGTGCACTGATATACAGAATAGTACCCTGGCCAGCTTATTTTCTTTTAATGATTATATTAAATATTAATATATATTTATAAGTGACTTTTAGAAGGAACATACATCAAGCACATTAAACCTCAAACATGAGTAAATTCAGAGAAAAATAATAGTAGGAGTGGAATGTGGATGTGTCAAAAATCATAGAACATAAGTGAATGGCATTTGTGAAACTAGGTAGGGGGTTGGGGTGGCCTCAGAAATGGTTCCGAGGACTTCCTCCCAGCCAACACCACCATAAGAGTCTTAGATGTTCATCCCTCTGCTGTCCTTGCTACAGGGCAGCCTGAACACGTGTTCCAATTACTCATTCCCATTCACTGCCCTCGGTTACCCTGCAGTTCTCTCTGACAGAACAGAACAGAATAATGTGCAGTCCCTCCAAAAGCTTGATCATTTTGAACACAACAGTAGCACAGTGATTCTTCTAGTACCATACATAATCTGCCATATTCCATTTTTTCCCATTATGACAGTCATGTTTTAAAGCTGTAGTCTACACTGGCAGAAGATGAAGAAAGCTTTCTTCAGTAGAACATCTGTAAGCCAAATCTGTCCAAAATATTAATAAGAATGTAAAGGAAGTACAAAAGAAATCCTCCCTAGAACCACCCTGATCTCTGCCTTGTCTCCCTCCAGTCTTCGGTCTTCTGTTCTCACTGCCGGCGGGGCTGCCACCCCCTCCCTCCCCAAGCTCTGGCCCAGAGCCACCGTCTTGTGGTCCTTTCTGATTATTGTCCCAGCTACAAGCTTCATCCGTGCTTCATTTGTCTTCCTACCTCCCAACCATCCAAAGCACACTGCTCGCTGCCTCGAGTTCTAGCTGGCTGGGTACTTTAAAAGGGGAAATTCCTTAGGCCAATTTAATTTAGAAAAGTTTATTTGAGCAAAGAAATATAAAACAAACCAAAAACTGCTAGTGGATCTGGTTGCTACTAGAACAGGTTCTGAGTATTCAGTGCGATCCAATAGCATTTGCAGAAAAACAAATAGGAGGCATAGAAAACAACTTAACTGGCTACAAGTTAGTCATCCAGCGGTCAGTTGGTTATAGCTTATGTAATCAACTGGCTACTGGGTCTGCTTGCAGCCAACCACAACTCACTTATGTGATTAATTTCTGTATTTGGCTTGGGCTGCTTGGATGCCCAGTCCAAACCCATGGCCTACTACAGTTTTATTTCACATACCTACCTGCTTTTGCTTTGTGTCTCAGGAGCTTCCTGAGATATTCCCTGTCTCATTGTGCACCAGGAAGCCCTCCACTGCTACTAGAATCCGTCACTTCAGAGTGACATCTGGGTGACCTCCAAAGTGCTTGTGCTCATAAGGTGAGCCACGGTGGATGCAGACTTCGCATCCCGATGCAGGGCTGCCTGTGACTTCCCTCCAAGGCGATCATCATGAGATACCTCTCTTTGTTCTAGGGGTTAAGGGAGTGATCTTGCTGGAAATCAGTAGGTCCTGGAAATTTCAGGCTTTCTAGCTTTAAAATGTTCCTTTGAGAAACTGATATGTTTTTCAGACCTTTTTTTTTTTTTGTGACAGGGTCTTAGCCTGTCATCCAGGCTGGTCCTGAACTCTCATAAACCTAACGTGGTGGTGCACGCCTATAATCCTAACATTGGGAGGCTGAGACAGGAGGATTGCCTCCAAGGCCAGCCTGGGCTCCATCCTGAGTTCAGAACCAGCCTGGACTACAGAGCAAGACCCTGTCTCAAAGCTAAATAAATAAATAAAAACAGAACTCCCAATAAAAATACATTTTACATTCCTAAATACATATATAACTAAAAGCTTTCACGGTACTTACCAAAGCTGTCCAAGTGATAGGTTCTATGTATGTATGTATGTATATGTATGTATTTTTAATGCGGGGCCTGACCAACATTTTTTAAACTGATAATGGCGCCCGATGACTCCTGATCTGCAGTCTGGAAAACACTGATCCCAAACATTTGATTCATTTAATCATTCAGTAACTTCAAAACTGCCTTGAGATAGTGACAGCCTTCTCCAGCTCAGCATGGTTGTCATCTCTCTGAGTCCATTTCTGAGAATCTTTAATTTTGTCACTATATCGCAGAAAAGGAAACAGCACGTGGAAATATTAACAGAGGCTCTGGAGCCTCTGCGAGAATGGAGAGGCAGGTCCTTCCCGCCAGCGCTCCGCGTGCGTATGACACCCAAGCCATGGTGCACACATGTACGCTCTGCAGAAGTCAGCCATGTTTTCTGGAAAGTGCTACTTCAAAGCAGCATTTGTCAAGCCAGCCTCTCTGCTGGTAAATGAGCATTTTGTACAAAGTTAATTAAAATCATATTCTTGAGCTCTCCCCTTTCTTTCCACAGGGTGTGCTGATCTCCAAGCCCTGGACACAATGCAGCCAGCAGAGAGGAAGAGGCAGGGCTATATTCACGAGCTGATTCAGACGGAAGAGCGGTACATGGACGATCTGCAGCTGGTCATCGAGGTGAGCAGCTATCACCCCCAGGGGTGCCGGGTGTCGCTCTTGGGCTGCTCACACTGGGAAGCAGGGTGAGGCACACTCTTTCCTGTTGTCTTTTGTGGAGCTGGGGATTGAACCTGGGACCTAGCAGGTGCTCGGCATATCTGTTCTACTGCCAGGAGGTGTGACATCCCAAATAATAAGAGGAGCTGTCCCAACATTAAAATCTTATCTGAGCCAGCTGGGCAAAGCTTGATGACCAGCAGTCTCTGGGAGCTCTATCCCTGGCTTAGCTCCCTCAGAGAAGGCAGAGGACGAGAGGACACACGAGCTGAGCTGGATGTCGATGAGCCCTTCAAAGAGGAGCAAGGGAGAAGTGTGTGTGAAGGTCCCCAACTGGGCTTGATCTGAAATTTTTGCTTGTCTATAGACACACACTGCTATTTAGACACCTGACATTTTAAACTTAGTTATTTCCAGAGGAATCACAAAGCCAATGGGAGTGTTCGCCTGAAAACCCAAATAGGAGCCTGTTGTAAAATATTCCTCAAAAATCAAATATTTACTGTTTGTTTATGTTTGTGCCTGTTGTTTCCAGTTACTTCTAAGCTGACATCAGCTTCCCTTGTCAGGTAGGACTTTACAGTGATTTTAATTCCAGGGAACAGAAGAAGACTATATTTCCATCCTACTTTTGTTTCCCAGTAAATGTGCCGAGGCCCTCAGGCAAGAAAACCAGTTCAGTAAGCAAACCACCTGAAGGGCGCACCTGGCCATGACCTTGACAGCAAAATAGAGCACAAGCTGTCTCGTTGGCTTCTGGTCTTCCCAGATCCACTCTCCTCCCAAAATACAGGATATCCACACACAGCACTGTTCCTGCACATACACACGACCTGCGCTTCTTGGTTGGGAGTGTCTGTCTTCACCTGAGCCCGTGACTCCTTCTGAGCTGGGATAGTGTGTCCTAAATTTGCATCCCTAAATTTAGCCTGGCCATTTATCTATTCTGTAAGTTTTGAATAGAGTAGATAAATTCATATCTGTACTTTTCTACAGTGGTTTAAAGGAAGGGTACTTTTTTTTAGCTGTAAGTTCTGAAAGGAGTAGAGTGTGTTTTTGTCTACACTTATCTTACAAGGATCTGCGGCCTAAAGAAAGAGCCCCTGGTTTCTTTATACCAGTATTACCCGTGCTGCTGGTCAGATTCCAGTCTTAGTGGACTATATAAATGGCCATGGAGGTCTCCATGGCACAGCTGCTAAAAGTGAGCAGAAAGCAAGTGCTTGCCCGGCCAGTCACTTCACCACTGGGGCCTTGATGATTACCAGTCTGCACTCTCACATGATGCTCTGAGGGGCAAGAAGCTGTGCTGGGACCAGGGATTTAGGGTGAAAGACACTGGGCCTGTGAAGCCGTGTCATCACCATGCCTGGGGACATTTCCAGACGGCTGACCTGCTTACTGCCTCTGCGTCCACCAGAGATGGAAAGCCACAAAGATGCCACATGGAAGGAAGAAACAAAGCGATACAGACTGATCAATGAATAGAGAGTAGGGAGAGAAGCAGCTGCTATCCCTGTCCTCGGTGGCAGCTTCAGAATAGACAGACTGCCTATCTGGGACCTGCTCTCAGAGGAGCGTCCAGCATCTAGAGTCTTATTTGAAGCCAAAATGCTCCATTTAGAGGGTCTGTGATTTATTTCACATCTCAGTTCTGTGAATCCGCCTTCAACTCAACTCAGCAAACATTTTTGGGAACCTACCACATACAAAGCAAAGAAAGAGAATTCGCAGTCCTGTCAGAGACAGATGGCGTGGGGACCAGAGGAAGGGACCACACCCAGGCACGAAGATGACCAGTTATGCTCAGGAAGTAGAACTTAGGGACAAGCAAGTTGTCCAGTGTGGCTGGAGTAGAAAGTACCTGAGGGCAGCAGGTGATGTCCCAAGGGGGCTCGTACCTCCCATGCTACCAGAGGGGGTCTTTGAGCACCTTCAACAGGGAGCAGTGTGTCATGTGGATTTTGGAACAATGACATATGAGAAGACTTGATTCACCAAACTGCTCAATTTCCTTAAGGCTTTTAAAGTCACTCCCTAGGGATCATACTTGTTTAGCAGGAAACTTAGAGTTCAAAGGACTTGTGTTGGAGTTCTGACTCCCTAATGTTCCAGCTCTGTGACCTTGAGCAGGTCACTCTGTAAGCTTTTATTTCTTTGTGGATCAACTTGGAATAGTAATTCCTGGCCAGCTTCACCTTTATCATCTGTGAAGTTAAACGAGGACCCTTTGCATCCACATGTGCATCTGCATATGTATGTGTTATACATACATACGCAGTATGTACAGGGGTTAAAGGAATAACACAGCGCACTTGCCTAGCACGCCCACGGCCCTGGGTTCAATTCCCCAGCACCATATAAGCTGGATGTGGTGGCACACGCCTGTAATCCCAGCACTTGGGAGGCTGAGGCAAGAGGAAAGAGGATTGCTGAGTCCAAGGTTAGTCTGGGCTCCACCATTCGGAGTTTAGGACCAGCTTGGGCTACAGAACGAGACCCTGTCTCAAAAAAAAATTATATATATATATATATATATATATATATATAGAGAGAGAGAGAGAGAGAGAGAGAGAGAGAGAGAGAGACAGATAGATAGATTTTCCCCTTCCACCAGCCAGCATGTGTCTTACGCCACGTAGGCACTTAGTATCAGGGGCTGTTTTTTTAGCCTTCCTGACTTCCCCATAGGATAGGGATCTCCTCTTACTGAGAGGATACTGTATTCAGTCCTAAGAATCACCCATGACTGAAGCCCAAATCACATACGAAAATAATATAGTTTAAAATAAATTATGTAATTTAAAATTCCTCCAGCACCACATAAACTGGATGTGTTAATCCTGTAATTCTCAGCACTTGGGAGGCTGAGGCAGAAGGATTGCTGTGAGTTCAAGGCCAGCCAGAACCACATAGTGAGCTCAGGACCAGCCTGAATTACAGAGCAAGACTCTGTCTCAAATAAATAAAATTTTAAAAATAAATAAAATTCGACAATCATATTTATGCTTTTTCAGAAAAACTGTGGGGACTGGGGATATAGCTTAGTGGTTCAGGTGCTTGCTTGCCCAGTCTGTACAGGGCCCTAGAATTGATTCCCCAGCACCACAAAAAGATTAGCCAGGCATGGCAGTGCTGACCTGTAACCCCAGCACTCAGGAGCCTGAGGCAAAAAGAGGATTGCTGTGAGTTTGAGACCAGCCTGGGCTACAGAGAGAGACCCTGTCTCAATCAATCCATCCGTCAATAAATGGCAATACATTGAGCTCCATAGAGAGAGCACGGGAACAAGGGAAGGCCAGGCAGGCACTAGGCGACTCTGTGCCTCGCTGAGGAACAACAAGTAACCTTGTGCACAGGAGATCCTGAGGAGCGAGAGGCAGAATATCATCACGCGCATCCTTTGTACAGACCTGCTGCCAGGAGCCCTGAAGCAGTGCCCAGAAGCTTCTGTCACCCTCTCAGTTTTCTAAGTAGTTAGTGCTCAGCGAAGTGGAAGACAGTGCCTGCCGATGAGAAAGGAAAGTTGAAGGCCTGGCCAAGGCAGGTAGGGCCGGACTTAGGAAAGAGAAGTGAACGTTTATATCCCTCCTACAGGGAAAACAAAAAGGTCAGGGCCCCAGGGCACCCAGGAGCCCCCTCCAGCCTTCTTGTTCTTTTCTGCCAATGCCCAAAAACCAAATGACGACACTCTGTCTCTGTGTGGGTGATTCTGAAAGAAGAAAAAACAAAACTGGGAGAGACGGGGAACAGCTTGCTGCAGGTGACAGGCAGCCCTGCAAAGGGAGAAAGTACAGAGAGGGTGTTGCTGCCACAGAGCTGCAGCGAGACGGAAAGGGGGAAAGCAAGAAAAAGGAAGAGAAGAAGAGGGGCGTGAGGAGGAGAGACGATGATGGTACATCAGTTGGTTCTCGTGTATATTTTCTTATCTATAGAGTATTTAAGCCCCCTGAACATAGCTCACTCCTTTTAAAGGGTAAAAATGAAATGTTGTGTAAGATTTGTTTTTAAGCTGTACAGTGTCTTTTTTGCATAGTTAATGCACTACCACGTGTGTCTGTAGATGGCCTTGTCCTGGTGGTATTTTCAATAGCCACTAACCTCGCTTGGTGCAGAACAGGGGGTGTAAACCGGCATGGAAATGTAAAATGGGCTCTTATTGGTGCATGGCATGAATCAGTCATATATGAGGATGGTAGCTTTTTAAATATCTTCAGTTGTCTCTTTGCAGTCTATGCAATTGCTGTTCTGTTAACTGAAGACCACTCCATAACTGCAAAAGAAAAAAATGAAAATGCAGCTGTTTTGTTTACATTCTGAATGCTTCTAAGTAAATACAGTCCTTTATTAGAAAAAAATGAATATTTGCTGATTGCAGTGTCATTTGATGGACACACTTAGCTAGCTTATCTCTTCCATGTTTTCTACTTAGGTTTTTCAGAAACGGATGGCAGAGTCAGGCTTTCTCACCGAGGGAGAAATGGGCCTGATCTTTGTTAACTGGAAAGAGCTCATTATGTCCAACACCAAACTGCTGAAGTGAGTTATGAGGGTCCCATCATTGCACCGATACTGACATTGTCTCCTAAAACTCTGCAAAGGAATTGCAACTGTTTTCTGCTCTTCCGGGCTTTGCATTCATTCCATTATCATTTTGTGAAATGCTCTGTAACCGTAAAATACATCATTATTGAGGAAAGGAGAGAAATAGAACAAAGAAAACATGTTAATTAAACTAAAACACAAGTCATTAAACCAACTAATGTATGATTCTAAGATGTTAAGACATACAGCTCTGGCAGCACGGAATAAGAGTTAAAAGAGGGCTGCAGATCACAGCCCAGATACACCCAACCAGTGACAGCTTCCTTAATCCTCAAGTAAAATCCCAGGACTGGAGTCATTTCCTGTTCTTCATGCTTGTGAGGAGACATGTCCAGGGCCAGGTGGGCAGTCCCAGCCCTAGCGGCATCCCTGGCCCTCCCAGCCCCAAGTTCTCCTCAGGGCCACTGTTCCCTGCCTCACCCCTAGCCTCTATGGCCCTCTGGTCCTTTTTGCCCATGTAGACTGCAGGAGTTTCTTCTTTTTTATTCAAATGAATTGGTTAGAATTCCTTAAAACAAATCTTGCTTTCCCAGGTTAAGGTAAAACTAGACCCGTTCCAACAGCCAGGCCAGCCTAGTGGTGGGCTTCCTTCTTTCTTTTTGCTAGCATCTCCACTGGGTTGCCTTGGCCAGCTAAGCCTTAGCCCACGCTGCCCTTCTCCCTCCTGGCCTTTCCTCAGGGCGAAAGGTTCCTAGGTCACTCGGTGGGTGGCATGACTGGTGGTCTCCATGACATTCACCTTTAATCTGCCAAGCACATATTCTGAGAGACAGAGGTGAGAGTGTGCTGTTTGCAGGGCCTTGCGGGTTCGGAAGAAGACAGGGGGTGAGAAGATGCCTGTGCAGACCATCGGCGACATCCTGGCGGCCGAGCTGGCCCACATGCAAGCCTACATCCGGTTCTGCAGCTGTCAGCTTAATGGAGCAGTTTTGTTACAGCAGAAGACAGATGAAGACACAGAATTCAAAGAGTTTTTAAAGGTAATTCCTTCCTTTCTGGGCCTTGTGGGTATCTTTCCTAGGAGAGCAGGCAGACCAGCCCTTTCTGAACCTCCACAAGCAGCTTATGTGGCCTGTTAGGAATCTAATCCGTGGACAGGGGGCTTCCTGTCAGTGTCCAAGGAAAACACAAATGTGGCAAAGAATTTTCTGATATCTTTGTGCTGCCTTTGGGTAGACGTGATCTTTCTTGACCCTGGGGCCATGATTGTGCCCATTAAAAAGCAGAGGGTTTTTGGTTTATTTTGCTTTGATTTGGTTTGGGTTTTTTTAAGCACTTATTAGCTACTTTATTTTCCCAAGAAGCCCTCAGAATGCCACTTGCGTTATTTTGTCAGTTTGTTTTTAATAACCACCTTACTCAAGAAAGGATGCAAAATAGCTTACTGAAATGTATAAAGTACAGCAAGGGAAAATAAATTTTAAAACAGATTGTCCAAAAAGAAATGAAAATTGGGGAAAAAAAAGCTGATGCCACGAATAGCAATAATGCCTAATACACATGTCTGTGACCCTGTTCATAAGCCAGCAGTGTGCACAGGCATCACTAAAGCTTCCAGAAGCTCGTGTACAGGATCAGTGCCGTGCTGCTGTGGTCACGATGGCTGCCTAGCACCACATTCAGAAGGAGGACGCTGTGTAGACTAGTCTGGCTTCCTCGTAACCATATGGCAGTGAGCTGCGTACGGCTGGTTATTAGATTAGATTATTTCCACTGACATTCAGTGTCATAGACTGTTACTAACATGTTAAAAGGGCGAGGGAACAGAAAGGAAAATCGTATTTTTTTGTATTTCTTTATAGTTCTTTATTTTCATGAAATACTGCATGTAAATGGTAAAACTAATAGAAAAAGTAAAAACAAATAATAACCATGGATGTACAGATATCTCATAAAGGGTATATAATTCAAAAATGCATGCTAGTAAATGTGAAGGCATCAACAAAAATTATAACTTTCTATTAAAATTTGAAAACTCACACCAGAGGAACAGAAAAACTAAAGATACCAAGAAAATTGAGAAAACTATCTCAAAGGGCTCACATGCTGGATTTAATGGTGAATTATTTCAACTATATAGGAAAAGATTATGCTACATTATATAAACTATTACAGATCATTCTACAAGGCAGAAGTAGCCCTGACCCTAAGGCCTGTTTCTATATTTAACTATAAATTGTAAAGTTAAACATAAAGTTGTTAAATCTTAATTGAAATAGCAGTTTACAAAATTAAGCATCACCAGAAGAGTGTCACAACCTAACAGGAGACACTGTAAGCTTACCAGGCAAGCTTCAGTCCAAGTGTGTGACCGGGAGAGTTGCCTAACGTAGGTTCCTGGAGGCCCCTCATCTGTAAGTCAGAGATAATGAGGTAATACTTTTAAAGGACTTTCAGAGAGCAACACATAAAAAGCATTCAGTAAAGCTCACAGTTTTCTCTATGAGGATCTCACATATGCAAAAGGCTCCAGCAGTAGGCATTGAGGACCCAGATCTGAGGGTGGGAGACAGGGGCTGCCAGGAAATGGACTGGAGGAAGCACAGGAGGGAGCCATGGTCATTGAAACAATCCTTAATCAAGATAACTAGACAAATGGAGAATTGCTGTTTTATAAGTTTTTAAATATTTAATGATAGAATTAAACTAGGACAATTTAGCAAATAGGACATTTATCTCCTAGAGCATGAAAAAGATATACTTTTACTTTTCCAAATAACAATGTAAATAGGATTTCAACATCATCCTAATTATAAGACTGAAATAATTTAGTCTCATAATGAAATCCAGAGTGGTGGTTACATGAAAAAGCTAAATCTAGAGGGTATAGTTCAGTAGGAGAGCCCTTGCCTGGCATGGCTCAAACTGCAATGCTATTCCTCCAGCCCCTAAAATCTTACTCTTTAAAACTCAGAAAATAAAGAAGTAAAACATATACAGATGCTTATTATAGCAACATAGAGATCAACATAGATTCAGAGCTGCCCCAAAGCAAAAGGAAGGATGGTTTTACTAAACAATAGTAGAGAAATGATTAGATGAAATTATAGTAAATTTGCTTCACAGTCATGAAAAATAAATATCCTAGAATACTGGTTTCTTCCTTTTTAAAAAATGTTGTAATTTTTTTTTGAGTGGGGGTGGTATTTGCACTGTATCCCAGTAACAGTCAGCTTGAGAAACTGGTGTATTTACATACCGCATCTTGGCCATTTTTATCCCATTCTCCCCACCCCTAGCCCCTCAGTCCCTTGTCCCCTTTCTCTCCCCGCAGTTTTACTGCTTTCTTCCAGTCGTCTTTTACTTTGCTCTTTTATTTTTTTTAATGGTTTGGTTTCCCCATATTATTATGCAATACTTAACCTCTGTCTGATGCATTTCACTAAGCATAATAGTCTCAAGGTGCATCCATTTTCCTACAAATGATTCAAATTTATCTTTCTGTATGGCAGTGTAGTACTCCATTGTGAAAATATGCTGCATTTTCTTTATTCATCAATGGACATATTGGCTACTTTGAAGATTTAACTGTTATAAGTTGTGCTGCTATAAACATGGGTATGCACACTCTTGTATGAAGACTTTACCTCTTCCAGAAAGCTACTCAGCCTCTGTCAAGTAGGATATCTATTCTCAGGTTTTTGAGAATCTTCCATACTGCTTTCCATAATTGTCATAGCAGTTTACAGTCCCAACAGAAATGCTCAAGGGTTTATTTTTCTCCACAACTTCCCCAGCATTAGTTGTTTTTTTTTTTTTAATTTTGTTTTTGAGTTCTGGTACCAGCCATTCTTACTAGAGTCACGTGGAACCTCAGTGTTGTGATTTGCATTTCTCTGATGGCTAAAGATTCTGAACATTTTTTGTGTATTTATTAGCCATTAATAATTCTTCTGAGAACTGACCATTTCAGTTGCCAATTTTTAATCAGATCTTTTATTTTGTGAGGTCTCATTTTTTTTCTATCCTTCATATATTCTAGATAACAATCTGTTGTCCAGTGCATAGCTGGTGGAAATTTTTTCCACCCATCAGTTTTCTCTTCACCCTGATGACTGTTTCCTTTGCTGTGCAAGGGACTTTTAATTTGATCTAATCCTGTTTGCTGATTCTTGGTGTTAATTCATTTGGATTGGGTGTTTTCTTGAGAAAGTCTTTGCCTATGCCTATGTCTTAAAGGGTTTTGACTATTTTAAAAATCCAACAGGTTCAGTGTTTCCATTTTACTATTTAGATCTTTGATCCATTTTGATTTGATTTTGGTGCATGGTGGAAGATGGGGCTCTAGTTTCATTCTTCCACATGTGGCTAGACAGTTTTCCCAATACCATTTGTTAAAGAGGCTATCTTTTCTCAAATGTATGTTTTTGATCCCTTTGTCAAAGATAAAATGGCTTAAAAAGTGTGGCTGTCTCTGCATCTTCAGTTCTGTTCCATTCTTATCCGTCTGTTTTTGTGGCAATGCCATGTGGTTTTAATCATAGTTGTTTTATAATATAACTTAATGAGCAGGAGGCATAGCACAGCAATTAGAGCACTTGCCTACCACGTGCAAGACCCTGGGTTCAATTCCCTAGCACCTCATAAACCAGGAGTGGTGTCTCACAACTGTAATCTCAGCGCTTTGGAGGTTGAGGAAGATTTCTGTGAATTCAAGGCCAGCCTAAGCTACATAGTGAGTTTATGACAAGCCTGGACTACAGAATGAGACTCTGACTCAGGAAAAAAAAAAAAAAAGCAATGTAACTTGCTCTTCTAGTATTGTAATACCTGTTGCTTTTGTTTTGTTGCTTAGGATTGTTTTTGCTATCCTGAGTCTTTTCTGGTTCCATATAAATTTTAGAATCATTTTTTCTAGATCTATGAAAAATGTTGTTGGTGCTTTTAATAGGATAACATTGAATCTGTGTATCAGTTTTGGCAATATGATCATTTTCACAATGTTGATTCTGCCTACCAGAAATAAGGGATGTCTTTTCTAATGTTTACTTCAATTTCTTTTTTCAAAATACGATAGTTTTCATCATAGAGGTCCTTCATTGCCTTAGTTACGTTGACTCCTCCTAGGTTTTTAATTTTCTTTGAGGTAACTGTGAATGGGATTGTTTTTTCTGATCTCTTTCTCTGTGTTTTCACTGTTGCTGTGGAGGAATGGGGTTTTCTTTACTGCTTTTATATCCTGCAACTTGGCAGAATTTTTCATTAATTTTAAGTTTTCTGGTGGAGGTTCGTGGGGTCCTGTATGTAAAAGACCACGTCATTTACAATCAAGGATAGTTTGACTTCTTCCTTTCCTTTATTACATTTTCTTGCCTGATTGTTCTGGGTTTGATTCTCCAGCACCACATAAACCATGAGCTAGGCTTGGTGGTGCACACTTCTAATGCCAGCACTCACAAGGCTGAGGAAGAAGGATTACAAGTTCAAGGCCAGCCTGGACTACAGAGAGAGACCTTATCTCAAAAAAAAAAAGAGTAGGAATCAACCATATAAAGAAAGGGTAGCAGGAGTAATTGCAGTAAAGGCTCATTCATTCCCTGGCACACAGGTGCCGTGTACATGGCGGCAAGGCTCATTCTTTCCCTGGCACATGGGTGCTGTGTAAGTGACAGCAGTCATTTTTAGTGAAGTAGGGACATGGGCATCCTGAGGTTAGGGAAATTGAGCAATAGGTGTTCAGGACATAGGGGAGTAAGAAAAGACTCCTGTGGGTACTTGTGGATCAGTAGGGACTGGATGGAGGTAGAAAATATGGCTTTTCTGAGAGACATTGACTTCATGTGGGGGTATACTGAAATCCAAGTTGTTTTAGAACATCAAATAAAGGGGTTGGAGGAATGGCACAGCAGTTAAAGCACATGCTTAGCAAGCACAAGGCCCTCAGTTCGCTTCCTCAGCTCTACATAAAGCCAGGTGTGGTGGTACATGCCTGTAATCCTAGCACTCAGGTGGCTGAGGCAGGAAAATTGCTGTGAGTCCAAGGCCAGCCTGGGCTACATACTGAGTTCAGGACCAGCCTGGGCTACAGAGCAAGACCCTGTCTCAAAAAAAATAATAAGAAAGAAAAGAAAAAAGAAAGAAAGAATATCAAATAAAGAAGAATATGGCCAGGGTGGAGCTCCAGAGATGTCAGGCTTCAATAGAGGGAGGCACCTGGAGCTACACATACACTTGAGAGTGGGCAGAGGCCAAAGCTGAGATGGCCCAAGATGGTCCATGGTGGGCTAGAAGGGCAGCTGGAAGGGTATCTGGGAAGCATGCAGACCGCCAGTCGTGGGTGAGAAGGGACCTAGACACAGCTGCTCGATTTGGCACATGAGCTAAAAGATCCCTACTGTTATTTGATACGTGTTATTTTGGATCCTGAGTTAGTAAAAGAAATTTGAAATCTGGAAAGTCATCAAAGGCAGGAGGATGGACAGTTTCCTCTGCTTAAACGGTGGCTCTGGTCTCCTCACAAGCCTGTCGATGCATTGCCTTGCAGAAGCTGGCGTCGGACCCGCGCTGTAAGGGCATGCCCCTCTCCAGCTTCCTGCTGAAGCCCATGCAGAGGATCACCCGCTATCCTCTGCTCATCAAGAGCGTAAGTGCTCGGTGGCGGTCCTGATTAGACTAAGAGCAGACATCCTGGGAGCTCCCAGGTGGCAGCCCCAGCCTGCAACCCACTGCCCCGGACCAGGCTTCACTGTGTGTGCGTGCATGTGTGCATCAGCACACTGGAGAGCTGAACCCTTCAGTGACGAGAATGAGGCATCCAATGTCACTGGGCTAGCCTGCCATCCCCCTTTTCAGAAACTGCCCCCGCATCCCAGAGTCTCAGTGCAGTTGTGTGAGCACGGGCAGGCTGCTCTGGGTGTGGACACTGTCACAGGCCCAGAGGGAGGCGAGTCCTCCATCAGCATAACAGTGGGCTCTCATCTTTCTCCTGAGATTAAATTAATGTGCCAACTGAGCACTTTTACCTGGATACCCCAGGAGTCTCTTACTCAGCTTGTCCTAACCAGAGCCAGGACACACCCACTTCAGCTCACTGATTGTCAGCCATCTCTTCTAAGATTCCATCTGTCTCTTTTTGATATAAATAATGTATATTTATTGAGGCAGTATCTTCCTAAGGAGATGGCAGATCTACAAGTAATTATTCCACAAGTAATTGATACAATTTACAAAGGAAAAACAACAGGAATTACAAAAATTATTCGTTATTCCTCAACTTTCAGTCTCTCAGCTGTGTGAAATCAACACAGACATGATGCTAACTAACGATGCCAGTGCTAGACTGACCCCACTGATGCAGAACCCAGCCTCTAACTGAAATAGGAGCGCCAGATAGATATACTTTAGAGTTCAGAAGGTAATTTAAATACTATATATGTATGACACCCCAGCTAATCCTCACTTTTCTCAACACTAACATCTGTGCAGTGACATGGATGAGTCATGACTGAAAGTAAAACAAGGAAATCTCTTCTGTTCCGGTCAGGTTTTAGCACCGAACAAGTCATGAATAAAAGCTCGAGGCTTTCGGTCTTTTCTGCATTTTGCACCGGAAGCAGGTCCGCAGGCCAGTCAGACTAGAGCACAAGAGTCCACAGAGTAGTCTAACGCTGGCTGCTGACTTTCGGAGGGACCACACAAAGTTGTTTCTGACCACTGTTTACATGTAGCATCCGCTATTTAGAATCACTTCAGAACAAACTGAATTTATTTTTTTCTACATGTTGACCAATCCAATCTTATTGTATTTCTTCTATGGCAAGGGAGTCGTTGTTTTCATTGTATTTTTCAAAAGAATCATTGACTTCCTTTCCTTGTTGCTCAACAAGTTAATACACTTGTCAAAATTGCTGCTAAATTGTATCGAAGGGCTCACCCTAAAGGAGCACACCTTACAAAGAGATGCCCTTTGACCTAAGGCCTGTTTCCTAGACCCAGTCGGACAGACATAGAGCCACAGGGCACCTTTTTGCCACCATCACCACCACAGCCCTCCCCCAACTTCCCTGTCCCTCTCAGTTACCTGTCCCTGTCTCGCAGAGGGATTTGTAGGTCTATGAGCTTCTCAAGGACACTGTTATGTCATTAACTGTGGCAACTTCTGTGCCTCTTGGTCCCACGAGATAGCAGAGCAGTGACTAGCACATGGGAGGACTAGTGGCTTGGTGGCTGGTGGGCACCGCACCTCCCGTGTGAACACCACTGTTTTCGTCCAGATTCTGGAGAACACCCCAGAGAGTCACGTGGACCATTCCTCCCTGAAGCTGGCCCTTGAGCGGGCGGAGGAGCTTTGCTCTCAGGTGAACGAGGGCGTGAGGGAGAAGGAAAACTCAGACCGCCTGGAGTGGATCCAGGCGCACGTCCAGTGTGAAGGTCTTGCAGAGGTGAGGCACACACGGGTTCTGGGTGGGGACCCAGTTCACACCTTCCCTTGAAGTGGACAGTCCACACTTCAGTCAGCCTGTGCATGCTCGCCATCCTGCCCACAAAGACACTCCTTTGTGGATTATTATTGGGTTTTTTTGTTTTGAGCACCTCCCGTTCAATGAGTGCAGTCAGTATTCAGTGGATGTAAGTATGACTTTTCAGAGGGCCACCTGGAGCCCTGAACAATAAAACATAAGATCTTCTATGTAAGGTGAATAATTTAAGCCACATTTCCACCTAGAAGTTTCTACCTCAGAGTCCTCAGGTTAGGGCACTGGCATCTCAGGGATCCTGGAGTGGTTTGCCCCAAGACTTACAAAGTGACATTTGCTTTTTCTTTAAGCAACTTATTTTCAATTCCCTCACCAATTGCCTGGGACCCAGGAAGCTTTTGCACAGTGGGAAGCTCTACAAGACCAAGAGCAGTAAGGAACTGCACGGATTCCTCTTCAATGACTTTCTGCTACTCACCTACATGGTCAAGCAGTTTGCAGTTTCCTCTGGCTCTGAGAAGCTTTTCAGCTCCAAGTCCAACGCTCAGTTCAAAATGTACAAAACGGTGAGTGCCACACGCCAGCCAAGGCCACAGGGCCCTGCAGGGCCTTCTTCAGCGGAGGTCCCTTCCCATCAGGCTATGTCCTGTCACCTCCCCATCTACTTCTCCGGGGAAGAACCCCGCAGGCTGGTTGGCAGCTGGCTGGCTTTGACAGATGGAACCACCTAGTTCTCCTTGGTCACATTCAGTATCAGGACTGACCTGACACTGGCCAGTGTGCAGAGGACTCCAGTGTGCAGGTCACTAACACCCACTCTCCCCAGATATTTATCTTTACAAAATGGAGACATGTCTTTCTTTCTGGGTAAAAGACCTCTTAGTGAGTCCCCTTCCTACTTCTCCACAAGGCTCTTCAGGACAAAGAGAACTCTCTCTGGACATAGGGGGTGGAGCACTCTGGCTGTCTCACAGCCTGTGTTTTGGCCCTAATTCTTTCAGCCCATTTTTCTGAATGAAGTCTTGGTGAAGCTGCCCACAGACCCTTCCAGCGACGAGCCTGCCTTCCACATTTCCCACATTGACCGGGTCTACACCCTCCGAACAGACAACATTAACGAGAGGTCAGTCCTGACTGTTGTGTCCTTGGTATCTAGGAGAGCCCAGATATTTCTGTCTTCCCTAAGCCCATTGCCACCCATGCTTAAGTCCCATTGACTCAGTTCTCCAAGGCTCCTTAGATACACTGAGTCACATACCCCCTCCTCACACATTTCTCACTCCCAGTCCAGCCCCACTTCATTCCTCCCAGCTTCCCACACGCAGATCCAACACCTCACTCCCCACTAAGATCCCACTGGGCTGCCAGCAGGCAGCTGTCCATGTCCCTGGCTGACGTTGAGGCCCTCCCAGCACTGCCAGCCTTGTCTCCCTCTGGTGGAGCTCCCAGTGTGACAGCTCGATGACCTTCCTCTGCACAGAGCTGTCTGGATCATAGCCCATCAGTGTCATCAGTGTAATTGACTGTGTCTGCTGGCTTGGGGACCTAGCACCTTGCAAGGGCCTGGTGTTTTCTAAGTGGTCACGACCTGTTGCTAGAAATTCTCAGCTCATCCTCAACTAGCAGCCAAGGTTTCTGCTTGAGCATTCATTAGGTGTATGACTGGAAACCTGCTGTCTTAGTTACTTTTTTGTCGCTGTGACTCAATACCTGACATACACAAATTTAGGGAGGAAAGATTTATTTTAGCTTACAGTTTCAGAAGGTCACGGTCCATTCACAGGTGGGCGACTGGAAAATGATGGAAGCACATGGCAGGGGAGGAGAGGGGGTGAGGCCAGGGCTCCAGCAGCAGAGATCCTCACAACATGGGGGTCCAGAGACAAAACTAGGAGGGAAGGGTGGAACCAGCACACACCCCTCCAGAGCAAGCCCCAAGTGCCCGTCTCCTTCCAGCCAGTCCAACTGCCCCAACCCTACAGAGTATCCATAGGAACACACAAACCACGACACCTGCGGCGCCCTCGACAGCACCCATGTTATGCGCTGCTTTCTCCTCCAGGACAGCCTGGGTCCAGAAGATCAAAGCGGCCTCCGAACAGTACATTGACACCGAGAAGAAGAAACGAGAAAAGGCTTATCAAGGTACCCTGAGAGGCCTAGAGGGTTGGCACAGCTGCAGGAGGCCGCAGACAGGTTGGGGTTGGCCCTGCAGCCAGGCCGGTGAAATGCCTATGGGTCCTGCAGCAAGCCTGGCACTAGCCCCTCCATTCTCTGTCCTTTCTCTTTTGCCACTGACCTTTTGCTCCCTTCTGTCCATGAATAGCCTCACCCCATCTTGCTCCACGGTCTCCACTTGCTGGTCTGGAAACACTGCTCCTCTCCTCTCAGCAGCTGCTCCCCACCCTCTGCCAGGACCCCCCCCCCCCCCCCCCCCCCCCCCCCCCCCCCCCCCCCCCCCCCCCCCCCCCCCCCCCCCCCCCCCCCCCCCCCCCCCCCCCCCCCCCCCCCCCCCCCCCCCCCCCCCCCCCCCCCCCCCCCCCCCGTCCTGGCCCTCAGTCTCCTCCTCTCCCTCCCCCACCTCCTCATCTCTCCAGCCTGCACTCCGCAGCCTGGCACCATCACTGTGTACTGGGTCTTTCAAGGACACCAGCCACCTGAGCAGTGGCATGACTTCCCTCACTGGAGCTCCCACGCCCAGTGGCAAGTGGTTGTGGCTCCTCCTCCATCCTGAGGGTCCTTCCCCCCTGCCTCATCTCCCTTCCCAACTCTTCTTCCTCTCCTCCCTCCCGGGGTCCCCGACTGCCCTCTCCCACTTCTTTTGGCAAGGCACCCATTTCCTCCCAGTGTCTGGCCAGTGAGACCCTCCCCTCCCCCTGCTGCGCTTTCCCTCCCACGGGGTAGCCCCAGTCTCCCACAGGTGTACCACGAGGTGCCCTGTTCTCTTCCCCACCCATCCTCTTCATTTGGAGAGTATTCTGTGTATAAAGCTGCTCTTAGGATAACTCTTCTTGCTTCCCAAATTAAGGACAGATTTCTCACCCCAAATTCAGGACCCTCCCTGACATCACTGCTGCTCATTACCCACTGTTTCTTGTACCCATCACATGACACTGAACAGTACATGGTACCCTGCCAGGGCTTCCTTGGTCGGGCTACCTGTCTGTCTGAAAGTCTCCCCCATCCACACACCAAGCTTCAAGGTTCAGATCAGACACTGCCTCCTGCTTGACACCCTCCCTGCTGCCCAGCCAGTCCCACTTCCGCCTAGAGCTCCTGCCGGGCCTGTGTCAGCATCAGTGCTGACTTCACCGCGCCATCTCCCACCCCATGGAGCGGGCCTCTCAGCCACCTCCCCGCCCTGCCTTCTCCGCCTCCTGGACCATCCTTCCCTGCCAGCCCTGGGGAGACTTCTGGCTGCCGTATTTGCAGCTCTTTGTATGTTTTTTTTATTCAGGTTTCCCTTATTTTGTTCTATACTCCTGAAAGGTATGTGTAAATCCAACTTCTACTAACTTTAAAAGCTTGCTATTGAAAAATCAATCCTTGAATCATTTCATAATGCATATAATGATCTCTTCATTGGCGAAAGATAAATCTAAGTTTTTCTGTGTGTTACTCGTAATGACTATATTATGTTCTACATGGTCTGCAGTTCAATTCTGTGGACATTCATCGATTACTTGCTGTGTGCCAGGCTCTGTGCTTCGTGTGACAGAGCTGACAGAGATGCTAAGACCTCATCCTGCCCTCGGGCACTGAGGGTGGGTTCCCAGCACAGATGTAGGCACAGGTGGGGCAGGGCCACTTCTGATCGAAAAGGATTACTGCTCAGAGCTGGGAAAAGCCTGTAGCTCGCCAGGCTCTCTATTTTTAAGTCTTAACCTGCTTAACTTCACCTCTACCAGCATCGTGTGGGCACTGATTCATTTCTCTAAATGTTGCAAGCATTGTGAGTACCTCCTTAAACACAGCAAGCCCTTCTAAGAGGCAGTGTTTGCTTAAATGTACCTGGACTTTTCATGAGTAGTTTAGACGTTGGTGTCAGATGTTTGCAGATTAAACCTGCCATTTAAAAGCTCTGGGTTGCGCATTGGTCCTTTCTAGGCCTCAGTTTTTCTCCTGTATACAAAGGGAAACACCTCAAAAGGTAATTATGCAACTAAATACTATTTATGTAGAAGTCTAGCACATGTCTCATGCAAAGTATACAATGTTATTTGCTAGAAAGTACTGGCCAAATACCATATATCATTTTTAAAAGTATTATTTGCTCAACAATTGAGACCATCATACAAGGATGAATAAAACATTCATGTGCCACAGTGGCTCCTCTTGGGTAGAGGCAGATACATACGTGGAGAATTTCAGACCCTGCAGGCTGTGAGGGACTCCTAAGTCAGGGGTGTTGACTATACAGAAGAGGGAAGAGGTGTGGGAGTTGGCTGAGAAGCTGATCAGGATCCTGAAGGATATGGAGGACGCTGATGGGCAGAGAAGGTGGCAGGTGCCACAGCCAGGACAAAGGGCACAGAGCTCTAGATGCTGGGCATTTCAGCCCTGTGCCGTGGCAGATGAGGCTTGGGTGGTGTTGAGATTGGTTAGAAAGACACAAGAGTACTGAGAGCTGGCAAGGCAGCTTGGGTGGAGAGTGCTTTTGGCATGCACAGGCCTTGGCTTTAATACCCAACATCCCCCCACACAAAAAGTATCAAGAAATCCTGTGAGGATCTACAGCTTAATGTCATCCCTGGGCTTCTGCATTTGCAAAGAAGAAATTAACTGGACTCTCTTCCTCTTTGTAGCCCGCTCTCAAAAGACTTCAGGTATTGGGCGCCTGATGGTGCATGTCATTGAAGCTACAGAGTTAAAAGCCTGCAAGCCAAATGGTAAGTGCCTCTTTTACCCAACAGATGTCCTAATGCCCTGTGCTTTGCTGATGGCTCTGTTGAATTGATAGGATGCTGTTTAAAAGTCAGTGTTTCTGGTGCCACTGAAATAACTAGCTCTTTGGTGGGCCAGTGTCATCACTCCAGCTACCAGTGAGTCCTCGTGCCGCCTGCCTGACTTCAGAATCGCAAAGCACTGAGCAAGGTGCACTGGCACCTGCCCAGACTCCTGGGGACGGGGACAGGAATGGGGCAGACTGACATTAGAGCTCCCAGTTGCTCCCCTGGGTTACGCAGATGCTGTCCTTGGGAACGCAGAGGCCATATTGCTAGACCAGACGGCAAACTGGCCCATCAGGCAGCTGCTTCTGCTGCTGTGATCCCAAGTGATGCAGCATCACAGACCTGGCTTCAGTTCTGGTGGCCCTGTTAGTCAATTTACCTGCTGTGCTGTGTGTCTGTGGTTTCTTTTTGCTCAGGAAAGAGCAACCCCTACTGTGAAATAAGCATGGGCGCCCAGAGCTACACTACCAGAACCATCCAGGACACTCTGAACCCCAAATGGAACTTTAACTGCCAGTTCTTCATTAAGGATCTTTACCAAGACGTGCTGTGTCTCACTATGTTTGACAGAGACCAGTTTTCTCCAGATGGTAAGTAGAAGTTGGCTAGGAGGCTAAAGGTGTCCCTGGTTTTCTAGACTCTATGGTGTGGATCCAGGGTGCTCAGCTGGATGCTTACATCATGATGCCTAAAGGAAATGACACAGGCCTGTATCCTTCCCAGGGAGGGGACAGCCTCAAATGTCAGCCTCTCAGGTCTTTGGCTCCAGTCACTACCAACACACACATACATACACTGAATGAGTAGAACATTCTCAAAATAGAGCCACTGTCCCTGGACGTGGGTCCGTTCACAGTGCCAGCCAGCCATGCACCAGAAGTTCCTTGTTTTGGATTTAGCTTTCCAAATCCTGTTTCAGAGATTTCTCGAGGTAGTTGTTAAGCGATTTTGTAAAAGACAAAGACTTCTGACCCTAACATGGTATTTATTCACCAGACTTCCTGGGTCGCACTGAAGTTCCAGTGGCAAAAATTCGAACAGAACAAGAAAGCAAAGGCCCCACAACTCGCCGACTGCTTCTGCATGAGGTTCCCACTGGGGAGGTCTGGGTCCGCTTTGACCTGCAGCTTTTTGAACAAAAAACTCTCCCATAGGGGACTTGGGAGGACAGCATCAGGAAACCTGCCCACAGGGTGGGGCTGGAGAATGACCAGACCACCCGCTCCTGGGACTGAGGAGCATCACATGGCTTCACCCATCACAAAGCCACGCACGCTGGGCCTGCATCTTACTGCATACTAAACTGCTAGCAATCTATGCAAACATGATCTTTCCTATTATAAACCCCACAGCACCGTGCCTTGTACTAGTGTTAACATGTTCCGCTGTGTTTAGATGCCAGGGTTTCCATGTTCAGGGCTATAAAAGTATTATGTGGAAATAAGGCATCAGACCACCAGATGTTACCACTTGGTGAATGTGTCCACTGTGGAATGGTTTGGTGGCACTCAAGCCACTCCACACACGTGACCTCTGCAGGTCACAGCACTCAGGAGGTGAAAGGTTGGGAGGACATGCTACGGCCTCCATGCTCCGGCAGCCTGATACAGAATAGTCTACTTGTGCACTGAAGAAAACCAGAAACTTGATCATTTTATTCCTGATTAGATTTATCATTCTCTGCTAAGACAATATAGTTTTACATATAAGGGGAAAGCTTGATGTACTTTAAATACTGTGAACTCTAATAATGTGGAAAATATTTTTCAACTTTAATTTTCTGAACTATAAATTATTTATGTAAATTCCTTGTTTTGCATATTTCATAGGACATGCATCTTTAAGCTTTATCATTGCCAATATGTACAGAGAGAGAATAAAAATATAAGTTTATGAATGTAACTTCTTTAAAAGCTTGGCTTACTTTCTGTGTGAAAGGCTCTCAAAGGGTAACTTCTTCAGAGGTTGTCTATAATGAAACCAGCTGTCCTTTCTGGTAAAATGGGAAAAAACAAGGCTGGAGTGGGGGAGAGGCCAGGAGACCAGGGCCTCATCTTGGGTCTGTGACTTTGGCATTAGCCACATTGTGTTTCTGAGGCTCAGTTTCTTTAGTGGCTGGAGGAGGTGACCTCTGTGGGAGCCATGCCTGGTACTGTTTGCTGAATGGGGTGGAAATCTCAGGGGTCATTAGTAAGGAAGAGGGTGATGCACAGGGGAGAGGGCTGTTCAGCAAGCCGGTCTTAGTTACTTCTTCCTTGCTGTGACCCATTATCTGACATCCACAATTTAAGAGAGGAAAAGATTTATTTCATCTCACAGTTTCAGAAGGTCTCGGTCCATTCACGGGCAGCTGGTAACGGTGGAAACGTGGCAGAGGCGCCTCTTCACGACATAAACAGGAAGCCAAGAGAAGTCCAGAAGGAAAGCAGGAAGCAGCATATATCCTACCAGGTCCCATCCCAATGATCCACCCCTTCTAGGTTTAAGCCCGCACCACACGTCTGCAATCCACCCCACACAGCTGCAGCCCTATTCACATACCTGTCTTTACCACATGCCCATATTCCAGCCCTCCGGACCAGGCCTCAATCTCCCGGCAACATATGTTTCCATAGATAATCCATAAAAACCACATACTTTAGAGACTTTTGGGGACACTCCAGATCCCAATCACAGTAAGATCCTTCACCCCTGCCCTAAAAACGTCCTGCCTTTTGGGTACACTTACAGTAGTTTAACTAAGTTAAAGACTGCAAACTGAAGCCCTGTCTAGCCTGTCCCCAGCCTGTCAGAGCGACAACCACACTCAGCTTGTTTGAGCTGCTTGTTTGGCTTCTGAATTCTTAAATTTGTTTTGAATGTCAATAGAAGATCTTATATACCAAATCCTGAGGGAATGAGAAAACTCAGAAAATGTCTGTCCTTTGAAGGAATCACGTGGGCTATAACCTGACTCCTACAGAAACAAGACTTTGTCCATGCAGCTGGAAGAACCAGGAAAGATTCAAATGTCCCTAGGGCCAGAGCCTCCACCGTGGCCCCTGTTTCTGTCTGAACATAATCCCTGGGCAAAGAACAACTGGAAAACATAATTCAGTATATTCACATTTAAGAATCTATTGCTCACTTCAGGTACTGACCTGGGATATAACTGAATAAAAGACAGACATAAGAGAAATATGACTATTCGGTATATGAAACTAAAACAACTCAAAACTCCAGGTGTGATGGATGCCAGCATGCTGGGAGACTGAGGCAGTAGGATCTCAAGTTTGAGGCTAGCCTGGGAAACTGGGAGTTCCAGGTCAACCTAACTAAGAACAAGATCCTGCCTTTTAAAAAAAAAATTAAAAAATAAAAAAAACTAACTTAAAGACCATTCTGCTTAACACAGGTAAGTTTGGTGGGCCAGGCACAACCTTCCTGAGCAAAGCAAGCTGATGGCTGTCTCTAAGGTTCTAGAGAGCATGTCTTACAGGTTCTGGAGATGAGGGTGGAATGACGTCAGAGTGAGTCAGTTGATATTCAGAGCATAAAGTTGTCCCTTATGTTCAGGCAGGTTTAAAAGCAGCTCTGGAAACTGGAGGAATGGTACAGCAGTTAAAGTGCTTGCCTAGCAAGCACAAGGCCCCGGGTTTGATTCCCCAGGAGCAGATAAAGCTGGGTATGGTGGTACACACCTGTAATCCCAGTACTTGGGAGGCTAAGGCAGGAGGATTGTCAAATCCAAGGCCAGCCTGGGCTACACAGTAAGTTCAGGGCCAGCGTGGGCTACATAGTGAGTTCAAGATCAGCTTGGGCTACAGAGCAAGGCACTGTCTCAAAAAAAAAGAAAAAGAAAAAAGAAAGAAAAGAAAAAAGAAAAAAACGAGCTCTGAGGTTACTTGTAACCCTGGCTACAAGTGCCATATCTCTGCCTCTGGACAAGTCAAGGCTCTGCAGTCTCATATAGGGCAGAACAGCCTGCAAGGCCTGACTCAGATTACTTTTGAGGACTATGAGGGAACTTCATGTCAGCACACACCAGTCATCCTGTGTGACCCCGGAACATGAATGGCTTCAGGGAAATCTGTCCCTGAAGAAACATGAGCCTGTTGTTTAGGGTTCCTAGGAGAAGAGGGGCTATGCCCACAGACTCCCTGGATGCCTTGGGGAGGATATCATGCATCTGAGGGCTGTCCTAAGTGAGGAACCCAAGCAGAACCTCCAGGGCTCCCAGGGGCTGGTTGCCCACATTATTGGCAGCCTGGCTGCCATCGGCAGGTGTGAGTGCATGAGAGAGAAAGGGTACCCTGGGGGCTTGCGCAGGACTGCACTTGGGAACGCAGCTTCACTTTCAGCGTGGAGATGGGCCTTGTGCGGTCACCTGAGCCTCTCTGTGTCAGGGACTGAGAGATGACAATGTCTTGTTAAATGTTTTCACTAAACATAATACACATTACACAGTTTCTGATTTACAACCACGGCTCAATAAACAGGAAGTGCTATTATTTGGATATTTTGTGCAATCTCCATTTCTAGAGAGGAAAAAAACACTTTTATAGTATTTCAACTACATTAACGACTGCAAATTGCAGTCAGCAAAGCTCAGATGCCAACTGTGGCCTGGCTGCCACCTTCAGGGAGGCTAGGTGCTTCCCCAGGACCTCTGCTGTCATCACTCTTCTCTCCACAGGCGCCCATCTGTGACGGCAATCCCCAGCCGCCCAGGAGCGGGGTCTCAGTTCTCGGGTTCCTGTAACCTATTGAAAGAAGAAAAGGGCTCACAGGAGCAGGGTCCCCCCTCCGCCAGGACTCCTACACAAGCTGGGATACCCCTTTCAACAAGTGCCCAACAACTGCGTCAGGTCCCTCCCACTGGTCTACTTTCCACAACTCTTGTAGGAGGTGTTCACATCTTGGACCCTATGTACCTACTCATGGCCCAGCAGAGATGACCATGACCTGCCATCCACAAAATGCTCCTCTGCCTTTGTGTTCAGACCAGCCATGGACTTCTTTTCCCAGCTCCCTGGTCCCCTAAAGTTAGACACATGTGACATCAGAGGCAGTAATGGCCACCTCTAGGCTTGGCCTGCATACATGAGGACAGGGCTCATCTCATATCACTTTGCTTTTCTATCAAAAGGACCAAGTTCCTTGGAAGCCAGGTGCTTAAGATGACAAAGGACATGAGCAAGGGTCCTCAAAGGTGGGTTTCCCACCCACCTGCTCCCTGACCCAGTACTGGTTCATGAGCAAAATAAACCTCTCTTGTGCTTAAAACTATCATCCACTTCTTGGTGCCAGCAGCGACCTACCATAGCACAGGGGGTACCCTCCCTACCATAGCACAGGTGCCTACAGTCACCTTAAGATCTGAAGTGAGCCTTCATCAAATGAAAAAGCCTCTGCCCAGCTAAGTAAATGGAAAAAAAAAAAAAGAAAGACAACCTAGATAATGGGAGAAAGTATTTGCAAGGAGTCACAAATAAGGGGGGAAAGCCCTAATAATGGAGTTTTAAAATGGGGAATGTGGGGCTGGAATAATGGCACTAAGTACCTGGGTTCGATTCCCAAACCCCACATAAGCTGGGCATGGATGCACATGCCTGTAATCCTAGCACTCAGGAGGCTGAGACAGGAGGGTTGCCGTGAGTCTAAGGCCAGCCTGGGCTCCATAGTGAGTTCAGGACCAGCCTGGGCTGCAGAGCGAAACCCTGTCTCAAATAAATAAATAAAATGGAGAATAAGCCTGAACCAATGATTTTTTCAAAGACGACAAATGGTCACTAGGTTATGAAATGATCGCAACATCACTAATCACCAGACAAATAAAAGTGAACATCACCATGGGAATGGGGTCAGGGTCTCCCATGTGTACTTCTGAGTTTCTACACTACTGCAGCCCAACCATTTCTTCCACATAAAAGCCAGCGCGCCTCTGCCTCCTCTCTGTCTCTCCTCTGCCCCCAGGAGCTCCATCGCTGGTAGCTGGCTAGGGCTCTGCTCTGGAAGCAGGCCTGGGGGCTTGTGGCCCAGCTCCATGCTCACCGACCCCTTCCTGGCTGCTTCTTTGATCCTGGGGCTGAGCCTGGAGGAGCGGAACTGCCTCTCAAAGGCAAGCTCACTTGGGTCAGAGGCCATCTTCCCAGCTCCACATACACATTTTGTGTCTGCGCAGATGACATTTTCAGGGCTGCAAAGAGAAGTCAGAAAATGATCTCAATTCAGCACAAACTGAACTGTACTGTTGGGAAAGTTAAAAGGGCAGACAAGACAGAGGAGGGAGGCACCTTTAGGTACGTGGGAGTCACGGGATGTCCTCCAGCTGGGGCTAAGGCACAGAACCTCAGGCCTGAGATTTGGAGAGAGCCACCCAGCGTCCCCTGGGCTCTCAATCCAGGCAGACCAGGGCCTCTGCTTTCCAGCACACACACAAGGAAGCAGAGAAAAAAGCATGCAGAGAACAGAAATGAAGCATCAGGTTCATAAGCAGAAGCATGGTGATAGCCACACAGTCTCAAAGCGGCGGAGACTGGCCTCTGCACCTCAGGCAGCCTGGCTTTCCTCCTGGCCTTGGCTTCCATACCACACTGGCACCTTCTAAAGTATCTAGGTGCCACACCATTGTCACCTGAGAAAGATTCCTGTCAACTCACTCCTACACCTTTTCTTTCTTCATCAAGCAGCACCATCAAGTGATTCCATCATTTTCCAGCTGCCTACCTGTGAATGGACTGTGACTTTCTGAAACTGTAAGCTACAATAAATCTTTCTCAGTTGTGGATGTCAGGTATTGAGTCACAGCAACAAAAAAGTAACTAAGACATGGGGTAAACTGACTCCTGGTGGGAGCTTCGTGACTTTGTGTCATTGTACTTATAGCTGTTGTAAACTACGGATGTAGTGCCCGTCCTGGCTCACCAACGTATCTTGGCAGGATGCACGGATTGTACAGGGAGAAAACCCAATGCAGTAAAACGTAATGAACATTCCTGGGCCCACCAGTCAAGCCGTTGCAACAGCTACTGGCATCACCTGTGCTTCTCTGCAAGTTAGTAAGGCTGCAACAGAACCACAAGCAGTAACTGTGAGATCCACCACCCAACAGAGGGTTGGGTATGATGCTGGATAAAGCCCCCAAGAAATGGGTGGTTCAAATGTCCACCCTGGTCCACGGGCTAATAGATGGCAGCATGGACACTAAGCTCCTGTAAGCCCCAGAGCCCAGAAGTGTAACAATCTATATTTAATAGGTCAGACACCAATACCACATGGTCTATGGTATATGGATAGAACGAATCAAGGGCAGTTGTCCATATAGAAGGCGATGTGGATCATGACTTTGCAGTCCCAGCTGTATTTAATTGGGCACTCTTCCATGTGGAGACAAACTACACGATTCCACACATGTGACTTGCAGCCAAGGCATGAGGTCTTGTATTGACCCCATACAAGGTGACAACACATAAAAGCCTGGATTTGGAGCCAAACAATATATATTGTGACTGTGGGCTGTAAGTTCAAGGACTCTCTATAAAATAGGGTCCCCACTCTAACTAGGCTGTGTAAGGAGTGGTGTGAATAGAAAGAACATGCTGTCTAAAATGAAACAATGTTTAAACAGCCTAAAAAGATGGTGACCATGACTCTACACATATTAATAACTAAATGAAACACATAGTTCCTGAGAGTAACCTGATTCTGCCATCTGCCATGACAGTTCCAGCCACTATGTCACTCAGCTCTGGCTCTGGCCTTGACCTTGCTCCAGCCTTGCCATGTGCTTCTACCATTTTCTAGCCACCCACTCGTGAACGAACTATGACTGACTACATTGTAAGGATCCTCCTGGCTACCTAATGTAATTGATGTCATCCATAATGTCATCACTTTCTGACTGGGTGACACTAAACCACTACTGTGTGAAAATTTCTAACTACTACACTAACCAGCATAACTTGTCAGAAAAGAAGAGAAAAAGAGGAGAGAAAGAGAGAGAGAGAGAGAAAGTACCAAACAAAAAGCAAATGGGAGCACAGAGGCAAAGGATGAATGACTTTGCTTCTCCAACATGTATTCTGTTGATACTAAATATGAAAGTGTGCTGTACTTCCTGGTACTACACAAGTTTCTCTCTAGGCTGGTTGCATCTGAACCTGCATCTTTAACCCCTGAACGCCACCAGGCTGACAGCTGGCATGGGAGGTAGGATCTGATCCTGGACACAGATCTGACAGTGAGAAAAGAATTTAGTCACACACTGACTGAGTTGTGCATTTACATACAAAAGGTGAATTTCACGGTAAATTACTCCCTCCTTAGGATTTTGTAAAAATTCACAAAAGAGATAATGTTCCATTTATATGAAATTCAAACACAAGCAAGAGAACAATACTGTGTAAGTATGCAAATTAGGTGATAAGGAAAGCAGGGAATTCAAGACACAGAAAAGTGAAGAACAGGGGCCCGGACACAGCTTGGTTGTAGAGCCTGGCCTAGCAGGCTACAGGCCTGGGTAAATCTCAGCCACAAGGGAAGGAACAAAAGGCAACAGCTCCAGGGTGGGAGGAGACTGGCGCCAGGAGGAGGCTTGCTCTGTTTCTTGGCCTGGGTGGTGACTTCACAGTACTGGCTTGGGGATTCATTAAGCTGTTTACGTTTTACACTGTTTTCTACATATAGTGCATGATAGAAATTATAAAACTATAAATCACTAAAAAAAAGTGACTGGTAATAAGATGTGCATTAGGAAATAAAGCATGAGATGAACACTTGTCTGTCTACTGGCCTGGTCACTCTGTACCTGCAGGCACTGCAGGTTTTACGCCTCCCGGGTCTCGCAGAAGACTGACGCCTCTTGTTAGGAGGAGCACTGTGCGGGGCCAAAGTGCCCCGGGGCCCTCTAGCATGCAGGCCAGTCTTCTGTAAATCTTTAAGCTCTT
Organism: Ctenodactylus gundi; assembly: GCA_004027205.1. NCBI lineage: Eukaryota > Metazoa > Chordata > Mammalia > Rodentia > Ctenodactylidae > Ctenodactylus > Ctenodactylus gundi. The sequence goes on from PVKB01002025.1 coordinate 149,493, forward strand.
TCGTGGAGCATCGTTTCCCTGTAGGAAAACAGGAAACATAAATCAATACTCTACAGGATCATACTTGACACTCCTGAGTGAGAAATCACTCAATAATCAGGAGCATCTAAAAATGGTGCCCCGCAGTCACAAGCACCTGTCCCATCCTGAGCGCTACTTCTCTTCTCTTTGTCTTTCTGTCTTCGAAACACTGGGTCAGAAAATGGAGAAACTGGAACCTACAAAAAGAGAGTCTCTCTGAGGCTTTGAATACAGTTTGCATTAAGCTACTTACATCTGTCCCAAGCACCTAAGTACAGCCATATTGTACCCCAAAGCGGCCAAGAATAAAGACACAGGAATAATCCCAGTCCACACTAAGTATCAGCTGCCTCATATGGGGATATTTGTAAGCAGAGGCAGGGAGATCAACCCACATGCAGAGACTCGCTTCTGTTCACAGCTCTTCCGTACCACAGCATCCATCTACACATATTCTCCTGGCTTGGTGCTGTTCCCCAGGGTCTCAGTCTAAAACAGACAGGACACACACAGAGACAATCTATTCTTTGGGGGAGGGGGAGCAGTGTGGATGGGGTGCTAGGGGTCAAATGCAGGCCCTTAAGCAAGCTGAGCAAATGCTCTACCACTGAGGGACACATCCCCTGGGAACCTCTAGCCAGGAGAGGAGCCAGCTCAGGACACTTTAGAAGCAGGGGGTAGCACTCCGATTCTAGCCTGGGAGGAAACAGGCCTGGGGGACGCTGCTGATTGCTGTTTAATGGCTCCAAGAACAGCTAAGCAGGAGACCAAGGGGTAGGGTGTATAGCCAGCACTTAAAAGCGTTTTTTTTTTTTTTTCTTTCCACTTCCTAATTGTAAGCCTTAGGTGGAAGAATGTTTTTCCCTTTCTTTTTTTTTTCCACAGCATTTAACCTAAGCCTGTGCCCACAAGGGTAGGTAAGAAATGACTGAGCCTGGTGCCTCAGGCCTATAATCCAAGCTAATGGGAGGCTGAGGCAGGGGTGTCACAAGTTCAAGGCCACCTTGGTCAACTTAGCAAGATCTTGGATGAATTAAAAATATTCATTGAAAATATTAAGGATCATGGTGGGAATGGTCATGCACACCTTTAACCCCAGTACTCAGGAGGTTGAGGCAGGAGGACTGCCATGAGTTCAAGGCCAACCTGGCTACACAGTGAGTTCAGGATCAGCATGGACTACAGAGTGAGGCCCTGTCTCAAAAAAATAAAAAAGAAAGATAGCAGAATAGAACAACAATAAAAAATTGACATTATACTTTTAAAAACCCTCAGTACCATTTTATTTGTGGGTTTTAAGTAATAATCAAAATTCTCTTGCTTTGTTTTTTCAGCTCTATGTGAAGTTACTTTCTCCATAATTCTCTGCTGAAGAGGCACTGCAACGTTTTCCGCCCATTTTTTATGTAACATCTCCTTTCTTCGTTTCTTAAAAACATCCAACTTCTCTAAATATGCATCCAGCCTCTAATGAAGTAGTACAAACACAAAAAACAAATTATTAAAAAAAATTTTCCCTAGAATGTAGAGATTTCAAGACAGGGAAAGGTGTCAGCAGAAGAGTGAGGAAATGAAGCAAAGGTTAGTGAGGATAAAATGAATCAAAATGTTTTGTGCATGTACCAAAGCAAATCTTCTTATTCTGTGTTTTTCTCTTTTTTCCCCTCCTTTTTTCTTTTTTTATCCCAAGCCGCTCCTGAACTCACTATGTAGCCTAGCCTTGCCTTGGACTCACAGAAATCCTCCTGCTTCAGCCTCCCAAGTGCTGGGAATACAGGCGTCCACCACTACACCCAGCTTCATATGGTGTTGGGGAATCGAACTCAGGCGCTTGCACTTGCTGGGAGAGTGCTTTAACCACTATGCCATTCCTCCAGCCCTATTCTGTACTGTTAACATGCACCAATCTTTTTTTTTTTTAAGTCCCATCATTGTCACCGAATATTGGGAAGAAAACACTTGTTCCCATTGCTAAGCTCTTGCCACAGGCAGGCAACAAAATTCTAGCATAAGATGTTCAGAGCACAGGACAAATGAGAGCCTACAAGCACAGAGCTGGAACAAGTCAAGAAGTGCTCTACCGCGTACTATGTCTTTAAGTAAACTGTACCTAACCCAAGAGCAGATCTCAGCACTCCTAACCATTCCTAGCTCGATGAAGTATCAGTTCCTTTTAAGGATTCGCAGCCCTCCTGGTCACCCGGACCATGTCTAGTCTTCGTCATCAGGAAAATCTATGACCAACTTGGTAGAGCACAAGGAGCCCTGGGCTTGTTCTGCAGCCTCTTTCTGACCTATGGGAGAAGGTGAGGCTCACCTACACTTTGCATGCTGGGAGAATAGTTGTCCATTTCCTTTAGAAATTAGAAATTTCCTTTAGAAATCACAAAACAAATGTCAAAGAACTATCACAGCAAATTTCAATTTTTATAAAAATCCACCTCCCTCCCTGGAGCTTGTTAATTCCATGTGAGTATCAGTTATGACTGGGCACTGCCCTTCCACCCTAACCCATTTCTGGTGGTTTTACACAGTTCCATCGCCATATAAATGTGGGAACATAGGAGAAAGCAGCACATGTTAGCAGGGAATAGCTCCTATTTAGTACCAAGATGAAGAGGAGGAGCCATGGGAGCCTCTCTCGGGCCCCTTAAAGACACAGCCAAATGAGCTGCCAGGCCTTCTGGTGCTGCCACAGGAGAAGTACAATCAGCACAAACAAGGTCCACCCCGCAGAATGGGTTTCTTTCAAATACTGCTACGGTTTAGATTTAGAACTGTATCTTAAGCGCTGCGGCATAGCGCAGTGTTTAGAGCACTTGCCTAGCAAGTATAAGGTCCTGGGTTTAAGTAGCCAGTACCACATAAACTGGGCATGGTAGTATGTGCCTGTTATCCCAGCACTTGGAAGACTGAGGCAGGAGGATTAGCATGAATTTGAGGCCAGCCTAGGCTACATAGAAAGTTAAGTTCAGGACCAGCCTGGATTATAGAGCAAGACCCTGTCTCAAAAACAAAACAAACAAAAACAGATCTTAAATGCCCTTCAAAGCTCATGTACTCTGGAATACTAAGGTGGGAAGACTGTAAGTTCAAGCCCTGCCCAGGCAATTTTGCAATTCAGCAAGACTGTGTCTCAAATGAAAAACTTAAAACATGGGCTGGGAATGTAGCTGAGCATGAAAGACCTAGGCTCAATCCTCGGTAACATACACAAACACACAAGCATACATACACATACACATGGAAAGAAAGAAGGAAGAAAGGCTGGCTGGCTGGCACAGACTCATGTATTGGTTCCCACTGACGGCTTGACTGGGAGGTGGTAGAAAAGGAGGTATGACCTAGCTGAAAAGGGAAACAATTGGAGGTGTGCCATGAAGGGGACCTGGGCCTTCTCCTCAGCCATGGAGCACACAGCTTTGGCCACCATGTGCCCCCAGTTATGTGCTCCACCTCTTCACAGGATGGAGATAATGAAGTCACGTGACCATAGACTGAAATGGTGAGCCAAAATAACCTTTCCTCATTGTAAATTGTTTATTTGAAGAGCTGAGGTGTAGCTTAGAGGTTACAGCATTTACCTAGCAAGCACAAAGCCTAGGTTGAATTCCCCAGCACCATGTAAGCCAGGATGGTAGCATATACTTGTTATCCCAGCACTCAGGAAGCTGAGGCAGGAGGACTGCTGTGTTTTTGAGGCTGGCCTGGGCTACCTCATGAATTGTGGACCAGCCTGAACTACAGTGAGACTTTGCTCAAAAAAAAAAAAAAAAATTGTTTCCTCGAGCTGGGTACACTGGCACATGTGTGAAATTCCAGTATTCTGGAAAGGTGAGACTAGAAAATCACAAACTGAAGCCCAGCCTGGGCAACTTAGTAAGACCCTTTCTCAAAACAAAAAAATTAAAAAAGGGCTGGGATGTAGCTCAGTGAGAAAGCCCTGAATTCAACCCCAATATCAACATTCCCCCCCAAAAAAAATGTTACTCATCTCAGGTGCTCAGGTATTTCTCAGCAACAGAAAGCTAATGCACATGATGACACCTCACTCCCCCAGGACACACAATGTGTAGCTAACTCTTACCTTTACGATATAATTTTCTCTAAATAATATTGTATGCACAGCTTCGTCAATGTCTTCTCTAGCCAATGCCTAAAATTACAAGGCTGAATGTTAGGATGTAAACACTGAAGAAAAACTAGAATGATACAACTCAATGCTTTTTACTAATAGTTTGTGTTAAGTCAATAGTTTGTCTGTATGTCAAAGTATAATTTTTAACTTTTCATTATGGAAACTTCTAAAAGCCATGTTCAAAAATTATCAACTCACAATCTCTTTTCACCTAGATCCCTATTCATTTTTCTGCTCCTCCCCTAGACTATTCTGAAATAAATCCCTGACATCATGTCATTAAATTTTTTTAAATACCAAGAAGCTTTTTAATTAGAAAAAGTCCTGTGCAAAATTAATCTTCTCTTCAGGAATTCACTACACAGCAGGTACTTTTTTATTTTCAGTATTGGGGACTGATCCCTGGGCTTTCACAGTGTTCCATCCCCAATCCTTTTTATCTTTTGGTGTTTGAGACAGTAGGTATGTTTTACGTGGCCCTAGAAGTTTCCTGCTGTATGCTAGGTCCCTTCATATATCACACTACAGAAGTTCAATTTAGTGCAACTGCTCCAGAGTCCCAAAATCAGTTAGTGGCAACTACTAGCCTCTTACAAGCATTTTCTCACACCCAGGGACTCGCTCTTTCCATTAAGACTGGGTATAAAGTTGATGAACTTTGTCCTCCCTGTAGGACTTTTTGGTTGGACCGTTAAGAGCTGGTCCCCTGCTTTTATGCTTATAGGATTAAGGAGGAACAAATGAAAAGCAATAAAAATCTAGCACCTGAAAGGAGGTATACTATCCCTCAAAAAAAAAACTATCTCTAGTTTAAAATTAGAGGTTCTTAGAATCTTGCTTTACAATCTGACTCCATTTGAGCACAACAAAATCGACTAAATCCCAAATGCAAATACATCTGGGAATAAGAGAAATCTCAAAACCGAGAGTTGTATTTTATCGGTAATTTAATACTGTCACCTGAAATCTAAAACAACACTCTTCACCATAAGGCTCTTTGTAACATCAACAGAATCTCACCGAATCAGCCTTAAGATAGTAACTGAAAAAATACGCAAAATACACGCTTTCCTGAGACGACAACAATTAGAACCAACCACTCTATTTATTTGAAGTAAAAATATGCACATTGGCAAATCTCTTGGGAAATCCTACTTTTAACCATCCCGGTAAGTTCAGGAGTATTTGTTACAAACACTCTCTGCCTTGGGTCCTTGTCCTCAGTTTTGCCAGAAAAAAAGTTAAAAATCAAGAAAATGTTATTAATGTGGAGCGGCACTTCCGAAATCCGCAGTGTTCTGAGGGCACAAAAATTAAGACTCTCACTTCACCTCGGCAAACAGGGCAAGATAAAGGGAATTTCCAAGAGCTTTTCCTCGCAACGAGACAAAACATACCGGCACCGGAAACAGCGGAACATTCTTGGGGAGCAAATCTTCAGCCCGCTGCAGCGCGGGGCAGGCCAAGCCCCCGCCCGCCACCGCCCCCCACGCAGGCCTGCCGCGCCGCCCTCCCCAAGCTGGCCTTCCAGGCTGCGCTCATCCGGGAACTGGCGTGCCGGGCCCAGGTGTCCCTGACCCCGGGGCTCCTGTCGGGCCACAACATCATCTCCGACAGCCGCGCGATTTTACCTCCATTAGAGAAACGGACTCGGGCTCTGGCCATTCTCTTAATTTCTCCGGCCGGAAATGTGCGTGGTAGTTGAAGGCCTTCGTGGCAGCCATCGAGGGCGGGGTCCTCGCGAGGCTGTCGTGGCCGTCCCCGGCCGCCTCGGTGGGAAACCACGCGACCCTCGGCGCCGCGCAGGACGGTCACGCCAGCAGGCGGAAGCGTCCGGCTCTCGGCTGTCGGCCCTCGGCCCGGGCTCGGCGGAGAGCGGCCCGCGGGGCGGCGTCGCGGCGGCGTCGGGTGGCGCAGCGGCGTCCGGGCGCGCGGCTCCAACGTCCGGGGCGTCGGCCCGAGCGGAACCGCCACGGCTGCCGCGCGCGCACCTGGGAATTCTTAAAGAGCACGCGGTCCCGTGCGGCCCGCTCAGTGGCGTCCTTACCCACCAGGGGCCTGTAGTGAGTTGCTTTTAGCTGTTTTTAACAAGTCAAGGGCACGTCGATTAACAGGAAAGAGATTTTACCGCTTATGTATAAGATAAAGGGCCATAGCGAGGAGGGAATGATTTTTCAGTGAAATATCCGACTTACCCCTGTTTCCCCCACCCCGGGCTGGAGTCAGGTCCTCCGGGCCATCTCTAGGCTTCTGGGCGGTGGTAGGCAGACCGGTTGGTTGATTGGTTTAGGACTGTCTGTAGACTTTTGAATCGGAACACAGAGACTGGTAAAGGTGTATGAATCGCGTTCATGGGAGCGGTAGAGAGAGAACGTCTAGACTTTCCTGCTGGCCAGGACCCAGCGCAGTGAAGTTTCCTGCCCTTCCTGAGGAATTCATATTTTTCTCAGGATTACGTGGGAGACTCATATTCTTTCCAGGGATTCCATTTTTGCGTAGTTACAGTTTGCTTTTTTTGGGTTGTTGTTTTGTTTTTTTTGAGACAGGGTCTCACTCAGTAGTCCAGTGAGCAGGCCTCGAACTCACTGCAGTCCTCCTGCCTCAGCCTCCTGAATGCTGGGAATGACAGGAGTGTACCACCATGCCCAGCTCAATTTGCTTGTTATTTACAACACAAAAGATTTTAATTAGTATAGTGTCCTGGGTTCCGTTGTTCAGCACCACATAAACCAGGCGTAGTGACGCACGCCTGTAATTCCAGCACTCCCAAGGCTGAGCCTGGAGGATTACGGTGTACTCAAGGTCAGCCTGGGCTACATAGTGAGTTGAACACTAGCCTGGACTACAAAGCAAGACCCTGTCTCAAAAAAAAAAAAAAAAAAAAATGTATACTGCAGGTCTTTAAAAGTATTAGGAGTGGCTTCCAATCAAGATGGTGGCCGAGTAACAGAGCTGCACAATGTCTCCTCGTGGAACCACTTTAAAAATTGAGAATATAGTCAAAAAACGTTTGTTCATTGTAGCACAGACAGGGAGGAGCACCCCAACAATTGAAAGGAGGACAGGAGATCAGAAATCTCCAAGAACACTGAAAAGGGGGGGAGGGGGAATGGCAGCCAAGGAAGCCACCCCAGGATGACTGCAAAAAGCTGGGAGCTGCCAGTATCTGCAGACAGAGGAAAGACGACTTGGGAGTCCAGAACCTCTGACTGAGCTAGGAGAGCAAAGGGTGCCCCAAAAACTGAAAGGTCACTGGAAGGTCAGAAATCCTTAAGACATATTGGAAGTAGAAGAAACCAGCAGCTGACTGAGTGTGGCTCTGAGCTGCTAGCATCCACAGACGGAAGTGTGGAGACCAGAACCTCAGACCAAGGTAAGCACAGACCCAGGAGACGTGGGAATTGACAGCAGCTAGTGCCCCAGTCTACAAAAACAAGCCTGCAGGTAGTGCATACTACAAATGCACTGCAAGCTTCCCTTTAAAAAGGCCTCCTGGAGCCTAGATCAGAAGCAGCACTCAGCAGCCATTACAGGCAATGACATAAGCAGGAGCCATTTTTTTAAAAGAGCTCAAGACTGGACTGATTAAAAGAAAGCTCAGAAGAGTGTGCATCAGGGTTTTGGGGTGACTCTTAAACAGTACCTAGGGGGAAAAAAAGTGGCACAAGAGACAGTTGTGGAGAGAAAAGAAAGGCCACAGACCTCCTGAATGGCTGGGTGTAGTGGGAGCATCTCAGAAGGTGGAGAGCCCTGCCCTCCGGGGAGGGAAGCCAGGACAGGCAGAAGAGCTTTGCTGAGGGAGCTGGAGGTGATCATGATACCTTATAGGCCAACAGGCTGTTATGTCCTCCCTCATTGCCAACTCCCAGCACAGAACTCAGAGGAATTACAGCTCCCCCACCAAAACACTGTATCACAGCCATTCAAAGAAACCTCAGCTAGGCCTTTAAAGTGAAGCCCCTCAACAACAGAAACATGGGAAGAAGACAAGGAAACGGGACACCCACAGAGATGTCTGAGCCCACAGGAACTAATGTCACGGGCCCTGAAATAGTGGAACCCATAGGGAAGGAAGTCAAAAAGCAAATAAATGAGTTGAACAACCACTTCAAACAAGATACTCTCAACAAAATCCAAGCATTGACCAGTGGGCTTAAATAGGAACTTACTAACCTAAGAGTAGTCCTAATGGAGACAAAGCTTACTGAGCATATAAAAGCCACAAATAAAAAGTTGGCTGAGGTAAATAAGGAAATGAAAGACACAACATTTTAATAGAGAAATGGAAATTTTTAAAAGAAATCTAGCTGAAATCAAGATATGAAAAACTCATTTGAAGCAAGGGAAGTCATCTTGAACATTGTGAGAACAGAATTTCAGACACTGAATACAAAGCTGAGGAAACAAATGCTGTAATTAGGCATGACTCCAAAATTAGAAATGAACAGAGTAGCTGGATGCAACAGCTGATGGATGATTAAAAGAGAATTAATCTTAGAATTATGGGTGTGGGGAAAGAGCAGAAACAACACCAAAGGAATAAAGAATTTATTCACTAAAATCATGCAAGAAAATTTCCCAAATCTAGAAAAAGAAATTAATTTTCAGGTACAAAGAGCTTATAGAACACCAAATAACCTCAACCTGCAATGAGACTCACCATGACATATTATAATCAAAACATAAAATACAACATAAACATGTATAACATATAGAGAGAGTATTAAAAGCTGCAAAAAAAAAAAAAAAAAAACAGGCCTTATTCTACTAAGGCAAACCCATTAGAATTACGGCAGATTTCTCAATGCAAATTTTAAAGGCCAGGAATGCCTGGAGCAAAATATTTCAAGTTTTAAAATACAACAAGTATCAACCCAGGTTACTGTATCCAGCAACATTATCCTGAAAATTGAAGAAGTAAAAATTTTCCAAGAATCCCTAAAGAAATTTGCAACCACTAGGCCAGCACTGCAGAAAATACTTGAAGGAATCTTTGAGAGAGGCAGAAGCAGCACCAAAAACATGGAGGAAAGGAAACATCTAAAGAGAAAGTATAACAAAAAAGACTGGTATTTGAACCATTTGATTGGTATACTTCTAAAACAGTACCAGCTTCCTCATAAAATCTGTGAAGTTTCCTCACATAATTATTATTTATAATAGTGTATTAGTTTGCAAAACATAATTATATTTAAAATGAGAAACTGGTATAAAATCTTTTACAAATATGTGTGCATGAATTTATGGATAGATAAGTAGATAAAATACAAGCCAAATCTGACAAAATGTTAATATTAATGAAACGTAATTTATGAAAGTTAAAAATTCTGAAATAACTAAGTATGTCATTGTATCTATTGCTATAAGTGTAATATACTTATGTGATACAGATTTAAGTTCATTCAATGTAGCAATTCAATATAGACGAGTTCGTTTATTTTAGCAATTCTGTTATTCAGTCTTTGATGTAAGTTTATTCTAAGAAAATTGATTGACGTAATGATAACCCAAATGTCTTTTTGAATATACAACACAGTACTAAGCTAAGGCATTTGAAATTTATTTTTCTTTCTCAAATTTTCTAGCCTTATGAATTACACTGTTAGTTTTCTTTTCTCATGTGGACTGGTGGGTACGGCCAAGTTAAAGAATCTCAATAAACATATAGTAAGATATAGAAAAAAGGAATTTTTGGCAAATATTCCAATAAAGGGCTCTGCTGGACTCAGAGAAGAAGCATCAGATTTGGCCACTGCAGCCCAGTCTAGGGGTGAGAAGCTGAGCTAAATAAAGAGTGGTGATTTGAGTGGTGAAGTGAGTCAGACACAGGTGGTTAAATATGTTAAATATCGCATGGTTTCTCTTATTTGCAAAACTCAGAATACAGGCTTTCTATAGAATTAAATGGGTGTGACAGTGGGAGTTATGGGGGGATGAGGAGGGTGTGGGAGGCCAAAAATGAGAAGGGATTGTAAAGTTGATGTGATGTATATGTGCACAAAATACTCAATTTTATTGTAAACATTATGTATCATATATAGTAATAAAAATGGTGGGGAAAGAAAAAGAAAAAAAAGTATTAGGAGTTACTTGGAATTGCTAGTCACATCCAGGTACAGGGAGAGGAAAGGATTCCATGCTGCACCATTAGGAATGGAAACTACAATTGCAATTTTAGGAATTTGCTTCAGCATCATCCAGTTGGGGTTGAGAAATAGATGTGGTGGTATGATTAAGCCATGATGTAATTTTTTTGAGGGAGGGTCTTGCTCTGTGGTCCAGGTTGATTATGTAGCTCAGGCTGGCCTTGAACTGAAGGCAATCCTGCTGCTCAACCTCCCAAATGTGGGGATTACAGACATTCGTCACCACACCCCTGCTGGGCAATCAAACCCAGGGCCTTGAGCTTGCTAGGGAAGTGCTTTAGCCACTGAGCTAGTACTCCTCCAGCCCCTGAGGCAAGTATTACTGAGGCCAGGTGATGGGTACATGTACAATATTCTTGCAGACTTTCTGAAGTTCATAATATTTTTTAAAATCTAAATTTTCACCTGGATCCCTACATTGACTATAGGTGGGACTCTGAAAGGCTGGGTGACTATCTTGATAGAATACATTAAGGTGGGTAACCATGAGAGAATACAGCGATGGAAAACGTAAAGCAGAAAACAAAGACCTCCAGCATGAAGGGCCCGTTCTGTCTGTGGCCCTATGTTCATAAACTGACCGTGTAGTCTGCTGAGTTACAACTCTAGTTGTACTAGCAAGGCTGTCAGTGGTTTTTGTTTGTTTATTTGTTTGTAGAATCTAGGGTGTTAACTAGGAAAAAGAGGGGGCTCTTAACGATCATGTCTCTGGGGAATAGACAGACTCAAGAACTCAGCATCCCCAATATCCTTTTACAAAGTCGCATGGTGTCCCCTTTGCCTAAGAAAAACAAAATCCTGCTTCCCTGTGCTGTGTCCTGTATCTTATGACCAGGATTCAGACTCATCATGAGCCAGCAGATGATCTACAGAATGAGAATCATCAAGTGAGCAATCACACCCGAAACAAATGCTCCCATTTTCTCAGGAAGCCCGGGGAGGCCATGTGGCTGGTGTATCCTAACGGTGCCTGCCCAAAGGAAGCTTACCTTAACTTAGGGGCAAATCCAATGAATTGAGACAAGCAGTCTGTGAGATCACTATTATTTTTACTGGAACTTTCATCAATATTCTTCAACTTCTGGGGAAAATAGATTTGTGTAACAGTCAATACCCTGTATTGCCGTTTCTTAATTATCACAGGCTCAGGACTCAAGAATCAAATGTTTATTGCACGTGCTTGTCCCAGGACAATGCCTGAGTGCTGTCCGCACCTGCACCTGAATCAGGATGCCTGCTAGCACATCACTTCCTCTGAGGCAGCTTTTTTGACCAGTCACGGATCAGGATATGCGCTTCTTGGTTGCTAAAGCCTTTTGAAGATGGCAAAGGAAAAGAGTTGAGTGTGATATGGGGAAGAGAGACTCGCAAGGGCACAAAGAGCTCGCCAGACCCTGAAGCCCGTTCCTGCCATCTGCAGGCGGGTCTCCACTAAACCTCCTGCCTCAGCTTTTCCTTGCTGTCCAAGTTCACAGACATATAGAAATTCAGCGAGATCCAACCAATAGGATGGGGTATATCACTTATGCATGTGTGATTAGAGCAACCCCAGGGGTCCTGCTTCCAGGTGGCAGTGTACTTTAAGTACCAAAAAAATTGATTCCTTTCTCATCAGAGCTCTATCAGGTGTGTCCAACATGCCACCACTGGTTTTTGGTTTTCTGCCCTTGTTTTATTTTTGTTTGTTTGTTTGTTTGTCCATTCTGAGTGAAGAGGAACTGTGATCGGCCACCAATAAAATTTTTAATATACTGTAATGTATATATACGTAATAAAACTTCCTTTTAGGTTTTTATTATAACTTTTTAAAATCAAGGGCAAGAAACCCAGTGAGCTGCAGACCAGACATGCCTGACTCACCCTCCACCTCACCATCAGGTCACTCTTCACTTCACTGAGAAAATGAACGAACAGAAGTCAACAGTTTTCCTTGGAAGAAGTCACTGAACTGGCTTTCTCTACATGCATGTACTCATCCTCTCTCCTACAGTAGACAGACTGCCCCATCCTCCATTTGCATCCTGGGTTCCCCTCTTTGCCTACTCTGGGATAATGTCCCTGCCATCACAGCCCCTTCCTCTCCAACATCATCACATTTCTCTCACTACTGCTGCATTTCCATCAGGAAACATACAAATTATACAACCAGCATCCGGTAGAAACGCCCCCTCATCCCACCTGCTCCACCGACTTCCATCTTGCTGCTCCCTCTACAGCGTACTCCACGGTCGGCCATCTGTTGTTCTACCTGGGTCGTGTGCTTACACCGACCCGTCTCAGTTGGCTCCAATCAGGGCTGCACAGTAACTGCTGGTGAAAATCACTGGCTGCCTCTACTTCCCGGTAAACACAGTGAACACGAGGACATTCCTAGTCCTCATCTTACCCGCTGTTGTGGTCAGGATCTGGAGTGTCCCCCAAAAGTCTTATGTATTTTAATGGAACCATGTGATGTTGGTGGATTGGGGTCTGGTCTGGAGGGGTGGACTGCAGTTAAGTTAGGATTAACAGTGTGTAGCAGCCACACCTGGATGCAGGAGGGACTGGTTACTGGGCGGAGACCTGAAAGGACACATAAGCTGCACCTGCCTTCCTGGAGAACGGGGACTAGTCTCAACTAGCCTCAGCTGGTCTTCCTGTTTGTCCGGGGAAGCTGCCTCCACCTCTCTCTCCGCCATGTACTTCGATTGTTGCTGGCCACCCCTGAATGGACTGTGACCTTCAAGACTGTGAGTTAAAAATAAACCTTTCCTTTCCTAAGTTTGTGGGTGTCGGGTATTGAGTCACAGCAACAAAAAAATAACTAAGACACCCGCCTTCTCAGCGGCCCTGTGACAGGCTGGTCCCACCCTCATCTGTAAAGCTTTCTTTACTGGATTTCTGCAGCATGACTCTCTTGTGCTTTTCTTCCTTCCGATCCAGCCACCTTCACGGTTCCTCGCTGGCTCAAAATGCATGCCAGCATCTTACTCTTGAGGTTCCCAGGACCGGCTCTCAACCCGTTTTAATTCTGACACTCACACCCAGGTGACCTCAAGAGCTCAAGGAGGACCTCTCAGCCACGAGCCAGGCACCTCAGCTGCTCGGCCCCTTCTGGCTTCTCCCTGGCCTCTGGCTGTGCTCCTCCCGCCTGCGCACTGCTCCTACAGGGGCTAAAGAGGCACATCTGGCAGTGCACTCCCGATTTTCACCTCAACGCCGCTCAGGTTGTGGACACTGCGACATTAATCCTGATCTGTTAGCTTCCTTGGATAAGAACACCTCATAAACTGGACCTGGTGTGGGCCTGTAAATCCCAGCTTTCTGGGAGGCTGAGGCAAGAGGATCACAACTTTTGGCCCAGCCTGGGCAATTTAGAAAAAAAAAAAATAGTAACAGACAAAAATGGACTGGGATGTAGCTCAGTGCAAACAACCTGTGTTCCATCCCCAGTACAAAGGAGAAAAAGAGGAGGAGGGGGAAGAGGAAGAAGAGGCAGATGAAGAGGAAAAAGAACCACCTAAAAGGTTAGCACGGTCCTGAGTGTGTCACGGCAGGCCATGGAAGTGTGACCTTTGGTGCCACACAGTCCCTTGTCTGTTCCTCCTGACACTGTTCCCTCCTACTGACTGCCATGAGCTGGCAGGGCTTCATCGTGGCCTCTGCCATGGAGCCTCTCAGCCACAGGCTGAATGCTCTGAGCTAGAGGCTAAGCAAGCCTCTTCTTCCTTATGGGTGTGCATCAGGCCGTGTCCCGCCATGAGGACCCTGACTAATGCAGGTGCTATGTTCCAAAATGAGACTACTGAGCACTTGAAAACAGGAGGTCAAACTGGTGCGCAGTGTGCATGTATCTGTGGGTGTGCATGTGTGTGTGTGATTTTTGACTGCTCATTCACAGCAGGAATATAAAAAGGTCAGGAGTTTAAAGGAAGAAGAAAAAAATTTTTTTTTTCCTGAAAGTTGTAGCTTTGGAGTCTCTCGCCCATCACCACGAAAGGGAAGGAGAGAAGGAAGTCAAAAGCCCCTCTCCAGAGAACCACTCAGTTATATGGAGACCTGCTATCAGACTCATTCCTTTAAAAACTAAGGATATATTAGCACTCTAGGAGGCTAAGGCAGGAGGACATCAAATCTGAGCCCAGCCTGGGCAATTTAGTAGGACCCTGTCTCAAAAAAAAAAAAAAAAAAAAGAGCATAGGGCTGGGGATGTAACTGAGGGCAAAGGCCCTGGGTTCACTCCCCCAGTACTACCAAAAACCCCCACAAAAAAACAAAAAAACCCAAGGGTGAGAGGCTTCCTAGAGTGGCTGACCAGGGGTGCTGGTAAGAAAGCCCCTCCACTCCTGACAACAGGTTGGTGTAAAGGGCATGTACTTATACGGACCAGCAACAGGCCTGTGTGAGAAAACCCAGTTGTGTTGCCTTGAATCCTGCTGGGAGAAGCAAAGGGATCCCTGGAGGATGTAACCCCAGGAGTTCTACCACAGGCTTGGGCCAAAGATGACCATTAAAATAGCTGGAAAGAAAACAATCAGGTAAGAAATCCCCAGAAATAGGAATTTTCTCCGAAGATCAATTAAAAGTGTCTATGAGAGAAAATACCAGGTTTAACAGACTCCTGCCAAGTCTGGAGAATGTTTGCACTAAATTAGGTCATCACAAAATTAAGAGGAAAGAAGCTGCTTTTTTTTTTTATTTTTTTTGAGACAGGGTCTCACTCTAGCCTGGTCCTGAACCCACTGTGGAGCCCAGCTGGGTAAGAAGCTTCTTACTCCCGTCACCTGCCACCTGCCTTTCTTCTCTCCTTCTGCTTAAGAGCCTGGGAATCACAGCGCCAAGATATGGAGACAAGGAGCACAGCATGATGGGAAAGGGAAGCCATTCACCCCACTCTTCCTGCACGGACAGGGAAGCGACCTGAGGTGAAGACTGCAGTGTTAACTAGAAAGCCGAGGCTGGCTTTCCAGCCGGACCTCATCATCTGAGAATGCCTGGGGCAAGGGAAAACCACCCTTACGAAGCACATTTAAATGACCAGGAACACAACTGTGTTGCTTTATAACCACACCCTACAAATGATTCTGGTACAGGGTCGTGGTGACAGGAAGTCGGGTGAATTTAGCCTCAACCAGGGTGATTCCTCACATCTGACTTTCCCGCCTGAACTTGCTCTCCTCTTCAACTTCTCTAGTCAGTGAACAGGAGCGTAATCCAGCCAGGCCCTGCAGGACAACAGTCTCCAGTCAGTCTTTAATTCCGATGACAGATGTGACGAGTGAGCTCTGTGGGTGCTGTCACTTGGTAGCTGCCCACACCACCGCCAGGCCCGGCCACTGTGCTCTTCCTGGCCTAGTGCCCTGGCTTCCTAACTGCTCTCGCTGCTTCTGTTCCTGGTGCTATAATAAATTGTACAGCAACCATAACCCTTTAAAAATAGTATTTAGATCAGACTTCTTCCCTACTCAAAACTCTAATGAGCTGGATGTTGTGGCGCACGCCTATAATCCCTCCACTCAGAAAGCCAACACGGGAGCCTAAGTTTGAGGTCAGCCAGGGCAACACTTGAGACCCTGCCTCAAAAAACAACCAACCAAAAAAGCAAACCAAAACCAAAACACAAACTTTGAATGGCTTCCTTCACACTTCCTCTTGCGTGCTGTACTTACTCAACCTTCTCACCATGGCCTCTGACCCCAGAAGTCTGGGCTGCTGCCTCCTGCGGCCCTGTCGCCTGCTAGGGCCTCGCTGGCTCACTCCCACTGTTTCTTGGACACCCAGCACATCAACCTCACTCCCAAGTTGGACTCCCTGTGCCAGCCCATCCCCCTGACACTCCTCAGGAGCACCGCCGGCTCAGCCTCGCTTCCACGTTGCTCACACGTCGCCTCTTCTGAGAAGCCTTCTTGACTTCATATAAATAGCCACGCCCTCATCTATCCCTCACTTGCCACCCCCTTTACCTGTCCCCTGCCCTGCTCCATCTGCCTCACTGCATTTAGTCCTAACTCACAGAAGTTACGCAGGATTTGTTTGCTGTCTTCCGCACCAAAATGTAAGCTCCACAGATGAGCTTACACAGGTCTCCAGCCCCTCAAATGCTGCCTCGCTCAGGATAGGTGCTTGTTAAAATCGTGAGGATGTAAGCAAGCAGGCACAGGGGAGGATACTAAAATGGTGGCAAAGGCGTTAAAACACAGAATAAGGTTTTAATATTTTTCATGAGTGAGTAAAAAATTCTTCACGGGCAGAAGCAACAGTGAAGAGAAGCATCACTTGGGGCTGGAAAGCAGCCTGCTGGGCTCTGTCCAGCAGGTGGCCACTATATTAAACTGTAGGTACTTTAGGATGAGAGGTATGGACTCTATGAGGCCAGAAGAACCACACAGCAGTTAAAGCACTTGTCTTGCAAGCGCAAGGCCCTGGGTTCAATTCCCTAGCACCACATAAGGCTGGCTGTGGTAGCATACCTCTTTAATCCGAGCACTCAGCAGGCTGAGCAAGAAGGACAGCCAGGAGTCCAAGGCCAGCCTGAGCTACAGAGTGAGACCCTGTCTCAAAAAAAAAAAAAAAAGGACTGTGTAAATACCTATATTTCTAAACATTTTATATTTGAGGGCTTTTTCCTTACTGCTTTTTTTTTTTTTTTTGAGACAAAATCTCACTCTGTAGTCTCAGCCTGAACACTGGGCTAGAACTGGTCCTGAACTCACTAGGTAGCCCAGGTTGGCCTCAAGCTCATAACCAGTGCTCCTGCCTCATGCTCCAAAGTGCTGGGATGGATTATAGGCATATTCACTACCATGCCCAGTTTATGTGGTGCTGGGGAATCAAGCTAGGCAAGCACTTCACTGCTGTGCTATTCCTCTAGCCCTTATTTTACTTCTTAAATTTTATTAAGGTATTTTAAGGTCTTCCAGAAAATTCTGTAACTATGTAGACCAAATTAAGAGTGACAGAATTTGGGACCTGACCTGGATATAAGTGGCAAATGACAAATGACACAGAGATGGTAGAAAGATAGCATGTAAAACCAGAGAAGCCACGGAGATTCTACAGTGTGCAGGCCACCTGCTGGAGGGCACCTCCCTGGTGCAGCTCCTCTGCGTTGCCAGGGCAACTCTCCGCTCCCTAAGAATGAAGGATGCCTTCCTCTCAGTCTCTTCTGCTCTATCCCCCACTGGAGGAGGTGATGCACCGCTGCCTCTCTTCTCGGGATGCCTGCCACATTAAGAAGTTCCCAGTTACCCAGTTTTTGGTGTCTTACCGTAGGTCTCACCGCATCCCAGTCGTCACTTCTGTCCACTCCTGGAGAGATCCAGTGGAGACAAGAGTCCTTTAGAATCAGCATCTTGAGACTTGAATTCTTTCTCTCCTGATAACAGAGAGGTTCTTTTACTAGAAAGGATGGCTCCTTGTTTCTGTAGGGAGGAACCAAAAAAAAGGCATTCTCTTAACTCTCAATTATAGCACTTAATATTTTTATTTAAATTTGAAGTTAATAAGTTGTATATACATTTACATATTTTTATTAAAAAACCAAATATATCAGCACATGTACAGGCCTTTAATCCCTGTACTCTGGGAGACTGAGGCAGGAGGATTGCAAGTTCATGCCTACCCTGGTCAACTTAGTGGCTTAGCATGATCCTGCCTCAAAAATTTTTAAAAGGCGGAGAATGTAGCTTCATGTAAAGGCCCTGGACTCAATCCCCAGTACCACAATCAAGTGATTCATCAATATTTAAAAACTAATAGAATAACCCTGTTCTCTCATTTTTTTAATCTGGAGAAGGATTGTAAATGTGAGGCCAGCTGGGCTGAGTGGATGTAAATGACCCTCGTAGACTTGTCCAGGTTGTGAATAACCCGCTCCCCACTCAGAGCCAGACCTGGGAATGTCTACATCAGCTGAAGACAAACCCACTTCCTCCACTCTTGCACCCATACTTGTATTTTTTTTCCCTAATTACTGAAAGAAAAACCAGTCTTCAACTTTTTTCAGAGAAGGCGCAAAGATTTAACTTTCTAGTCTAAAATTTAAGCCCTTAGATACTCCAAAAATAAAATATTGTCCTCAAATCTGGCTCACATTCCACTACCAAAGGTATTTGACAAAAAGAAAAAAAACGGTATTTGAAAGCAAAATCTCTCTTTTTATCCTGTTTATAGAAATTAGGATTAAATGTTGATTACCCTAAGCTCCTACCCAAGCATGTTTTACTCTGTTTGAGACCGGCAGTCAGGGGTTGTAGAACTTTCTCCTCGGTACCCTAATACACACATGTGATTCTGAATCATTCTATCCTCTAGGGCCTTCAATTACTAAGTGAACAGGGCTTAGTTTCAATACTTCTTTTTGTTGCTCAATTTCAGCTCCTGTTCAAAGAACAAGGCACCATACTGTTATTTTGAGGGGTTTTATTTGTTTGAGTTTGTTTTGAGACAGGGTCTCATTTTATAGTCCAGGTTGATCCCAAACTCACTATGTGGCCTTAAACTCACAGTAATCCTCCTGCACCAGCCTTCCTATAGTATTG
Organism: Ctenodactylus gundi; assembly: GCA_004027205.1. NCBI lineage: Eukaryota > Metazoa > Chordata > Mammalia > Rodentia > Ctenodactylidae > Ctenodactylus > Ctenodactylus gundi. The sequence continues at coordinate 168,317 of PVKB01002025.1, forward strand.
CCCATGATGGTCCCAAATTCCTTGGCTTAAAAAATCCTCCAGTCTCAGACTACCAGATAGTTGGAACTATGGAAGTGTGCCACCACACCGTTCACTAGGTTCCTCTGTGCTCTTAGCAACAGCTTTACTGGGGTGTAATTCACATGTCATAGAGCCCACCACTTTACATGTCCAAGTTGAGCATATTTTGTATATTTAGTGTTGTGGATTCACCCAATCTAACGTGAGAATACTCCCGTCAGCTGCCAAACCTCATGCTTATTTACAGCGACTACTATTCTGCCCAGCCCTAAGCAACTATTACCTACCTCCTATTTAGCCTTTTCACATTTTATGTAAAAAAAAAAAAAAAATGTGTGTGCGTGTGTGTGTGTGTGTGTATCATGGGGATGGAGAAATGGCTCAGTGGTTAAAGCACCTCCTAGCAAGCACTAGTACCTGAGTTCAATTCCCCAGCACCACATAAGCCAGGCGTGATGGCACAACATACCTATAATCCCAGCACTGGACAGGCTGAGACAAGAGAAGTGCCATGAGTCCAAGGCCAGCCTGGGCTCCACAGTGAGTTCAGGACCAGCCTCAAAAATATATATATATAACACAATCATTTGTGATTGGCTTTACTAAGTATAATGGCTTTGAAATTCAGCCATATTGTAGCATACATATATCAGTACTTCTTTAATTATGAACACCTGTGTTGTTCCCACTCTTTGGCTACTGTGAATAGTGTGCCATGAACATTCTTACACGAGCTCTAATGTGAATATACGTTTTCATTTCTCCTGAATAGGAACCTAGGAGCTAAAGTGCTGGATCGCATGATAATCTAGTGTTTAATGTTTAAGAAACCAGCAAACTATGTTTCGAAGCTACTGCACCTCTCTTTACTCCTTCCAGCAGTATCTGATTAGTCCCACTAGTTTTAATCAGATTATTACAAATTATGTGAAAAATGTGAATCCATAACAAATTAACTGAAATAACAGCCTATGTTCCATGCACAGTAGCAGTACCTGATCAGAACATCTTCTTTTCTCTGTGGTACAATATTGTAATGGCTACTAGTAACCAAACCTGGGCCTAGGCTTCATTTATAACACCTCAATTTAATTAAAAATCTCCTGACCTTCAGCTTCAGTATAAGTTATTAATCACTTTCTTCCAACTTCTGTACTTGTTGTTATGTGCTGTTTCTTCCATAAGACCAGAAAAGCCTGAGGAAAGGTGTGGCCTCGAGAAGACACAGTGGTGGGAGGTGCCCTGGAGCCTGGTGCGGCCTTCACACTGACTCAGCATTTTGCACTGGCAGCAGGGATGGCAACACAGCCACACAGCTTAAATGAGAGCAGCACAGAGCTGCAGACTAATAGGCTTACGTGTAGGCAGCTGCCTTTTCTGTATCCTGGGACTCCAGATGAGGAGCTCTGGCCAAGATCTTCACATCCAAACTACTCTCATTGAAATTCACTTTCACCTTTAACCTTTAACAAGAGAGCATGTGTGAGGATGTTCTGGAACAATCCTTGCTTCCATTTATGCATAATTATTACACATACACTCACTCCAACATGCTGTTACATCAAACCAGTGTATATTCTTGGATGAGAATACCTGAAATCATGATAGACATTGATTTACTATATTCACAGAGAACCAAGAATCAACCAGGTAAAGGTTAATCTACTACCTATAGTCTGGTAGCTCATACAATAATGTAAAAAGAAGCCATAAATATCATGTCACTTATATAGGCATGAATAGAAAAGGCACCAAGCAGGTGCCTCTAATGCTTCCAGTCTGGCACCCATGAAAAAGCCAACTGGAAGGGGGGTTTCTGCCCCATGTATGCATCCCTTCTGCTGGCACAGATAAGATATAGAATGTAGTATAGTAACCTGCAAAATATTTAGAGAAAAGGATTCCATCATTAATATAAGAAAACAGTAAGAACCTATGAGGAATGAACAAGCCTAATGGATGAGGAAATTTAAAGAAATTAAAAATTTTAATATTCAACACAGTGAAAAAATAATTAGCCAAGTGGAAAATATATATAAAAAACTAAGGAGATGGCAAATATGAAGGACATACTGAAAGACACATAAAGATGAATACAATCAAATTTGCAGATGCTCTGCGCCCATAAACAGCAGAAAGCAGGGGGAGAAAAACCAGAATTAAAATGATCATTGAACTGATTTTTTTAAAAAGCATGAATACAGAGATCCAGGAAGAATATGTGAGGGATATTTCTAAAAGTTTCTATAGACACCTGTATAGAAAAAATGCAAAACACTGAAAACAATAATTCCTAAAAGCAGCCACCAAGACAAAAAATGAATGACAGCAGACTTCTCAAAAATACCATTAGAGACCAAAGTTCACGAGAATTATACCTTTGAAGCCTTAAGCCTTTTTTTTTTTTTTTTTGAGACAGGGTCTCACTCTGTAGTCCAGGTTGGTCCTGAACTCACTATAGAGACCCAGGCTGACTTCAAACTCCTGGCTATCCTCCTGCTTCAGCATCTTAAGTGGTACGATTATAAGCAAAAACCAGTCCGGCTTAGGTGGTGCTGGGGAATCAAACCTACGACCTGGCAGTTGATAGGCAAGTGCTCTAACCTCGGTGATATTCCTCTAGTCCCTCAGCCAAATATCTTTAAAGAATGAGAGTAAAATAAAGACATTTCAGATAAATGTAAATTTAATTTTAAAAGCTGTACTTCAAAGTGGAGCATGGTAGCATCTGCCTATCTATAATCTCAGCACCATAGGAGGCTGGGGCAGGAAGATCACAAATTTGAGTTCAACCTGGGTAACTTGTAAATTAGTGAGACTCTTATTCAAAATAAGGAATAAGAAAGGGCCAGATATGCAGCTCTGTTTGAAGGCCCTGGGTTTAATCCCTAGCATCCAAAAAATAAATAAATAAATAAACTGAACTTTTAAGAATTAGGAACATGGCCCAGAAATGTTTTCAAACTTGACAACTAGATATCAGGTCTTAAATTAATAGAAGTATAATAAAGAACAGTGAATGATCTAAGTCCCAAAAAAACTGACAACTGATAGCATCTATCTAAACACTTTTTTAAAAAAAATCTTTAGGAGCCAGGTGTATAGCTGTGTGACTGAGCATGGATTTAGCTTGTGCAAGGCCCTGAATTCAATCTCCGGCACCACACACGGACACCACCACACCCAGCACCAAAAAAAATCTGGAATTATCTGTATCCTATACCCAAAACAATCTTACACATCACATGTCAAATTAAAATTTCCAGGAGCTGGAGGAATGGCTCAGTGGTTAAAGCACTTGCCTTGCAAGCTCTAAGTCAAGAGCTAAATACCAGAGTTTGATTCCCCAGTACCACATAAACTGAGCGTGGTGGCACATGCCTGTAATCCCAGCACTCGGGAGGCTAAGAAAGGAGGAGTGCTGTGAGTCCAAGGCCACCCTGGGTTCCATAGTGAGTTCAGGATCAGCCTGAACTACAGAGCAAGACCCTGTCTCAAAATAAAATTAAATTAAATTTCCAAAAACACTGTTCTCAGACTATTATTCCTTCTCGGACCATCTTTAGTAACTCTCAGGCCCTGCATGATAAAATCCTAGTAGTTTAACTGACAAATAAGGGGAGTTACAACCTGTATTCTTGGACTTAGTCAATGAGGCATGAAAACACAAAAGAGAATTAGGTTGAAAAGGAGCACGTACACCACGTAAATTCACTGTGGTAGCACCATACAGCACAAAAATTGGTGCTGTATTTTAGTAGTGGGCTGTGGAGCAAGAGGCCCAAGTTAAATTTCTGACTACCACTTTATGGCCACGTGGCAGTGGTTTTCAGCCTAGTGAGCACAGGAAACCACTTGAATATTGACGTGTAGGTCTGTCAGAATTTGAAACATTTGTGTTTCACTTGTACAGAGTATGATCTAGATAATAGATTTTCTTTTAACCTTCCCAGATTATTCTAATAAAAGGCCAACATTGCTATAAAATTAACAAGGTTTGAAAGTTATCAGTATCGTAACACCCTACCAAAACAAAATTTCTAAGAAGATTAAACAGATGAATACACGTTAAAAATAAATAATAGTGCCTGGTGGATAGGGGTTGAATTTACTGTTATTGTTATGATTATAGAAAATTATCACTTTTTTGAGACAGGGTCTCACTCTGTAGCCCAGGCTAGCCCTGAACTCACTATGGAGCCCAGCCTGGCCTTGGACTCATGGCAGTCCTCCTATCTCAGCCTCTCAAGTGCTGGGATTACAGGTGTGTGCCACCACACCCAGTTTATGTGATGCTGGAGAACTGAACTCAGGTACTAGCACTTGCTAGCAAGCACTTTAACCACTGACCCATTCCTACAGCCCAATTATCACTGTTATTAAAATTATCATTGCTACTATTATAGATTAGGATTAGAGTGGAAATGTAATTAAGGAAGGGGCAATTAGAAGATTTAGGAATAGACATAACAGTGTTCAGTGTTAGATAAAGAATCCAGGAGTACTGACATGACACAGAAGAATCCTGATGTGTCCTGTAACAGGTACACAAAAGAGGCAGGCTTAGAGAGTGAGACGACTAGTATGACTTGTCTCTTCTCATGCACAGGCAAACCAGCCTACTACTAGAGGTATCTGAGGACTACAATACATTAAATGTAAGATTAGCAATAAAAATGCCCATATTTGACATGGTGGCCAAATTCTTGAACTCAGGAGGCTGAGGGAGTATGGCTGCAAGTTTGAGGTCAGCCTAGACTAACAAGTGAAACCCTGTCTCCACTTGCCGCTCCATCCAAACTCAGACCAACTTCTGAGAAGCCCAATCTTCCACACTCATCCTGGATGGTCAATGCATGTCCATACCTAGAAAAAAAATACTCAATCCAGACTATTCTTCCACCTCAAATGACTAAAATTCAATCAAAAATTACAGGACATTAAAAAAAAAGAACACACTGCTCATCATCAGGAAATAGAACAATCAACAAAATCAAGACTCTGAAATGATCCTAATGTTGGAACTGTCATATACGGAATTTAAAATAACTAATGATTCATAAAATATAACTACAGTTCATAAAATAATCTAGAGTGAAAGATGAAACATGCATTTAACTGATGGAAGAACTTTAGGAAAAATAAAAACTATGGAATTGTAGACACAAAGCTTATGGAAAATAATTAAACAGAAATGACAGAAACAAGGCTCATGATATCAGAGATGAATTCTTTTGTTGGGTTCTTCAGTAGACAGGACACAGCTAAAGAATGTGAACTAATAATAAGTCAAAAGAAATCATCTATAGGAGTGTGAGCATAGCTCAGGAGTTAAAGCACTTGTCATACACAAAGCCTGGGTTTGATCCCCCAGCACCACATAAACTGGGTGTGGTGGCATATATCTATAATCCCAACACTTGGAAGGCTGAGGCAGGAGGACCAGCCTGGGCTACATAATGAATTTAGGACCAGCCTGGACTACAGAGTAAGACCATGTCTCAAAAAAAATTATCATCTAACCAAAATACAAATAGAAAAATAAATGACACAAATACTCAAGTTCAATGTAAAAAATATGTATCACATATATACATACCCATAAAATGGGGTGAAAAAAAAAAACATACCAGAACAGATAGGCATGGGGTACATACCTATAATCTTAGCACTCTGAGAGGCTGAGGCAGGAGGACAAGTTTGACTCAGGCTGGGCAACTTAGTAACTTAACAAAACATTGTCTCAAAATAAAAAGCTTTTCAAAGAGCTAGGGTGTAGCTTAGTATATCAGTGTCAAGGCCTTAGGTTCAATCACTAGTACTTCAATCACTAGTACTGCAGAAAGAAAGAAAGGAAAGAATCACAGAGCTACAGCACTGTGGACATTATCAACTGTCCAATGTCTTAGAAACAAAAAAAAAAGAGATAAAATTGGGCACAAAAATATTTAAGTAATAATGGTCTACTATGGCCCCAAAATAATGAAAGATATAAAACCACAGATACAAAAATCTCAGAGAACTCTAAGTAAGATAGAATGAAAGCAAGAAGCAAATAACCTGGACACATCATACCTTAGCTAATAAAGAACAAAGAGAAAGAAAATTTTGACAATATCTATGAAAAAAGTAATACCATATATAAAGAAATAAAGATTAAAAATTGCAGGAGGTTTTTCACTAAAAAGTGAAGTTTTTGAAAATAGTAACTGTACACATAAAATATGTATCATAAGCTGGGGGTATATCTCAGTGGTTAGAACACATGTCTAGCATGCACAAGGCCTGAGTTCTGTTTCCCAGCACCACATAAAAAGTAGCTGGGCATGGTAGCACAGACTGTAATTCCTGCACTCGAAAGGCTAAAGCAGGAGGATTGCTACGAGTTTGAGGCCAGACTGAGGAACATAGCAAGCTCAGAACCAGCCTGGACTATAGACAGAGAGACCTGTCTCAAAAAATAAAATAATATCACTATATCAAGAAAAAAAAAATTAAATCCATAGGTTCATAATTTACTATATTAATCATTACCTGCGCCTCTTACAATATTCACTTTCTATGTATCCTGTAGGCTGTTTAAGCCACTCATTTGGAGTCATAGAGTTCCTTGAAGTATAAATTCTTGGAAATCTGGAACGCAATTGAGCCTTCTCAACCTCTTTAAATTCTTTCATTGTATATATTTTGCCTGCAAGCAGATCAGCAGTCAACACCCTTGAATGCACCTGCCATTGTTCTGGAGCTATGAAATTGCATAAGAATTAGAAATTGAGTACCAGTTTCACACTGAAGAAGAGTTCTTTTATCATCATCCTTATCATATTGTGCTTTTTTCAAAGGATCATGAAACGGTGGGATAATAACCTGCAAGAGAAGCAGAACCAGACTGCAAATCTGAATATTAAATACATTCCATCTACCCTAAGCATCCACATGTGACCCCTACGCCACATGTCTTAGTCAGTTTCCCATTGCTGGGGCACTACACTTAACACCCACAACCTAAGGGAGTAAAGTCAACTGACAAGGACTTACAGTCAAGATGGTGGACAAGTAACAGAGATGCACAATGTCTCCTCATGGACCCACTTAAAAAATTGGGAATATAGTCAAAAATTGCCTATTCAATGTACCTAGGATAGGTAGGAGTGGCCCAACAATTGAAAGGAGGCCACAAGATGGTCAGAAACCCTGAAAACACACTGGAATCAGAGGTAAACAGCAGCTCAAGAAGCAGATCCAGGCCAACTACAAACAGCTGGAAGCCACTGGCATCCAAAGACAGAGGAAAGCCCACCTGGAGCCTCTGACCCTGGTAAGCATGGATCTGGAGAAGAGAAAATTGACAGCAGCTGGTAGCCCCAGTCTCCAAAATATGAGCCTGTGGGTAGTGCATATTACAAACGCAATGTGAGCTCCCCTGATAAAGGCCTCTTAGAGCCTACATCAGAAACAGCACTCAGCAGCCATAACAGGCAATGATGTGAGCAGAAGCCATTTTTTAAAAGAGCCCAAGATTAAACTGATTAGAGTAAAAGAAAGCTCAAAAGAGCACATCAGGCCTTAAACAGCGCCTAGGAAGAAACTGGCACAAGAGACATTTGCAGAGAGGAGAGAATGACCACCAACTACCTGTATGGCTCGGGTATACATCTCTGAGGGTCGAGAGCCCCTTCTCCAGGGGAGGGAAGCCAGGACAGGCAAGAGAGCTTTGCTGAGGGGGTTGGGGGTGAACAAGACATCTCAAAGGCCATAATACTGTTAGGTTCCCTCTGCCTACTCCCAGGACAGAACTAAGAGGAAGTGCAACTATCCCTCCCCCAACACCCACACCCTCATACCCATTCAAAGAAACCTCTTGGCTAGGCCTTTTAAGTAAAGCCCCTCGACAACAGAAACATGGAAAGAAGACAAGGCAACAGGACACCCACAGAAATGTCTGAAATTCCACAAACTAATGTTATGGGCCCTGAAATAATGGAACTCACAGGGAAGGAAGTCAAAACGCTACGTGACTCAAATAAATGAGTCAAATAGCCAGTTCAAACATGATATCCTCAAAGAAATGCAAGCAATGATCAGAGTGGGCTTAAAGAGGAATTTCTTAATCAAACAGTGGTCCTCGTGGGCACAAAGTTCACTGAGCTGTAAATAAAAAGCTGGCTGACATAAATAAGGAAATGCAAGATATGAAGGAACATTTTGATAGAGAAATGGAAATTTTGAAAAAAATCTAGCTGAAATTCAGGATATGAAAAATACATTTGAAAGCAGAAAAAACCCGACTTGAACATTATGAGGAAAGAATTTCAGACCCTGAAGACAAGGCTGAGGAAAAAAATGTCATAATTAGGCATGACTCCAAAATTAGAAATGAGCAAAGTAGCTGGACACAACAGCTGATTCAAAGAGAACCAACCTCAGAATTATGGGTGTGGGAGAAAAAGCAAAAGACAGCACCAAAAATACAAAGAATTGATTCACTGAAATCATACAAGAAAATTTCCCAAATCTAGAAGAAATTAATTTTCAGGTACAAGAAGCTAACAGAAAAATGGAAACACTTTACCTCCTTGTAGAAAAATTAGACAAACATCTAAAAGATACAGGTGTAGGCAAGGACTGTCTTAACAACATACCAAAAGCAAAAGAAATAGCCCCCAGAATTAACAAATGGGATTATGTCAAATTAAAAAGTTTCTACATGGCAAAGGAAATTATCAACAGTGTAAAAAGAAACCAATAGAATGGGAAAAAATATTCACCACCTATACTTCAGATAAGAGGCTCATAACTAGAATATACAAGAAACTTTAGAAAAATAAGCCCATCAAAATCAAAGATCCAATTGCAAAATGGGCAAAGGAAATGAATAGGCAATTCTCAGAAGAAGAAGTTCAAATGGCCAATAAATACATGAAAAGATGTTCAATATCCTTAGCTATTACAGAAATACAAATCAAAACATAACTAAGATACCATCTAACTCCAGAGAGAATGGCGTATATTAAGAACTCAAACAGCAAGAAGTGCTGGCAATGCTATGGGGAAAAAGGAACTCTGACGCTAAGTCAAGTGCTAAATACGTGAGTTCAATTCACCAACACCACATATGCTGGGTGTGGTGGCACACGCCTGTAATCCCAGCACTCGGGAGGCTGAGGCAGGAGGATTGCCGTGACTCCATGGCCAGCCTGGGCTCCATAGTGAGTTCAGGACCAGCCTGGGCTGCAGAGCAAAACTCTGTCTCAAAAGGAAAAAAAAAAGGAAATATTATAAAAGGTAAGCAGGACCTAATGGCACACACCTGTGATCCCCAGCACTCTGAGAAGCTGAAGTAGGCAGATCATAACTTCAAGTGCCACCTGAGAAATTTAGTGACTTATGCATAAGAAGCTTTGTAAATAAAATACTTATGTCACTAAATTCATCTAAATGCAATCATAAAAAAATTAGAGAGTTAAAGCACAGTGGTGAATATCTATAATACAGAAACTTGGGAGGATGAGGCCCAAGTTAAACATCAGCCTCGATAAATAAAACATAAAAATAAAGAGGCCTGAGCTTAATCTCCAGTACAGAAAAAAAAAGTTCAGTGACATTGCATTTACTTTTACTGTGAGTTCAAGGCAATCTTTAAGAATATAATGGCTACTAGCAAAATTTAGTGACATAACAGATTGTTCTAAGGTATACTAGTAGTGCAAATGTCTTGTTTTTGTTTTTGTTTTGAGACAGGATCTCACTCTGTATCCCAGGCTGGTCCTGAACTCACTATGGAGCCCAGGCTGGCCTTGGACTCATAGCAATCCTCCTGCCCTGGGTTCAATCCCCAGTAATACAATTTTTTTTTTAAATCAAGTCATAGAGATGCTATCTTAAAGTTATTCATAACAATACTAAAAAGAGTACAGATGTTGAAAATAAGGAATATGTTGGGAAAGTAACAGTAAGGCAAAGGATAGAGTATGAGTAAAACTAGATCTGCACTCTGCTTTTTACAGAGCAGATACAAATGACTTTTGAGGGGCTAGAAGAATGGCTCCACAGTTACAGCGCATGCTTAGCAAGCACTAAATCAAATGCTAAGTACCCGAATTCGATTCCCCAGCACCACATAAAATGGGATTTCCCAGCACCACATAAGCTGGGTGTGGTGGTGCACGCCTGTAATACCAGCACTCGGGAGGCTGAGGCTGGAGGACTGTTTTGAGTCCAAGGCCAGCCTAGGATCCCTAGTGAGTTCAGGACCACCCTGGACTACAGAGCAAGACGCTGTCTCAAAAAATAAAAATGACTTTTGACAAATAACCTGTAGGGATTTTGACAACCTGTCTGTGCTCCCCTTTCTTCATCTGTGAACAGCCTTACTCAGTCATCGTGAAGATGATATAAAATGAAAAGAATAAAAAACAGCAGCACTAGTACTTGATTAAAGCTTCAATGTAAGATAGTTGCTACTAATAATAGACTATCATACAATGATTAAAACATATTTATATTTCTTGGCAGGGAAGTAATCGATAAATAGTTGCAGTGAAGAGAACACAAATTATGCTATAATTCCATTCTTGTAAAATAAAAAGGTATATACATACATAAATATAGAAAGAAGTCTAGAAATATAAATTTTAAAAGGTTAATGAGCTAACTTTGGGTAATAAAATTATGAATCTTTTTATTTTCTGTCTTTGAAAATCAACTTTCTCATTTATACATTATAAAAACATATGATAAAGTAAAAGTAAGCTATCCAAAACACTCTTTTTAAAATGCTATAAATCTTTAAGAAAGCATTAAAGGGAAAGTTGTATAAGAAGGCTTCTCAAAAAAAAAAAAAAAACACAGCCCGTGTTGAACTTTGAAGTATATTATATTTTTAAGTATTATATATTGCTCAATTATTATAGAATATTTTCAAATTTTATGGAGATTTACCTTACTCTGGTCTTTGAATTTGTCTGTTTGGAGTTTTTTGTTGCTATTGTTCCATCCCAAGATGGAGAGATAGGGACCATCTAGGGAATAATCCACTGATGAGTTCAGAGCGGAATGGGCTGGTGAAGGAGGATCCATCCCTGAGGGCAAACTTGGGAAGGTGTGCTCTTGTCCACGGCCCTTCCTTTCTTTTTTATTTTCTTTTGTTGAAACAGGGTCTCACTCTGTAGCCCAGGCTGGTCCTGAACTCACTAGGAGCCTGGACTGGCCTAAGACTCCTAACAATCCTGTGTCAGCCTCCCACACGCTGGGATTACAGGCGTGGGCCACCAAGCCCAGCTTTGTGTGGTGCTGGGGAATTGAACTCAGAGCCTTGTGCTTGCCATTTCTTTAGCCCCGCCCCTTCCTTTTTCTCTGGTTTTCTTTTTCTCTCTGCTTCCTGACTGCATGGGTTCAGCATCTTTTCCTCCTCTTCCCTTTCACCACAAGTTTTTTTCCTTAAAGCCAGCTGACTATGGTCTGAAATCTCTGATATCATGAACCAAAAATAAACCTTTTCTTCTTAAGACTGTGGGCATAGCTCAGCTGTTAAAGCACTTGCCTAGCAAGCCCAAGGCCCTGTGTTCCATTCCCCAACACTGCATAAGCTAGGCATAGTGTAATGCCAGTAATCACAGCACTTGGGAGGCTAAGGCAGGAGGACTGCTGTGAGTTCAATGACAGCCTCGACTACAAAGCAAAACAGTGTCTCAAAAAAAAAAAAACTTTTCTCTTATAATGCACGGATGTCAAGTATTTTATTCGAGCAAAGGTAAGCTATCCAATACATTCTTAAAATGCTATGAATTTTTAAGAAAGTATTAGAGGACAAGTTGTATAAGAAGGCATCTCAAAAAACCAAACACATACAGGTGGTGTTAAAAAAGGAAAGATACCTACCTTCAGAAAATTTGGGTTCTCTTTCCTCATATGAAAAGGATCATACTCTTTTGGATCATAATGTTCTATAAATGCATTTCCCTATAAAAAGCAAAACCACACATAAGAATAAAAGGTGTAAGTATTTTGAGTACATCAGGACTCAAACAATGCAAAGAGAAGATTAAATTTAGTCAAGTAATAAGCACATATTATAGTGATGGAAAAAATCTACTTTAAATTTGCAAGATTTTAATGAAAAAAACACTTGAGTTTTTTTTCTTTTTCTTCCTTCCTTTTTTTATTTCCTTATTTTTTCTAAAACTAGGGATTGAACTTAAGTCTCATACAAGTGCTATACCACTATGCTTCCTCTCCAGCCTGGGAAGCTGTGGGTTTTTTTGTTTTTATTTATTTTGTTTTGTTTTTTGACACAGGGTCTCACTCTATAGCTCAAGTTGGTTCTTAACTCACTATAAAGCTCAGGCTGACCTTGAACTCATGCAATCCTCCTGCCTCAGCCTCCTGAGTGCTGGGATTATAAGTGTGCATCACCATGCCCCAGCTTAAGGAAAGCTGTTTAAATGGTTACTAGTCAAATATTTGCCATCTTTTAAAAATACACAAAGAACAAAAATATTTAATAGATTTGAAAATCCTTGAGTTTCTGAAAACAAAATATGTCTTGAATCTAGAGTCCAAATTTGAATATGTATGTGCATGTGTACAGTACTGGGGAATGAACACTGAACTATATCCCCAGCCTTTATTTATTCATTTATCTGTCCTTTATTTCACCTGAGAGAGAGGGTGTAGCTCTGTAGTCCAGACTGGTCCTGAATTCATTCCAGTTCAGCCTGGAATCTTGAACTCCAGGCTGGCCTCAGACTCACAGCAATCCATTTGCCTCAGGCTCTCAAATGCTGGGATTACAGGCATGCACCATCATGTCTGGCTCATGTGATCCTAGGGAATTGAATCCAGGGCCCTGCATTTGATAGGCAAGTGCTCTAACTGCTGTGCTATTCCTCCAGTCCCTTATTTATTTATTTTTAATTTTGAGATACAGTCTCACTAAGTTACTAAATTGCCCAGGCTGGGCTTAAACTTGAAAATCATTCTGCCTCAGCCTTTCAGAGTGCTGGAATTCTAGACATGTGCCACCATGCACAGCTGAGTCTAAATCTCTTAAATCAACAAATAAAATTAACAATTTTGGCTGGGCCCAGGGCACAAGCTTGTAATCCCAGCATTCTGACAGGCTGAAGCAGGGTCTTAAGTTTGAGCCCAACCTGGGCAATGCAACAACTTAATCACAAGATCAAAAATTTTTAAAATGGCATGGGAATGTAGCTCAATGTCAAAGCACTGAGCTTAATGTGAAAGCACTGAGCTTAATATCCAGTATCACAAACGCACAAAACACCAGTTTTTTGAGAAATACAGAGGAAAATGTTTGTAAGCTATACAGTTGGAAATCTAGATCTAATCCTCCTCCTCTGTCCTTTCCACATGCTCTAGAATTAATAATTCTATATACTATAACAGATATAAATTGTACATATAGAGAGCAGGAAAGAAAGGGGCATACTACTTGGATGAATCAGCAGTAGATTAATAGAGATACCCATAATTTTTAAACCAACTGAAAAATATATCAAATGATTATTTAGTACCTTTTTATTTACATGTTTTAAAAAACCATCTAACTCCTCTTGTCTCCTTTTTTTAATCTTCTTGTATGAATCAATTTTTTCTGTAATTCTCTTCTGGAGAGGGTCTGCCACATGGTGAGTCCATCTGTTATATAATATCTCCTTTCTTCTTGCATTTACGAAGTCATGATGTCGTAAATACTTATCTACTTCCTAGCATACAGTGATGGGAAGGACAACGTATTATCCCCAAGTTTTCCTATTCTAAAATTTTCTAAATGTTAAAGTTCATAAATTTAAATTATTCCTAAGAATAACCCACAAATGCATATGCTAATTTAATCATTTATTTGGCCCCTACTATTTGACATACACTATGTTGGAAATAAAGAATATGGGCAATTGAGACAGCATGTCTCCTGTCTCTGGGAAGACAGACTGAAAATCAAAACGTTAGCAGGATGGACAACACAGCAAAACAAATATACATGTGGATGCACATAAATAACATACAGAGTGTTCCAAAGTCTGTTCATTTTTCCTAGGTGTGGCAGCTTTCAGGACACCCTGTACACCGAATTTAGTGCTTGCATAATTATTCCCATAGCATGAGCTTTACCCCAAATATTATGACAAATTAATCCTGAGCAAATAAAATTTTCTATATTATATACACTTAATATTTTATAGGTTCATCAACCTTTGGGGCACTTGAATATATAAATGTGACATACTACATATATGACAACTGAAAGTATAGATAAGAAGAAAAAAACATCTTCCAGAATCCTAAAAGATTTCAGATTGGTAGTCACTCATAAAATTAAGTGGAACTACAATACAGTTCAGAAATTTTACTCCCTAGGTATATACCCAAAAGAATTAACAACTGAGACTCAGATATTTGTACACAAACAGTCACTGCCATATTTTTAATAGCCAAAAAGTAGAAATAACTCAGTGCCCATAACAGATAAGTGGATAAGCAAAACGTGATCTATACATACAATGGGATATTATTCAGATATAAAAAGCAATGCAGTTCTCAAACATACTGTCACATGGACAAACCTTGAAAATAACATGCCAAAATGAAACAAGCCAGACAGCCAATGACAAATATTGTAGGATTCCAATGTATGCAATGCCTATAACAGTCAAAATTATAGAGACAGAAAGTAGTTTAGAGGTCACCAGGGGCTGTGGGGAAATAAGGAGTAACTATTATACTTATTGAGTACAAATATTCAGCTATGATAAAAAAAAAAAGTTTTCAAATTCGACCGTGGTGATGGTTGCACAACATTGTGACTGTAATTCAAATATTGAAAAGGGTTAAAATAGACAGGCAATGACACAGATCTATACTCCCAGCTACTGGGGAGACTGAAGCAGGAAGACAGCAAATTTGAGGACAGGCTAACCAAGTGAGTGAGATTCTGTCTCAAAATAAAAAAATTAAAAGGGTCAGGGATGTTGCTCAGTGCCAGGGTCCTGGGTTCAATCCCTTGTAACACCACACACACACACAAAAAGGTTAAAATGGCAACTTTTATAGGTATATTATTTTACTACCATGAACAAGTATATTTAATTTTAAAAAAGAGAGAGATTGTCAACGTGGAAGACATTTGGACTGGGCCTTAAAGACTGAGGAGTTGGGGTGTAGCTCAGAGGTTAAAGCACTTGCCTAGCAAGCACACGGCACGGCGTTCCATTCCTGGGCACCACATAAAGTGGGCATGGTGGCACATTCCTATAATCCCAGCACTAAAGAAGGTGATGCAGGAGGACTACCCTGAGTTCAAGGCCAGCCTGGGCTAAACAGTGGGTTCAGGACTACCTTGGACTACAGAGTAAGACCCTGTCTCCAAAAAAAAAAAAAAAAAAAGAATGAGGAGGTGAGGAGTTATCCAGGAAAAAAGCATGGCATTCTCCCTTAACTTATGAACCCTGTTACTCAGTTGCATATACCTAAGTCATAGCTAGCAGGCATTCTGACCATTCTGATCACAGCTCTTAAAGCTAGCTCATCTAGTGACTCAGTGGCAACCCCACCGAGATGAAAGAACAAAGGAGAAAGGGGACACCGCTGCTGGGTGTGTGAAAGGCATCCCCACAGTGTGCAAGAAGAGAAAGTCATTAAAACACTACCAGAGATCCTTCTAGTTTAACCCTTGGTACTAATGAGGGTTTTTAATTCTTTTTATTTTCTGTATTTTCTAAAAGTATCATTATGTATATTGAAAATGAACAATGAAAATTTAATATTTTGCTTGAGATGCATGCATATTGTAGCCAGTACCTACCTGATTTATATAATGTTGTCTACTTAAAATTAATTGAAGAGCTGCATCTGCGTCTTCTTTAGCTAAGGCCTAAAAGGACAAAATTCAATTTTAAAAATAAAATTTTGAGGGCTTGAGGAGTAGCATAGCTCTTTAGAGTGCCCTGAGTTCGATTCCCCAGCCCCACATACACTGCACATTGGTGGTGCACACCTATAATTCCAACAGCTGGGAGGCTAAGGCTGGGGGATTGCTGTGAGTTCAAGGCCAGCCTTGACTACACAGTGGATTCAGGACCAGCCTGGACTACAAAGTAAGACTCTGTCTCAAAAAAATAAAATCCTGAAAAAATTGAATTATTAGTACTATCTGGTCTCATTATATTTTATGTGATACATGTAACCCTAAAAAGTTCTCAAGGACTTTTTTTTTCTTTTTGAGGTCCTGAGATTAAACCTAGAGCCTTCTCACTGAACTACAGCCCACTTCTTTGAATTTTTTACTTTGAGTCAGGGTCTCACTTACTTGCTAAACTTCTCAGGCTAGATTTGAAGTTTTAGTCCTCCTGCCTCAGTCTCCCAGACTGCTGGGATTACCACCACACCTGGTTATGAAGTGCTATTTTAAAGAATATTAACCTTTCTGCTCTTGGTTACAGCTCATTCAAAAGAGAGAAGAAAAAAACCTACTTCACAGACATTTGGAGTCCTGTTTCCACACTGTGCTGGTACTTATAGCATCGTTTTTTACATCCCACAAAGTGTTTTTACCTTTACTGGTTAAAATACACACAGTTAATGGGCATATTGGCACATGCCTGTAATCCCAGGACTCTGGAGGTTGATGCAGAAGTATTAAAAATTCAAAATCAGCCTGGACAATTTAATGAGTCAGCACAATTTTATCTCAAAATTAAGGGGAGAAAAGGGGTGAGAGGGTCCAGGCAATGTAATCCAGTGAGAAGGGCCTGGATTTCATCTCCAATACCAGAAATAAAATGAGTACAATCCCCAGGACCACACACACACACACACACACACACACACACACACGCACGAGAACTACAAAGAAAGAGGTTTTGATATCTACAAAGATCTGCAGAGAGACCACTTAGAGTCCTACAGTCTTCATATAAATGCTAAATATGGGCTACAGGAATAGCTCCGCAGTTAAAGCACAGCAGTTAAAGCACTTGCATAGCAAGCTTAAGGACCTAGGTTTAATTCCCTAGTACCACATAAACTGCATATGGTGGTGCAAGTCTGTAATCCTAGCACTCAGGAGACTGAGGCAAGAGATATGCTGAGTTCAAGGCCAGCCTGGCCTACATAGTGAATCCAGGACAGAGTGAGACTCCTTCTAAGAAAACACCATCAAAAACAACATATATTCACAATGTTTGACATCTAATCAAAAAATTGCCAGGCATGCAAAAAAGCAGGAAGATGTGACCAATGATGTGAAAAATCATCAAAACTGCCCCAGCAGTGACACAAATGATGTAATTCTTAGAGTGGGTTATTGAAAATTATTATATTTGTAGTTCACAAGAAAGAACGGACTTATTGGAAAAGGGAAGACATAAACAAAAGCCTACAAAAAGCTTCAAGGATGAAAAAAAATTACAATGTCTAAGGTGAAAAAAATACCACACAGGGTTATCAGCACATTAGAAATTACAAAAGTAGGCTTAAGCAGGCCTGCCGGTGTAAACTGGTAATCCTAGCACTCTGGGAAGTGGAAGCTGGAGAATCACACATTCAAGCCCACCCTAGGCAATTAACTCAGTGAGACTCTATCTCAAAAAGGGGGGGATGGGGAGGTAAGGATCTGGGGATGTTGCTCAGTGCAAAGGCTCTGGGTTCAATCCCTAGTACCAGAGAAAATGTGACTGTCATAGTAACATTGCTCATAATAGAAAAATAAGGAAAGAAGGAAATCAGTGTTCATCCACCAATGAATAAATGAACAAAATGTAGTGTCCACAGGTGGGATAGTGTTTAACCACAGAACATGAATGAACCCTGAAAACATTAAACTAAATGAAAGAAGTCAGTCATACAGAACCACATTCTGTAGGATTCATTTGTGCAAAATGTTCAGAATAGGCAAATGCAGGGACAGAAAGAACATCAGGGTTGCCAGTGGCTAGGGGAAAGGGGCACGGACAGTGACTGCTGCCTTGCCAAAGGATATGAAGGGTTTTTGGGGGAAGGGGTCATGAAAATGTTCTGGTTTTAACAGAGTAGTGACAGTTGCACAGCCCCATGACTATACTAAAAACAATGAATTGTACACCTTAAGATGACAATTTTTATAGTTTGTGAAATATATGTCAATAATGAAAAACAATAAGCAACAACCACACTTTAAAATGGGTAAAAGATGGCTGGAGGAATAGCTCAGCAGTACTAAACTGTATACTTCACACAACTTATTGTATACTGATTATACTTCAGTAAATCCGTTTAGAAAAACGAAATTCAACCCATCAAAATATGGGTAGTGCAGCTAAAGCAGTACTTCCAGGGAAACTTATAGCTGTTACATTAGAAAAGGTGTATGATCAATAACCTATGATTCCACCTGAAGAAGCCAAAAACGGAGAGAAGACACAAAGCTAATAAAGAAAACTACAGGGAAAATAATACACAGCACCCGCTTCTCACGGCACCTACCCGAGGGAGCCCCTCAAAGTGCCAATGATATACCTCCATAACTGAAAGCGACTGTAACTCCTTCCATGCTTCTGAGCTCTTCAGTTTGGGAAGCGTGTCAGTTACCAGACTGTCACTGTCTACGTTTTTCATTGTGATCACAAGTAACTGGGTCCCTAGAAAAACTAAATATTAACTCATTTTGGAATGAATATTCATTCAGTCACCAAATCTGTTTAATGAACTCGTGATCCTGAATGGACACGGACTAGATGCTGAACAGTCGCCACCCCGGTCTCCCGTCACGGGTGACTTTCTCCCCCAGGTTTCCGGGAGGTGAGGGAGCCAGGCTCCCGGGAGCAGGCTCGGACTCAGCTAGCGCCGACCAGTCCGCCGACCAGTCCTCCCACCAGCGCGCCAGTGGAGCCGGTGCGGCCATCAGCCCACCTCTAAGAGTCCATCGCAGCGATTTCCAGTTTTCTAACTCTGGCTCAGTGGCGAATTCGAGGCTGCTGAAAGGAGCACAGGCTGAGGGGTTAGAGGGGGAAGGCTGGCGCTTCCGGGCCAAACCTGCTGGTCTCTCGGCTCTGAGAGGCCCCAGGCCGCCCTGAGGCCCGCATCGGGGGGCAGTGTCACTGGAGCTGGGGCCCGCGGTGCATCCACAGCGCCCACTCCCCCTCACCCAACCCTGGCCTCCAGCGCTCCGGCGCGCTCCAAGCGGCCCCCTCGCCTAGCTCCCCGGCGGGCAACGACCCCGGCTCTGCGCCCCACGCTACGCCCAGAGCCGCCCGGCTGCGTGATCGGCGTGTCCGCCTCGCCCCGCGCATGCCCGACGCCCAGGAGCGTGACAACGTTCGCACCGGCGCCTGCCGGACACGGCACGCACGGAGGGCATCCAGGCAGGAGGGGCCCTGTGGGCCGGAGCGCGCGCGCCTGCTCCCCTGGCCTCGCTTCTCGGTGACAGGCAGCTGTCTCAGCCAATCACACAGCCTTCACCGGCTCCTTGTGACTGGCGGCCTCTCCTCACGCCAGACCTCGAGAAGCGCCGGCTTCTGAGCCGATGGTGGGGTGACATCAGGTGTCCCATTTATCGTTGTGGAGGAGCATCCCCCCTTCCCCAGCTGGAAACTGCTCTCCCCGGTCCCTCCCTCAGCCTGGTCCGGGGACGCCTCTTTCACTCCAGTGACCGAGCTGCGGGACGACGCACCTGCTGTCTGCATCCTTGCGGGGACGAGTTCGTGGCGGTTGACCCGATGGGGCGGGTCCTACGTGCAGGGCTTGGGCGGGAGGTGTTGCTTTAAACGCCTCAGAGGTGTTTCCGTGCGCTGGGGTGTTGATCGGCGCCCTAGGCTGGCGCTGCTGCCGGTAACTGGGAGGAAAGTGGGCGAATTCATGACTGGGATTGTTTGGGTTTGTTTTTTAAAAATCTCAGATGATTCTCATATGGACAGTTGCCCTAGCGAGAAAACTGTGAGGCTATGATTTTCTACCCAGCTTCAAAACCCTCTCTGTAAACTATAACTTTTCTATGATTGTTTTCTTTGAGTAGTGGCAGTCACTAGATGATGGCCCACCTTTTGAAAACACACCGACTCCTCCAAAACTGGAGTGTCCTAGGGACATTTGTATCTTCCCGCCTTTTAAGGGGAAGCCGGAGTGGATGGTTTCAACTGCAGTTCCCATTTCAGAGCTGAGGGAGCATGAGCCACCTGCAGAACTTGCTCATAGATACTCTCCTAGGCACGAAGCACGTGGACCGGGCAGCCCTCATCAAACTGCAGGAGCGGAGCCTGTGTGTGGCATCACCAGGATTTAATGTAAGAGAACAAGTTTGAGCCTTAGACTTCTGAGCAAATTTTTTTCTTGAGAGAACTATGGTAAATATTTTTGGATTTCTGGGCCACATAGTCTGTAGTTGTAACAGGAAAACAGCCACATAAGTGAATGACTTTGTGCCAATAAAACTTTATTTATTGGGTTTCATATAATCACAAGTCATAAGATGTTGGGGGGTGGCTTTGTAGCCATTTAAAAATGTGAAAATCATTCCCAGCTTTCAAGCCATAAATAAAGGCCAAATTTGGCTGGCCCTGACCATCATTTTTTCTGATTCCTGGTCTATTTAACCTCTGTAGGTAATGCCAGGTGATGTTCAGACACTCCTGAATGGATTTGCCAAAAACCCTTTGCAAGCCCGCAGAGAAGGATTGTATTTCAAGGAAAAAGATTACAAATGTGTCCGAGCAGATGACTATTCTCTTTATGCTAAGAATGTGAGTGTTCAAGACTTGAAGACAGCTGGGTAAAAAAACCTTAAGAATTTGTCTCCTATTTTCTTTGCTTCTTCTAGTCTTTCCCACAAAACATATTAAGATGTCGTCCCTAAAATGGCATTCTAGTGCCCGAAAGACACATCTGAAAGAAGGTCTGGCTTTACAGATTTTCATTCCATAATCTATCAAATGAAACTTTCCAGAAAAGCTCTTCCCAGTGCTCTCTTATCTTTCATAATCTACTTCCTCCTTTAAAAAAGTAATATAAGTTGAATATTTGTTATCAGAAATGCTTAAGATTAAGTGTTTTGGGATTATTTGTACATAATTAGATATCTTGGGGCTGGAACCCTCCCTAATCATGAAATTCATGTTTCATATATACCTTAAAAACGTAGCTGGGGCTGGAGGACTAGCACAGCCTAGCAAACTCAAGGCCCTGACTTGATTCCTCAGTATCATATACGCTGGACATGGTGATGTACACCTCTAATCTCAGCATTTAGGAGGCTGAGACAGGAGGCTTGCCTGGAGTTCAAGGCCAGCCTAATCTATATAGTGAGTTTAAGGCCTGCCTGGACTACAGTATACAGTATTTTCGATGTGCCTGTGTTTTTACTATAACTCCTCATGTGGGGTCAGTTGTGGAATTTTCTATTTATGATATGTTGGCACTCAACAATTTCAGATTTTGGAGCATGTTAGACTTTGAATTTTTTGGATTAGGGAAGGTTCAATATATCATTCATGTGCTTAAACTGTCTCTTAGTTTTCTATTGCCTGAAAGGAATTGGATGCCTATATTGTAGTTTAGCACACTTCACATTGTAAACTAAGTAGCCCCATTTTACAGATGAGAAAAGTGAGTCTGATGCAGGCTGAGTAACTTCTGTAATTATGCTGCAGAAAATGGAGGCTCTAGGATTCAAGCCTCGAGCTGTCCAATTCCAAGATGCAGCACCTTTGCCTCCCATCATTTGTTATTGGGATAGGGATATATTGCAATCAAAAACTTTTTCAAAACATACCTGCTATTACAACAGTCCAGGGCTGGAGGAATAGCTATGCAAGCACTAAGTACCCGAGTTCAATTCCCCAGCATTGCATAAGCTGGGCATAATGGCACACACTTGTAATCCTAGGCAAGATTGTCCTGAGTCCAAGGCCAGTCTGGGCTACAGAGTGAGTTTAGAACCAGCCTGGACTCCAGAGTGAGACCCTGTCTCAAAAAAAAAAAGTCTGAAATGTTTTCAGGAAAGACAATAAAATTAGTAGAAAAGAGTGAAGAGTCAAAAAGAAATTTGGGGAATATGTAGAAGTCCCCAAAATGGAAATGGTGAAAAATGCAGCTGGAAGGTCACTGCTGTTCCTATGATAAGACCAAGAGCAGGGCATTCTGTTTTCTTTACTTAGGAGAACACAGGTGTGGTTGTAGTGAAGACCAATCTCTATCTTCTGGTGACCACATACACTGAGGGCATGTATCCTAGCATCTGTGTGGAAGCCACAGAGAAGCTGGGTAAGTTTGTCTCTTGATGCCTGTCTTCATTCTCCCTACGTGAGAGTGGCCAACTCAACGAGTTCTGGGAGTGTTAGTCGCCTTTCTGCTACCACAACCAAGTATCTGAGAAAAACATCTTAAAGGAGGAAAGGCTTATTTTGGCTCACAATATTAGAAGTGTGTTAGTTACTTTCTTATTGGGGCAGAATATCCGACATCCACAATTTAAGGGAAGAAAGATAGGTTTTGGCTCACAGTTGCAGAAGGTCATGGCCCATTCTCAGACAGGCAGTCAGAAATGTTGGAACCATGTAGGGTTGTGAACCAGCCCAACAAGCAGATGAGCAGGTCCTGAATCAGAGGTGCCATTAATGTCCACTCAGGCAGACTCGTGGAACCATCTCATGTATGGGACAAATTTATTTCTAACATCAAGATTTTTATAGTCAAAGGAAATCAAGAATACATACTTATGGCTGGAGGAATGGCACAGCAGTTGAGGTGCTTGCCTTGCAAACACAAGGTCCTGAGTTCAATTCCCCAGCACCACATAAAGTCCGGCATGGTGGCACACATGCCTGTAATCCCAGCACCCGGGAGAGTGAGGCAGGCAGATTGTCCTAAGTCCAAGGCCAACTTGATCTACCTACACCGGTGAGTTCAAGACCAGCCTGGGAAGGAAGGAAGGAAGAAAGGAGGAAAGGAAGGAGAGAAGGAAGGAAGGAAGAAAAGAAAAAGAAAGCATACTTAAAAAAGAAATGCTTAAGAAGTGCTTAGGAGATTTAACACAAGTGATAATTGACATGTAGTATTTTGAATCAAGTTAAAATCACAACTTTCACTTATCTACTAAGAATTTGTAATGCCTTATCAGTGCCCTTGACCCTTTTATCTGACTCACGAAAACTACCAAAAAAAATCTATATTTATGACTATTGTGGTTTGGATCTGGGATGTCCCCCAAAAGTCTCATGTACTTAAATGTTATAGAGTGTCTACAGAACCATGTGCTGTTGGGAGGTTGGGGCCTAGTCTGGAGGGGTAGACTACAGGCATGTAAATTGGGTTAATGGTGTGTAAGTTGGATTACAGGCATGTAGTAGGGGTTTATCACACCTCCAACACCTGGATCCAGGAGGGGCTGATCACTGGGATGAGACCTGTAAGGATATATAAGCTGTTTCCTGCCTTCCTTGGAGGATTGGTCTCAACTAGTCTCAGTTTGCCTGCCTGTTTGTGATGTCGTGAGAAGCTGCCTCCACCTCTGCCTCTGCCGTGTACTTCTATTGCTGCCGGCTGCCCCTGAGTGGACTGTGACCTTCTAAAACTGTGAGCTAAAATAAACCTTTCCTTTCCTAAATTTGTAGATGTTGAGTATTGAGTCCCACCAATGGAAAAGCAACTGAGACAATGACCCATTGTTTCTGTAGCACATTCCACCTGTATAGCCACTGATATCTAATAGCCCATTCCATCTGAGGTTGTTGGTGGACCACTCCACCTGTACAATAGCATTCCTGGCAGCCTTCTGCCTGAATTCATGGGTCATGAACAATTCTCTATTCTGACTTGAGTCAGAGCCTTATTTATGATCTGAGTCAGGGAGATTTTGTAAAAAGGACCTGTTAACTATCTGCATTCCAATAACATGGTAGGGCCAGAGCCAAAGAAAAAGCTTCTTACCAGATGACAGAACAGAGCCAAGTCAAGCTTAAAGCATTTGCTCCTTTCAGCCAAGCTCCACCTCCTAACAGTGTCCATGCCTGTATGAGGCTTTTGAGGAACACTCTAGACCCAAACCACAACATTTTACCTCTGGCCAACAAGAGACTCATGTTTACCTCCTTCTGCAATATATATTTAGACCTTTTGTGAGCATAGTCAAAGTCATAACAGTTCCAGAACTGCTACAAGTCCAAGTTCAAAGTCTTCTCTGAGATGCAAGGCAAGCTCTCAGCTGCCAGCTCCTGTGAAAATCGAAAAGTTAAGGACCTCCAACATAAAATGGCACAGAGCAAATATTCCCATTCCAATAGGGAAGAATAAAAGGATAGAAAACAACTGGACCAAAGCAAATTTTAAATCCAGTAGGGCAGGGGTTAAATTCTGTAACTCCATGTCCAGAAACCAGTATAAACTGTGGTGAGATGTGAACTGCAAAGGGCTTGGGTGGCCCCGCCCCAACAGCATTATGTCTTGCTGCAGCTTCCATCTTTTCTCCTTTGGGCTGGATCCACTCATAGTCTGAAGCTTTCTCAGCCACCAATCCATGTTTCTGGCATCTTTAAATTTCCAGGGTCTCCACGGCACCTCAGGCTTCTCCTTTACAACTTCACACACTATCATCCCGGGGGCACATTGTCTGACTTCCAAGCCCTTCCCCTGAGATCTGGATAGAAGCTTCCATGAGCCCAAGATTCTTGTACTCCCCAAGCCTGGCAAGCCAGAACTGTATGGATGTCATCAAGGTCTGCCACTGGCTTGAGCAGTATCCTGGCCCCTTAGACAAATGCTGTAGAAGACTTTGAGTTCTTAGATGGATGAACTCCAGGAGGCTAGAGTCTAGCAAATATTTTTCTCTTTTGCCCTGGGTTACACATCTCAGAGCAAAGTCTTTGTCTTTCTACCCTTGAGTTAGTAAAGGGTGGGATCTTGTTGATTTTTGAGATGCCCTCAAGGCAACTTTCCTATAGTTGTGATTAAAAATACTTGGCTTCTTTTACTGCTAATTTCTTTAGTTTTCTTGTGCTCTTTTGCCCCACCACTGTAGCCCCTTTCAGTCTGGTAAAACGGCAAACTTTTTATGTCATTTTTTCTCTGCCAATTTTTCCTGCCTTTTGCCACAGAGTTGGTTAAAAGCTACAGAGTAGCCATATAAGAGTCTAAACATCCAGCTGCCTTGAGATTTTCTCTATTGGATTAAGTAGTCCACTGCCCTTAATCTCAGTTTCAGGCAAAGTCTCTGAACCGTGGCAAAATGCCAATATACTTTTTGCTAGAGTATAGCATGTATAGATTTTATACCAAATACCAATATAGTTCTCCTTTCCATCTGAAACTTCTTGAGTCTGGCCTTTCCAATCCACACTTCTATCAGCATTCTGATCTTCTGAGCTCTGACTAGAATATCCCCATCAAGCCAAATTCAGAACACTCCAAGGCTTTTTCAGCCATCATCCCCATATCTTTCCAAACTCCTCTTGCAAGCCAGTTACAAAGGGTTCCAAACCACATAGTCAGGTAAAATCACAGCAACCACCCCACTTCTCTGGTACCAATTTCTGTCTTAGTTATTTTATCATTGCTGGAGCAGAGTACCTAATATCCACAATTTAAGGGAGGAAAGATTTATATTAACTCACAGTTTTAGAAGGTCACAGTCCAGGGCTGGAGGAATGGCTCAGTGGTTAAAGCACTTGCCTAGCAAGCAGTAAATCCAGTGCTAAGTACCTAATTCGATTCTCCAGCACCACATAATCTGGGCGTGGTGGCACACAGCTGTAGTCCCAATGCTTGGGAGGCTGAGGCAGGAGGACTGCCTTGCGTCCAGGGGCCAGCCTAGGCTGCACGGCAAGACCCTGTCTCAAAAAAAAAAAAAAAAAAGTCACTGTCCATTCACATCCAGGCAGCTGGAAATGGTGGAACTAATTGGTGGGGTTGAAGCCAGAGAAACAGCTCCTCTTGGCATGGCAGAACAGAGCCAAATCAGAGAGGAAGGAGGAAAGTACTCTTCCAGGTCAAGTCCCAAGCATCTTCCCCTTCCAATCAAGCCCACCTCCCAATAGTACACAGCGTTCATATGTATGTGAGGCTTTTGGAGAACAATCCTGACCCAAACTACAACAAGAGGTTTCAATCCATCATTTACTGGCTCCAAGGCAAAAGCATCATGGTAGAAGGGACATAGCAGAAGAAAGCTGTTCACTTCAGGATAGTCAGCCTTGGAGGAATGAGAGAGAGAGAGAGAGAGAGAGAGAGAGAGAGAGAGAGAGAGAGAGAGGAGAGAGAGGAGAGAGGAGCAAGGGGAGGGCAGAAAGGAGGAAAGAAAAAAGAAGAGAGGAAAGGGGAGGGCTGGGGAAGGTAGCATGTGCTGAGTCAGCTGTGTAGGAGGAGTGGGCTAGGAGCAAGGTGGAACTCCTCCTGGGGGCCTCCACTGTATAAAAGAACATTTTATTTTTTGAGACAAGATCTCACTCTGCAATCCAGGCTGGACTTGAGCTCAATATGTGGCCCAGGCTGGCCTCAAGCTCACAGCAATCCTCCTGTCTCAGTCTCCTAAATGCTGGGATTACAGCTGTGTACCACCACACACTTGGCTTTGAAAGGACCTTTTATTTATTTACTTATTTATTTTGAGACAGGGTCTCGCTCTGTAGCCCAGGCTGGTCCTGAACTCACCATGTAGTCCAGCCTAGCTTGGACTCAAAGCAATCCTCCTGCCTCAGTCTCCTAAGTGCTGGGATTACGGGTGTGCACCACCATTCCCAATTTAATGTAGTTCTAGAGAATCAGATTCAGGGTTTTGTGCTTGCTAGGCAAGCACTTTAACCACTGTGCCATTCCTCCATCCCTGAAAGAAACTTTTAGGCAAAAAGAAATTTCTGGGAAACTAAGCAGCCATCTTGTTAATGTATACTGTATTTCTCTCCCATGTCTATACAGTTTTTTTTTTTAATCTGATAGTCAAGAGGTCTGGCTCAGTGATAGAACAGTGTGCACAAGGCCATGGATTTGAGCCTCAGTACTCCCCAGCTACTAAAAACCTAATAGAGAAACAATAGGAGAGTTGAATTTAGTAAGTTTTTTGTTTTTCTGTTATATATTTTTATTTAAATATAAATTTCTTCTAAAAAATATTGGAAGGCTGGGGACATAGCTCAGTGTTTAAAGTGCTTGCCTAGCAAGCTCCAGGCCATAGGTTCAATCCCCCGCACCACATAAACTGAGCACTCAGGAGGCTGAGGCAGGAAAATTGCCATGATTGAAGGCTAGCCTGGGCTACATAGTAAGTTCAGAAACATCAGACTACAGAGCAAGACCCTGTCTCAAAAAAAAAAAAGCATTGGAATTGATTAACACAATTTTTTTCTTTTTGAGACAGAATTTCACGCTGAGGCCCAAGCTGGCCTCCAACACACAGCAATACTCCTGCCTCAGCCTCTCAAGTGCTGGGATTGCAGATGTGTGCCACAACCCCCAGAATATGTGGTGCTGAGGAATCAGACCCAGGTCCTTGCCCTTGCTAGGGAAGCACTTTAAACACTGAGCATGCTCCCAGCCCCAAACTTCTTTTAATAGTGGATAACTGTAGCAAGAAAAGCAGTCATCCATTCATTCTTTCCTTCAACAAATCCTCTGTGGAGCCAGACCCAGTAGTGCAGGCCTGTAATCCTAGCACTCTGAGACACTGAGTTCGTAAATTTCCATCCAGCCAGCGCAGTTTGGCAACTTGGTGAGTCCCTATCTCAAAATCAAAAATACAAATGGGCTTGGCATGTAGCTCAGTGTGAAAACCCTGGGCTTAATCCCCACACCAAAATAAAACAAACAAAATAACAAACTCTGTAGATTTTTGCCATGTGCCTCATACCATCTTAAATTAGGGGAACAAAGCCAGGTAAGATCCAGTGTCTGCCCTCCATGCCTCTACGCATACTATCATATCTACCTGAAATATTTCCCCATCCTCTCCTTGTCTCTTCACAGCTATTTTCCAAATTCTTAGTCATTGAGGACCCAAGTCAGATCTTGGACTTCTCCCACTGGGCTATCTATGCCTTTCATATCTGCCTGCATTGTTATATGCATTAGAGCTCTTTGGTTATCTATATGGTCAGTGCTTAGAAGGCAACAAGTTTGTCTTAAATGTTCTCCTATACAGCTAATGCCTAACCTTGTGCCTGGTTCTGAGCCATTACCACATATTCCATGAATAGAAATGACTTTTACCTGTCAGAGAAGGCTGCAGAGAGCTGAATCATAAATGATGAATTGATAAATTAAGTGCCATCCCAGAAAACAGTGTGTGTGTGTGTGTGTGTGTGTGTGTGTGTGTGTGTGTGTGTGTATTAGAGACACAGCTCATTCTCATATGAATGTGTACAGAAATGTCAGACAGGGATGAACTACACCTTAGAGGGACAAGCCATTACAATCACGAAGGACCCTTTCTGAGCAGGCATCAAACTTCAGATGCCACTTCTCTAACAGAAATGAAGCAAGTTTGTTTTTAAAACAAACATTAGCGGTCATATACATTTATAAAGCATTAATTCTTTTTAGGTATTGGGAATTGAACTCAGGGCCTCATGCATGCTTGGCAAGCACTCTATGTTAACCTCTTTAATTCTAGGTCCTCAGATGTCTTTTGTTTTGTTTTTTGAGAAACAAGTATGTTCTGTGTCTTATTTTTAGCGTTATTATGGATTTACTGAAGAACTAGTTATTCCTTAAATTTCCCATGACTTCTTCATAAGTTGAAGTTGGTGATAGACTTAACTCATTTAAAAGCCAACCTCATTTTCTAGTTTCTTCATTTAAGAGTTGCCATACTGTCTGAGTGAACCCAGAATTCTGTTTGGTTTAGTTTGGTGCTGGGCTTTTCACACTGACCTGCATCTCTAGACCATTGTTTAGTTTTGATTTTGAGACAGAATCTCATTGAGTTAAGTTGTCCAGACTGAGCTCCAATTTGCAGTTATCCAGAGTGTCAGGGTTACAGGCCTGTCCCACCAGTCCTGGTTTGTGTAATGAGAGCTGTAGATTGGTAGAGATAGATGTTTCATGGTTTTCATGGGTTTCTTTTTGGTTTTTGAGACAGTCTTGCTATGTAGTACAAGCTAGTCATGAACTCACTATGCAGCCCAGGCTGGCCTTGAACTCAACAGCAATCATTCTGCCCCAGCCTCCCAACTGCTGGGATTACAAAATTGCACCACCACACCCTGCCAACTTTTGTGTGGTGCTAGAGAATCAAACCCAGGGCCTTGTGTTGGCAAGTGGTCTAACCACTGAACATACCTCTAGCCCATGGTTTTGATACTTTATTCTCATGAGAATTTTATCTGAAACCTTTTACCAAGTCTGTAACAGATCAATGGGGAAATATGGTTCATTTTGCAGAATTTGCCTTGCAGTTAACTTTTTAATTAACTTTTTAGGAGTCTACTTCTTTGACACTTCTCCCACCATAACCATCTGTCATGATTGGAGTAGAGGAAGGCAAATTAAGTAATATCCAGCAGTCAATTTAAGAAAAAGAGTAGAATTTTTGATGAGTGAAGCAGGAGCTTTCAAAGTTTTCTTATTAATAGCTCGTTTAAAAATGAAGTGCTATAATCAGTGTCAAGTCTAGGTCAGGGAGTGCACTGGGGGCGGGGGGAAAAAGTTCTTTTGTTCCCCTGAACCCTCCCCCATCCTCTTCCTTCGCCAGACATGTGTTGTCTTTGCGTGAAGAGCTAATCTCGACCTCCAAAGCAGTAGCAGTTCAAATACCTTTTTTTTTCCAATACGAGGGATTGAGTCCCAAGATTTTTGCACTGAGCTACATCCCCAGCCCTTTTGATTTCTTTGAGACAGGATTCCTCTAAGTAGAAAAATGCCTAAGCTGGGCTCAAACTTGTGCTCCTCCTGCCTCAGTCACCCAGAGTTCTGGAATGATAAGCTTGCACCACCACATTCAGCTTGAAATATAATTTATTTGTGTGTGTGTGTGTGTGTGTGTGTGTGTGTGTGTGTGTGTGTAGTAGAGAACTGCATGTTCTCTACAGTAAACTCTAGGAGGGCAGGAACTGTGTTTCAATTCTCCAGTTATCCTTTTGTCTCCAGTACCTACCTTATGGTACTCACCCAAAACAATTCATAGAAGAATGAGCCATAGAAGAATGATATCATAGTGATAATGTAACTCATATCTAACCATGTTCATCTTGGCACATGCCTGTAATTCCAGCATTTGGGAGGCTGAGGCAGGAGAACTGTATTCAAGTCCAGCATGGCTATGTAGCGAGTTCAGAAACAGTCTGAACTACAGAGCAAGATCCTATCTCAAAAAACAAAATTAATTAATTAAAATAATAACCATGTTGTGTTTTCTTGCAGGAGAATATCTAAGAAAAAAAGGGAGTTAACTCACCACATGACTATAAAAGACAACTTTATAATTACAAAAGAACACTATAGATCCTCAAGAAAAAAAATCTTATTTGGAGTTGAGAAACATAGTCAGAAGATATTAAAAAAGAAAACTGAGTTGAGGAAGCAACTTTTCTTATTTCAAGAGACCATCTTCTCTCATTGGTGTTACTTTATCAATATTTTCTTGTCTTTGTTGGCCAAGTCCTGGAACTTGAGAGCACTGGTAACTTCCCAGTGGCCTGGAACATAACAGCAGTGGCAGTCACCCAGTGGCCCGGGGCATGAGAGCACGGGTAGCCTCACAGAGTGATCTGCTGAGTCTGTCTCCACAGGGCTGTTTTACTTGTAGACATCTTGCTTGATAAACTCAGAACTCAAAGCCCCTCCTTGCCACTCTTGGGCCTCTTCACAGTGTTGTGTTACAGCAAGCAGCCTTTAAAACTGAAGTAGTGTTTCCCTTCAGAGCGAAGAGCAAACTTCCTTGCTGCTTGCTATGAAAGAAGTAGAGTCCTGAGCTAGGGCTTCCCCTCTTATGATGGAGCCTCCTGCATGTGTGGCATCCATCTGGACCACATCAGCCATGTGGGACCTAGGAGAGCAGAGAACCAATACAAAGATCACCCAACAATGGGCCCTTAGTCAGTGTGTTAGATGGGCATGCCACATTCCATCTACAGGCACCTGATATTGCTGAACATTGTAATGGCCTTCTAAGAAATCAAAAAGAATGCTGACTCTCCTTCATTCACTGCATCCTAGCCCACACAACTGAGCAAGGCAGAATGGTCACTGAAAATGACCACCTTCTTTCGGTCACCTCCTAGATGATGATCAGGACAATAGGGAGTCACAGAAAATGTGGCATTCCACCTTGATCACTCCTTGATATGATGCATCTTGCTTTTCCCTAACAGTAACCTCAGCCAGCCAAGTTAGTGTATCCTTCTGGTGCTCATAGGGAGAGAATGGCTAGACTGCTAGCCAAGAAAGAGCCTATGGAATTTAAACTTAATATCTAGGCCAACTTGGGTTGGCATTGTCCTGTTGAGTACATTGCTTCCTACGTCCCTCTGCAGTATATATACCACACAGGCCAATCGAGGATGTCTTAGTTACTTTTTCGTTGCTGTGACTCAATACCCAACACCCACAAATTTAGGAAAGGTTTATTTTAGCTCACAGTTTCATATGGTCACAATCCATTCAGGGGTGGCCAGCAGCAATCAGAGTAGAGGACAGAGGCAGAGGTGGAGGCAGCTTCTCAGGACAACACAAACAGGAAGGCAAGCTGAGACTAGTTGAGACTAGTCCCCATCCTCCAGTAAGGCAGGTGCAGCTTATGTATCCCTTCAGGTCTCCGCCCAGTAATTAGTCCTTCCTGCATCCAAGTGTGGCCACTACTCACCGTTAATCCTAACTCACATGCCTTTAGTCTTAACTGTAATCTACCTCTCCAGACTAGACACCACTCCACCAACATCACATGGTTCCATAGACAATCCACAACATTAAAATACATGAAACTTTTGGGGGACACTCCAGATCCTAACCGCAACAGAGGATATAGTGAATCTGTAAATTTTGTCAAATTATCTCTGACCCTTTCACATCTGACCTTTCTAAATAAAACGTCTGGGTGTGAGTAAGTCATGACAGCAGAAAACATGTAGTTGTAGCACCTGGGATAAAATATGCCCATTATGTGGCCATGGAGGCCTGCTACCTGGTGCAAGAACACTTGAGACCTCAGCAGGTGGGGTAGTGGGACAGGGTCTTGCAGAGTGGCTCGACTGGACTTGGACTCTTCAATCTTCCTACCTCAACCTCCTGAGTAACTAGGTTAACCTTAGTGCATATAGTTGGCATTCTGTGTTTATTTACCATTTACCATACTGTTGTTACACCTTCTTTCATAGTACTTGGGAAATAACAGTAATGGTAAGATGGTAATGATTTATTATTGGAGGTGGGGCGTACTAGATGGCTTCAGGATGGAAGGTGGTCATCATAGGAAACAACCCCATGATTACTGAGGTTGTAACTTTAAGTCTCACTGCTTGACCTCTGGGGAGGAAGAGGGAGAGGAGATTGAGTTTGGTCTTGTGATTTGATCAGTTATGCCTACATAGTGAAGCTCCATATAAAAATCCTGGAATGACAAGATGTGGAAAGCTCAGGGCTGATGAATACCTTGGAGGGCTGAGAGGTCCTGTGTTTGGAGACAGTACGGAAGTCCTAAGCTCCTGTCCCCTCGTCTGTACACCCCTAATACCCTGTCTCTTGCATTGCTTCTATTTGGCTGCTCCTAAGCTATATCCTACAGCAAAAATGGGGCTGGCCTTTTTTTTTTTTTTTTTTTTTTTTGAGTGAAAATGACCTGTCCTGGGCCTGGGCCATGCATAAAACAAACAATATATGATGTAGTTGGTGTATGAAAGATAGAACTTCCTTTAAAATTTTTTCATTATAATATTTTAAAAATCAAGGGTGAAAAATGGCAGGCCACAGATTGGGTATGTCTGCTTATCATAAAACTGTAGTAGGAAGGAATTTGACTTCACTGACTAATGAGGATTGGCTTTGCAGATGAGGATGTCACAGGTGTTTTACATAAGTGGAGTCTGAGCTGTAAGGAGTCTGAGCTGTAAGATGTTAGTGAAAACCTGCTTAAAGCATGAGATAGGATAAGCAGAATCAAAACTATCTTGCAAGATGTGATATGAATGTACACCAGTTTTTCAAGCTGATTGGTATCTCAAATAAATACCAATAAAATAATTATGTTGGCAAAAATTTGCTTTCTGAATCCTTCCTGTGTAGATAAGTTTAAATAAGGCAGCTCTAAGTGAAAAAAATAGCAGATGAAATTAATAACCATTTGAAAAGTCTTCAAAAAGTTTCGATGGTATAATTCCAGAAATTGAGAACCCTAATGACACCTATCAGTGGGTAAAAAATCCTTTACAGGTTGGATGGTTTCCAAGTCTTTCCCTTCAGCAGAATTGAAGTGAGACCTAATTAAGTTGTCAGCTAACAGATCATCGAAAGTAATTTTCGATAAGAGATCATTATATGGTTTTTATCATACAGCTCAGAGGTATTGAAAGAAGTGGATGGCATTACCATAATGAAATTTCTTTCTTTTCCATCTAATTTGTGCAAATGAGGTTTCTTAGAGCTTGTCTATTACTAAATTAAAAATACAAAGAAAAGTAATGTTAATTCCAGTTCATTCTAGCAATAATATTCATTCGCAGATTACTTTAAAAACAGCCCTACCAATTAAGAGATGCATGTCTTCCCAATAAAATTCTATTATTTTTATGTTTAGTAATTAATATTTAGAATAATATATGTTCTTTTCACAATTTGTGGACTGAAATATTGGGATAACAATTGAATGCAAAAGAAGCTTGATTTTTCTTTTTTGAGAAATTGGTGTACTTACATGTCATAACTTTCTTTCCCCTTCCCCCTTACCCCCTAAGTCTCCTTTCCCTCTCCACGAAGTGTGTCTTCATAGCTTTTTCCATCTCGCTTTTACTTTTTATGGTTTGGTTTTCTACATTAAAGAAGCCATGTGATATTTAACCTTCTGTGTTTGATTCACTAAGCAAAAGGATATCAAGGTTTATCCATTTCCTTAAAAATGACTCATAATTATCTACTTCATTGTATAAATATACCACGTCTTTATCCATTCGTCTATTGATGGACATACTGGCTGCTTCCAAGATTTGGCTATTATATTTGTGCTGCAATAGCATGGGTATGCATGTATCAGTTTTGTATTATGACTTTAACTCTTCTAGAAAGATACTAGAAGAGGTATAACCAGGTCAAATGGGATATCTATTTTTTTTGAGGAATCTACATGCTACTTTTCATAAAGATTGTACCAGTTTACAGTCCCACCACAATGTATCTTTTTTTCCCCACAACCTCACCAGTATTTGTTGTTTTTTGAGTTCTTGATATCAGCATATTTTAGATGGAACTTGATTGTTGCTTTGATTGGCATTTCTATAATGGCTAAACATCCTGAACATTTTTCATGTATTTATTGGCCATTCAGAATTATTCTTCTGAGAACTATCTTTTCTCTCAGTTGCCCATTTTTAATGAGGTCTTTTATTTTGCAGGGGTCTAATTTTTTTCAGTCCTTTGTAAATTTTAAATAATAAATCTCTGGGGAATAGTTGGCAAAATTTTTTTTCCTGTTCCATTGGTTCTCTCTTCACTCTGTTGATTGTTTTCTTTGCTGTACAAAAGCTTTTTAATTTGAAATAATCTCATTTGTTGATTCTTGGTTTTATCTCATACACATTAGTTGTTTTATTGAGAAAGTCCTTGCCTATGCCAATGTCTTTGAGGGCTTTGCCTGTTTTTTTCTTCCAACAACTTCAGTGTTTCCATTTTAATGTCTAGGTATTTGATCCATTTTGATTTGTTTTTGGTGCCTGGTGAAAGACGTGGATCTAGTTTCATTGTTCTGCATGTGGCTAGCCAGTTTTCCCAGCACCATTTGTTAAAGAAGCTGTCTTTACTCCAGTGTATGTTTTTGGCCCCTTTTTCAGAGATCAGATGGCTGAAGGTACTCAGGGATAACTCTGTATCATCAGTCTTGTTCCATCAGTCCATCTTTCTGTTTTTTTGCCAGTACCATGTGGTTTTTATCACTGTTGCTTTGTAATATAATTTGATATCTGGTGTTGTGATGCCTCCTATTCTGGGTCTCTTTTGATTCCATAGAAGCTTTAGGATCATTTTTTTTCTAAATCTATGAAAAATTTTGTTGGTATTTCGCTTGGGATTCCATTGAATCTGTATACCAGTTTTGGTGGTATGGCAATTTTGATAGTGTTGCTTCTGTCTATTCAGGAACAAGAGATGCCTTTCCATTTTCCAATTTTCTGATCGCTTTCTCTGTGTTTTTATTGTTGCTGTAGAGGAATGCTACTGATTTTTGAGTACTGATTTTATAAGCTGCAACTTGGCTGAATTTACTGGTATTTTTTTTTTTTGAGACAATATCTTGCTCTGTAGCCCAGGCTGATCCTGAACTCACTAGTGAAGCCCAGACTGGCCTTAAACTCCGAACAAGCCACCTGCATCAGCCTCCCAAGTGCTGGGATTACAGGCATGTGCCAGCGTGCTCAGCTTTATGTGGTGCTGGGGAACTGAATTTAGGGCCTTGTGCTTGCAAGGCAAGTGCTTTAACCACTGCGCCATTCCTCCAGTCCTGAATTTACTAGTTCTGAGAATCTTCTGGTGGAGTTTTTGGCATCCTCTATGTAAAAGAACATGTTATCTGCAAATGACGAGTTTGACTTTTTCTTTTCCTATGTGTATTCCCTTTATTCCATACTCTTGCTTCATTTCTTTAGCTAAGGTTTCAAGCACTATGTTCAATAGAAGTGATGAGAATGAACACTTTTGTCTTGTTCCTGATACGAGGGGAAATGCTTTCAGTTTATCCCCCATTTAGGATGATTTTGGCAATAGAATTGCCATACATTGCTAAATTTCTTTTATTAGCTTGAGCTAAGATCCTTCTATACATATTTTCATCGAAATATTTATTAGGAAATGATGTTGTATTTTATCAAAGGCCTGTTTTTTTTTTTTTTTTGACAGGGTTTTTCTCTGTATTTCAGCCTGGTCCTGAACTCACTGTGTAGCCCAGGCTGACCTCAAAACACACAGCAATCCTATTGTCTCAACCTCCTAAGTGCCAGGATTATAGACATGCACCAACATGCCTGGTTTATGTGATGCTGAAGAATCAAACTCAGGATCTTGCACTTACTACGCAAGCGCTGTAACCCCTGTGTCATTTCTCCAACTACTCAAAGGCTGTTTCTGCCTCTATTGAGATGATCATGTGATTTTTTGGGTCCTCTGTCTTATTTATGTGGTATATTGCATTAATTGATTTACATATGTTGAACCATCCTTGCATCCCTGTGATTAAGCCAACTGTGTCAGGGTATAAGTTCTTTCTAATAATTAGTGTCATTTTGATTGCAAGTATCTTGTTAAGGATTTTTGTGTCTGCATTCATTAAAAAAATTGTCCTGTGGCTTTCTTTCTTTGTTGGATCTTTTTCTGGTTTTGAAATCAAGGTGATGATAGCTTCTAGGAAGGATTTTCACAGTATTCCTTCTCTTTCAATTTTATGGAAGAGTTTGAGAAGCATTGGTACTAACTCTTCCCTGAAGTTCTGATAAAATTCTGCAATGAATCCATCAGGTCCTGGGCTTTTCTTTGTTGGTAGATCCTTTATTACTGCCTCAATTTCATCACTGGATATTGCTCTATTCAGGGTTTTTATATCTTCTTGGTTCAATTTTTGTATTTTATATATGTCTTGGAATTTATCTGTTTCCTCCAGGTTCTTGAATTTATTGTAATATAAATTTTCAAAATAGTTTATTATAATCCTCTGGGTTTCAACAGTGCCTGTTGCAATTCCCCATTTTTATTTCTAATTGCATTGATGTGAATTTTGTCTTACCCTCTTTTGGTGAGTTTAGCTAGAGATTTATCAATCTTACTTATCCTCTTGAAGAACCAACTCTTTAATTCACATTGTGGTTTGGATCTGGAATGTCCCCTAAAATGTATTTGAATGTTATTGATTATCTATGCAACCATGTGCTATTAGGAAATGGGGGCCTGATCTGAAGGTGTGTGGTAGAAGACAAGCATGTGATAATCATAGATTACAGGCATGTGGTGGCTTAGAGGCTTAAACCTGGAAGGGCAAAAGAGTGAGGCTGGATGCAAAAGGGGCAGATGACTGGGGTAGGACCTGAAAAGATATATATTACTTTCTCCCTTCCTTCTGGGACTTAGCTTCCTATATGCAATGCTGTGAGGAGCTGCCTCTACCTCCACCTCTGTCATGTGCTTCTACTCTTGCTGGCCACCCAGTAATAGACTTGAGACCTCTGAAACTGTGAGCTAAAATAAACTTTTCCTCTTCTAATTTGTGTATGTTAGGTATTTTGTCAAACCAACAAAAAAGAAATGAAAATAATTCATTTATCTTCTGTATTTTTTGTTTTATTTCATTAAGCTCCACTCTGATTCTTATAATTTCCTTCCTTCTACTGCTTTCAGATTTGGCTTATTGTTGTTTCTCTAGGAACTTGAGCTGCATCGTTGGAGTTATTTTGTTTGGTTTTGTGGTGCTGGGGATTGAACCAAGGCCTTCACACTGAGCTATATCCATCCATATCCCCTGCCTTTCGTATTTCTTTATTTGGAGACCGGGTCTTACAAAGTCACTAAGTTGTTCAGGTTGGGCTCAAACTTGTGATCCTCCCGCCTCTGCCTCCCAAAGTGCTGGAATTACAAGCATACACCACACACCCATCCTGATACAGTTTTTAATAATTCAAAATCGTGTCGGTGGGCACCATTCGCTTGGGGCTGCATCTCTCCCACAAGACAGTCAGGAGAGGCGGAGGGTAAGCCCAAGGAGGCAGAGACGGTTTTTTCCCACAAGACAGTCAGGAGAGGCGGAGGGTAAGCCCAAGGAGGCAGAGACGGTTTTATCTCCTCCCTCAGCGGCACCCTGCCAGGGGCCGTCCCCCAGCCCCACCCCCAGATGCCTGCAAAGCGTGACGCCACGGGGCTCAAAGTCTGGCCTGTTTACAAAATAAACTTAGGCTGCTACAGTCTGGGTCTACTTCTCTAGAAAGAAGGAAGTTAGAAGAAAATCTGCTTTACCTTCCACAGTCTGCACTAAGGAAAGGAGACCAGGACCAGTGGTTGGGTAGGTTCCACGCGGCCCCGACCCACGACTGCCCAGAGCCCGACCCTCCATCGCAGGGGCAGCCCAGGTAGCCCGAGATCTGCGGTGCTGCCACAAGGACCCTGGGGAACCAGGAACGCGAAGCGCCACCTGATCAGAGGAGGGGTGGGGTGGTCCGTGACCGGGAGTAAGTGGCCGCCGTGGGCTGGAGCTGGGGCTTCCGACTCAGATGGAAGGAAATATGCCCAGAGCCCTTCCGGGTTTCCTTTTGCGTGCCACATCCAGCCCTGGACTGCCATCCCGACCCGTGTCCCAGCCTAGCCGAGGTCCTGATCGCAGCAGGTACTCGGGCGGCGGGGCGAACAGGCGGCCCGCAAGGGTGCGCTGCACGCCGTGTTGTCCCGGCCCGCCTCGCCAAGATCCCGGGCGCCCTTACCCACTGTATGTCCTCAGAGAACATGCTAGCTGTGAGCTTTGATGAGCCGGGCGGACCAGAAAACCTGTGCGTGAAGAAGGTGGCCAAGCCGAGCCCTGGAGAGGGCGAAGTCCTCTTGAAGGTGGCGGCAAGCGGCCTGAACAGAGCGGACCTACTCCAGGTGCAGGACAGGGGTGGCCGGGACCCAGGGCTGCCAGCGATTCCAGGGTACTGCCCAGTCAGACAAAGCGAGACGGGGGTGGGGTGGGGCGTGTACCGCCTGGGACTCATTAGTCTAGTGTGCTGGGGTGGCTAAGACCCCAAAGCAGTTAGCCCCCTTCGAAGAATGGGGTTGGGCTGGCTGCCTATGTAGCTCAGGGTTAGACCTGTCCTAAAACAGGCCTGTATTCCTGGCACAAAACAAAAACTAACAATTAAACGGTGTAGGGGGTGCATAGCAGAAATCATTGTGTATATCCATCATCCTGCCAGCCTCCAAGAGAAGGGAACTAGCCCACTTGGTGGGGCAAACCTATAAACCTATGGGAGGCTGAAGCAGGAGGATCACAAGTTTGAGGCCCAGCCTGGGCACTTTAGTGAGAGTTTGTCTCAAAATCGAAATGAAAAATAGGGGGCTGGAGGAATAGCTCAGCGGTTAGGTCACTTAAGCAAGTGCAAGGCCCCGAGTTTGACAGCCCAGCACCACATAACCTGAGCATTGTGGCACACCCATGGAATCCCAGCACTCTGGAGGCTGTGACAGGAGTGCCTCAGTGAGTTCTAGGTCAGCCTGGGCTACATAGTGAGTTCAGGATCAGCCTGGTCTCAATTTAAAAAATAATAGATAGATAGATAGATAGATAGATAGATAGATAGATAGATAGATATAGGAAGGAATGTAGCTCAGTGTGAAGGCCCTGGGCTCTACTATGTTGAGGGTGTGTATGCATCTGCTCTGCCCCTTTTCTTTACTCCTTACACAATCTTGCTCAGCATGTGTATCCTACAGGCAAGGAAACTGAGGGTCAGAGAAGCTAAGTTCAATGTCCAAGGCCACAACACAAGGAACCGAAGCTATGATGCAGGTTGAAGTCTCTGTAGCTCCACAGTTTAAGTCTTCCCACTGGGAGGTCTCAGAGCTGGCAAGGTGCAGTACTCTTAAGAATTTTCTTTTGTCTGCTAACCTGGACCAGATGTGTAAATTATGGGGAATCAGAACCATGCATCAAGCCTGTTGTGGTAGCACATGCCTGTACCCATAGCTACCTGGAGGCTGAGGCAGGAGGATCAGAAAGTTCTGGGCCAACCCCTGTCTCAATATAGACAAAAAAAAAAAAAAAAGGGCTGAAGATGCAGCTCAGTGTTCACTAGATTCAATCCCCAGTACTGGGGTGGGGAAAGAGAGAGAGCTGGGCACACACCTGTAATCTTAGCACTCTGGGAGGCTGAGGCAGAAGGATTTCAAATTTGAGCCCAGCCTGGGCAATTTATTGACTTAAAGATATCCTGTCTCAAATTTTTAAAAAAAAGTTGGTTCCAATGGTGCAGGCCTATAATCCTAGCACTCTTGAGAGACTGAGGAAAGAGGATTGCAAGTTTCAGTCCAGCCTGGACAATTTTGAGGCTTACAAGACTGTCTCAATTAAACAACAAAAAGGGTCTAGGGGATAGGGATGTAGTTTAGAATGAAGGCCCTGAGCTCAATCCCCAGCATCATAAAAAAAAATAAAAATAATAACAGTTGAAAGGACTGGGCATGGAGCTCAGTGTGAAGGCCCTGGGTTCAGTCAGTCCTAGTACTGGAGAAAGAGAAAGCAAGTTTCAGAATCACCTAAGAGAACTTGTTGAAAATAAACATGATAAGCACTTCAGGGGTGATGCAAGCGTACTTTGAAAAGCCTTCTGCAGTAGTTCTGATGTACGCCTCTGTTTGGTTCTTCTGTCTAAGGCTCCACGGACTCAGACAAGTGAGTGTGGATTCAGGTGCCTGACTTAGGGCTCCTCTCATTAAGTCCACAGTTTTGTTCTCAGGCTCACTACTTTTTGTACCTTGCAGACTTGGACGTTATCCTGCCCAGGCCTTTCTCTTCATTTGTAAAACAAAGCGTTTAGATGAGTTAAATAGCTAAGGACCCTGCCAATTATAACATGCTGATTATGTGACTATTCTGTTGTTTGCATAAAACAAATATCCCCTCTTCTCCCTTCCCTAGCTTACAAAATAGGCTTCATCCTAAATTCTCTGTTTGAAAAAAAAAGAGGAATATTGGGAGAAGGGGCTGAGGGCATAGCTCAATGGTTAAAGTGCTTGCCCAGCAAGAGCAAGGCCCTGAATTCGATTCCCCAGCATTACACAAGCTGGGTGTGGTGACATAAACCTGTAATCCCAGCACTTGGGAGGCTGAGGCAGGAGGATTTCCATGAGTTTAAGGCCAGCTTGGACTCTCTAGTGAGTTCAGGACTAGTCTGGACTACAGAGTGAGACCATGTCTCAAAAAAAACTATCTACACACACACACACACACACACACACACACACACACACACACACGTGGAGGGAGCGCTAGGAATGATGACACAAAGATTTCCCATTATGCTCACCACTTAGCATACCCCTCTTTCTTCAGAGGCAGGGCCAGTATGCCCCACCCCCAGGAGCTAGCAACATTTTGGGACTCGAGGCATCAGGACATGTGGCAGAGTTGGGGCCTGGCTGCCAAGGCCCCTGGAAGATTGGAGATGCAGCCATGGCTCTGCTGTCTGGTGGGGGCCAGGCTCAGTATGTCGCTGTCCCCGAAGAGCTCCTCATGCCCATCCCGGAGGGACTGACCCTGGTCCAGGCTGCAGCCATTCCCGAGGCCTGGCTCACCGCCTTCCAGCTGTTACATCTGTTGGGTAAGGAGGCCCACACCCACCCATGCAGCATGGCTCAGCTCTGCCTGTGAACCAGCCTCCTCAAACTTCAGCAGTCCTGTGGGGCGCCCAACCCCAGCACCCTACCTGCTGTACCACCCATAGCACCCAGTTCTTAAATCACATTGGGATGGTTTGATATGGAGGCCAAGAATCATGGGCAGCAGACAGGAGGGCTGTGCACATCTTACCTCTGTGGCTCAGCAGTGGTCCCTGCTCCTCCAAACCATGCTGAAATTCTCTGTGGCGCTCCCTGCAACAGAAGGGGTTGGACGGGGAAGAGTGCCTGCCTTGCTTGCTGAAGGCCCGGGTGTGTCCCCAGCGAGCAAGGCAGTGCAACCATCTGGAAGGGGCTAGTTAATCTCCTTTATTCCTCCCCAATAATTGCATGGAGTCAGCCAAGGAGTCTATGAGACATGTCCCTTCTTTTAGAGAGCTCAGCACAACTGGGAGGAGCTGTGCACAAGAATACCACAACCATGGCATTAAGAAGGGTAGTCCCTGGGCTGGAGGAATAGCACAGCTGTTAGAGCACTTGCCTACCATGCGCAAGGCCCTGAGTTCAACTCCCTAGCACCACATAAGCCAGGTGTAGTGGTGCACGCCTGTAATCCCAACACTCAGGAAGCTGAGCAGAAGGATTGCTGTGAGTTCAAGGCCGGCCTGGACTACATACATAGTGGATCCAGGACCAGCCTGGGCTACAGAGTGAGGCCTTGTCTCAAAAAAAAAAAAAAAGTGAAGGGTAGTGCTGTCTAACTGCAATTGAAGCTGCAGAATGGAAACACTGGCATGAGCAGAGATGATCAGAGAAGGCTTGAAAGGTGGTGGAACTAGAACAGATAGAAGGCACATCAAGGTGACCAAGGAGTGTCGAGGCGAGGCCAGCTACTCTACTCAGATGTGAAGGCCAACTCTTGTCATTTATGAAAGCGTAGATTGGGCCACACTGTAGTGGCCTTGATTACCAGGCTCTCTGGGTTCGATGCAAAGTCAGTGGAGAAGCACTTCCCATTCAGAGGGAGAAGCTTCATAATGAAAGCTGCATTTTGGGAGGGGAAGCCTGGTTCCTATGTGTGGTGCCTGGATCAGTGGGACCCACTCTACAGGCCAGGTGCAGACTGCAGAAGGGCTGGCTTCAGTGGCGACATTATTCTTATTTAGGTGTATAGGTCAGGTGTGTACCTTGGTATTTCTTTATAGATATACAGAGATCATAGATGCAGCTGCTAATAACCCTGTTTCTAAAGGTCACTTCTCAATTTGAGCAGAAGCAAGTTAAAAAAAAATCAATCTGCTCCCTTTTGAAAGCAAGAGCCAGCCAATTGTGGTAGGATATACCTGTGTGGGAATGTGTTGCAGCTGGAAAGTGAAACTCCTGTACTTTTTTGTCACAGGAGATGTTCAGGCTGGAGACTTTGTGCTAATCCACGCAGGAGCAAGTGGTGTGGGCCTAGCTGCCATCCAACTGGCCCGGAGGGCTGGAGCTATTCCTATGGTCACAGCTGGCTCCCAGCACAAGCTTCAAGTGGCTGAAAAGCTTGGAGCAGCTGCTGGCTTCAATTACAAAGAAGAGGACTTTTCTGAAGCCACGCTAAAATTCACCAAAGGTAAACAGATGCTTTTGCAGCTTGGCAGGAATTCAAGAGAGAATTAAAGTCCTTGCTAGCACCAAACTTGGCCAGTAGTCTGGGCCAATCCTACCTCTACTGAGTGAACTACAGCTGCCCTGGCCAAATTCTAGTATTCTGGTGTTAGGCCACTGGAGAGAATAGCCAAATGCTAAGTCCTGAGGTGGTTTCCATGTGCATTTCTGCAAGCTTTAAAAAGGGGGCTGGAGGGTATAGCTCAGAGGTTAGAGTGTTTGCCCAGCAAGCACAAGGCCCTGGGCTTGATTACCCATACCACAGAAGTAGGCTGTGGTGGCACATGTCTGTAATCTCAGCTTGCTGTGGGTTCAAGGCCAGCCTGATCTATGTGGTGAGTTCAGAACCAGCCTAGACTACAAAGAGGGACCCTGTCTCAAATAATTAATTAATTAATTAATTAAACAAACAAATAAATTACAAATATCATAAATGGAGTTTAGGTAATGGAACTCTTAATATAGCATGGATGAT
The DNA here is from genome assembly GCA_004027205.1 of Ctenodactylus gundi. Lineage (NCBI taxonomy): Eukaryota > Metazoa > Chordata > Mammalia > Rodentia > Ctenodactylidae > Ctenodactylus > Ctenodactylus gundi. The sequence continues at coordinate 211,917 of PVKB01002025.1, forward strand.
ACGGTTCATCTTCTATGATCCCCAGCCATAGGAAGTGCACAATAGGAAAACACCGTGAGCTGGTATCTCCTCTCCCAAAATAAGTACAGTCCCAGCCATGAGTTCAAGACTGGCCTGGGCTATGTAGTGAGTTCAGGACCAGCTTGGACTACAAAGCAAGACACTGTTTCAAAAAGAAAAAAAGAAAGCAATAATCACACAGTGGTGGCCTGGAATTATCTAAGACGTCTTATTTCCAACCAGCTGCTCCATGAGTTAGCAGAGACCATTTGGAGATGGTCTTAGTAGATAGGAGTGGGTGCTACTCAATACATGAATGGAAATGTCTAGCTCTGTATTCCAAAGCCAAATCTGGATATCTGTGGCTCTTCCTTCTCCATTTTTCTACAAGAGAAGAAGAGACAAAAACAGCAAACATACAATTCTGATAAGTTATGTGCAGAGACTACATAACGTATATGTGAACAACTAGCCTGCACTGTAGCCTGGAGAGGACCTCCTCTTTTCTGTTCTCACTGATGGCTGGGACTGTACTTATTTTGGGAATGAGAGGAGATACTGGCTCATGGTGTTTTTCTATTACACTCTTGCCATGGCTGAGGATCATAAAGGATGAACAATATCATCCACAATATATTAAGAGTTCCACTACCTAAACTCCATTTAAGATGTTTCTAATTTATTTATTTCTTTGTTTGTGACAGGGTCCCTCTTTGTAGTCCAGGCTGGTCCTGAACTCACTAAGTAAACCAGGCTGGCCTTGAACTCACAGTAATTTTCATGCCTCAGCCTCCCAAGTGCTGGGATTACAGTCTGCTGAGCTACACCCCCAGGCTCATTTACAACATTTCTATGGCCAGTGATTCTAGTTCCAACCTATAGATTTACCCCTTACAGCTGTATTTATGTATTTTATTCATATATCCACAAATAGGCCACAGGATCTTATTTTGCACCAAGCTGTTTGTGTCTGACTAGCATCACTGATCTGTGTTTTCTATGGAAGGTGCTGGAGTAAACCTAATTCTGGACTGCATAGGTGCATCCTCCTGGGAGAAGAACATCAATTGTCTGGCTCTTGATGGTCGCTGGGTTCTCTATGGTCTCATGGGAGGAGCTGACATCAGTGGGCCCCTGTTTTCAAAGCTACTTGCTAAACGAGGAAGTCTGATTGCTAGTCTTCTGCGATCTAGGGACAAAAAGGTGAGTGATGAGCAAAAAGAAAAAGCAACTAGTACCTGGAAAAGTATGTTTCATCTACATTACACTCAGAAAGGTAGCCCAGTCACATCGTAGGTTAGGGAGCCGACAAAAAAAACTGCCACCTTGTGGATAAATAGGGAACCCAATTTCAGAGAACTAATGGTGACTGGTCAACAGAAATCTTGGCATTTTGGAAAGAGTACAGCTAATATATTATATGTTTAACTTCCTGACAGAATGAACTAAGCATTAGCCATATTAGAAAGTCTTCCGATTGTTTCAAGACTTTGCAAGCCTCCACTTTCAACAAAGTGTTCAAAAAATCTGCATCATTCTAGCATCTTTGGAAATGCTTCCCACACTAGACTTCCTACCTGCTGAGGGACAGCAAAGCTTAAATGTTTCTTTTACTCTCCCACCATGAGCCCTGTCGCTGCCTCTCCTGTGGCACCTTTATTTTAACATCATCCTTAGGCTGTCAGTGATACTAGTTTTTTACTCTAGCTTCAGTCTTTACTTGGTACAGAAGAGGTTACCCATGTCCTACATGCTGGAAGTGAAAAGGTGTGGCCTTTCTGATGTGTACAGTGTATGAGGGCACTTTAGGGCTAAGCAGAACGGGGAGTGACAGGTGAGGCTTCTGTCAAAGCTGATGGTCTCCTTTTCCTTACCTCAGTACAAGCAAAGGCTGGTGAACACCTTCACGGAGCAAGTTCTGCCCCACTTCTTCAAACAGAGCCCCCAACGCCTCCTGCCAACGCTGGACAGAGTGTACCCAGTGGCTGAAGTCCAAGAGGCCCATAAGTACATGGAAGCTAACAGGAACGTGGGCAAACTCGTCCTGGAGTTGCCGCAGTAAAAGAGTGGGCAGTATAGGATGCGGCTGGCCTTCCCAGAGCAAACATGGAGAAGGGGAAGCTTCTAGATCCATCTCTCGATTTATCCGTGCAGAGCTGGTCTAGGGAAATAAAGTGCGGCCTTGATCGGCGGAGTGCTCACTGTGGGCGGAGCGGGGGGGTAGGGGAGTCGGGTAGGCAAGCTGACCCTCAGCCCCGGCCACGGGTTCCTGGTCTCAAAAGCCTTGTTTCTTGACAGCTACAGCGTCAGGCAAGACATACGCAGCCAAAACCGACAGAATCGGCCTTGCGAAAAGGGTGTTTTCGTTTGTGCTTTTTTCGGAGATTTTCAATCTCCGTATTGGAGATTGAAGGCAAGGCCTTCGCTCTGCGCCACATCCAATCCCTTTTTACTGTTTGAGACAGGATGTCGCTAAGTCACTAAATTGCCCAGGCTGGGCTCCGACTTAAGATCCTCCTGCCTCAGCCCAAAATACCGAGATTACAGACCTGCGCCACCAGATCCGGTTTGGCACACTGTGAGAGGACCAGGACGACGTAGCGTTCACAAGCGCATGAAAGCCCCGCCCTCTCACTGCTCACCTGGGCCCTACCCACACTCTTTGACAGCACGGGCCTCCCGACCGAAGCACCTTCCCTTCTAGACCTTACGTCCCACCCCTTCCTGTCCGTCAACCAGAAGTGTCCGGGCGCTTGTCTTTCCACCTTCCGGTATGTCTACTAGGGGAGGCTGCTATTTTGTCGTGCGGAAGCTATTGAAGCGGGGAATTGCGTCAGCACGTCTCGCCTTGAGAGGGCGGTGTTCCGGCGGTAGTATAACGGCTTCCGGAGGAGCCTAGGCGTTGTTAATCTACGTCCGACACCGTTTTGCCTTCGAAAGCGAGCGAGTGCGAGAGGTGCCCCGGGAAGTTCCAGTGCTTGCTCGGTAGTCTCACCAGTTTGTCAGGATGGCGATGCAAGCGGCCAAGAGAGCTAACGTGAGTCCTGAGCGTTCTGTGGAGAAGCGGGAGGACTTTGCTGCTTTAGTGTCGGTGGCGTGGGTCAGAGTATGCAGGTTCTCTATCTGAAAGCGCAGAAGCCCAGGATTGAGTGTCCCTCTGAAGGGCGTCTGTCGTGACCCCGTCCTCCTGGGTATGTTATTTGAGCCGCACTACCTTCCGTGCCCCTTCTGAGAGACCCCTCGTCTCGTGGTGTCAGAGACAGCGTTGGCTTTCCTCGGTTGTTTAGGACCTGACTTTTATTCTCGAGCTGAATAAAAGTCTTGCGTAGATAAGCCCTCATTAAAACTCTGTGGCTCACTGATAGCTACCGCCAGGGATTCTCCTCACATGATAGAGCTTTTGGGATCCTTCATTAATGTGTTTACGCAGCACTACTTTTTAGAGCACCTCCTGTGTACATTCGAGACGGGAAGTGATTTGTCGGTTATATCACTGATTACCTGCTATGCCCAGATCCTATTGTTAGAAATGGGGATTCAGCAGTGAATTAAAAAAAAAAAAAAAACCCTGCTGACATTTTAGTTTTGGGAGCTGGAGTGTTAGGGAAAACTTTTAAAAAGAAAATTCGGACTGAAGGTATAATAGCTCAGCGGTTAAAGAACTTGCCTAGCAAGCTCAAGGCCCTGAGTTCGATTCCCCAGCACCACATAAGGTGGGCGTGGTGGCTCACGCCTGTTAGTCCCAGCGCTTGGGAGGCTGAAAGTTGAGTAATAAGGCAACTCCTTTCGCAGCCCCCTTCCGGTTAGGGGAAGCTTACACCTGGCTGTCCCTTAGTTCCAAAATAAAGTACTTCTCCTGCAACTCTTTTTGTGACTTTTCACATAAATGGGAGTAAAGACACTGCGTGATGGTTGGCTTTTGTGTAGATACAGAACGAATTTGTATGCCAGTGAGAATACACCAGCAGAGTGGGAGGAGGTTTTAAGTAGATGGCATAATTGGTAGAAGGAAAGTAGATGGATATAGATCAGTACAGCTCTGTAGATTCAGTGATGGAAATGCAGAGTACCTGCCATTTGGTCATACCTGTTTTCTCCCGGAGGCAATAGCCAGGTTATCTCCCAGGCTGGGCAGGAAAGAGAGTACAGCCTAATTGTGGTGTAGATGGAGAGATAGAGGTAAGGTGTAAGGAGAAGAGAAGGTATGGTGGTGTTTTGCAAAGTGAGAAAAAAATATTGGAGAAGTATACTATGATTATCTGGCAGTGTTGTATAATTTAACTTGAAATCTAAAATGTTATTGTAGGGGCTAGAGAAATAGTGCAGAATTTAAAGCACTTATCTAGCAAGCTCAAGGCCCTGAGTTTGACTCCCCAACACCACATAATCTGGTGTGGTGGCACATGCCTGTACTCCCAGCACTCGGGAGCCTGAGGTAGGAAGATTGCCATGAGTTCAAGGTCAGTCGGGGCTACACAGTTGAGGATCAGCCTGAACTACAGAGTGAGACAGTGTCTCAAAAACAAAACATGAATCTGTAATGCAGAGGGATCAGGGAAGTGTGTACTACTTCAAGAAAAGAAACAAGCCCTGTAGAATAACATTGTAATGTCAGAGATTTATGAAGTAACTATAGTACAGAGGAAACAATCAAGCCAGGCATGGTGGTGTACAATTGTAATCCCAGTAGTTGGGACACTGAGGAAGAGGAGTATTGTGACTTCAAGGCTAGCCTGGCCTACATAGTGAACCCCTGTACAAAAAATAAAATAAAATTTAAAAAAGCTAAAAAGAAGAACAAAGTAGTCAATAGTGTTAGAAATCCTGAGAAGTTTGAGAACTCAACACTGCAATTAAAAGGTCTTAGTAAGTAAAAGCACTTTCAGCAGAGTTCCAGGGTAGAAGCTTAGGTTGAGTGTTAGAAGCCAGTGAATAGAGGTTGCTTTTCATGCGTGACTGAAGCAAAAAGCAAAATAGGACAGTGAGTAGAGAGAGCTGTTGAATTCAGGGAAAGCAGAAATTTATTTTCTTCATTGTGTATTCTCTTATCTCCAGTACAGGGGCTCCAGCCCGGTAGTGCTATAATGCTGAACCCTACTTAGTTTTTATTTTGAGACAGGGTCTCACTTAAGTTGCTCAGGTTAGCCTCAAACTTGGAATCTTCCTGCCTCAGCCTCCTGAACAGCTGGGACTAAGCCTGAACAATTTTGCTTGGCTTTCACCATGTATGTCTAATATCCACCCGAGTACATAGCAGAGGTATTTAGTAAATATTCATTGAATGAGTGAAGAGTGATTCACATAATTGTTTTTTATAAGGATTGGCAGGACATGAGAAGCCAGCAATGAAGGAAAGACTGTAAATACAAAATAAAGAGGAGGTCATTGATTGTAACAGGTTCTTTAGAAGACCAGAGAAGGGTCGTGAGTGGGATATTTGTTTATTTATTTAGAGACAGGGTCCCACTCTGTAGTCCAGGTGGGTTCTGAAATCACTCTGTAGCCCAGGCTGGTCTCTAACAGCAATTCTGCCTTGGCCTCCTGAGTGATGGTATTATTATAGGCGTGCACCACCATGCCTGGCGTATGTGATGCTGGGGAATTGAACCCACGGCCTTGCACTTACTAGGCAAGTGCTCTGGCCACTGTGCTATTCTCACAGCCCAATTGGAAATTTTATAGTCTAGCAAATAGTTACAGTTCCTTTCTTTCTTTCCTACATGATTGAAGCACAGACAAGTTTTAAATGAAATTGGAAAACCCTTTTAAGCTACAGTGACCTGAGACTTGGGTTTTGTAGCCTATCTTCTTAGTATCTGTTCTTGAAAAAACAGTGCACTTTTGTTTTTCTGAAGAGCATACCATTTTCGGTAATACCTAATTATACCTCTTATTCTTAGCTTTTTATTGTGTATCATGGAGAGTTTTTTAATGATAGTACTTTCGTGCTCATTATAATGACCATCCGTATTTCTCATTTTAGATTCGACTTCCACCTGAAGTTAATCGGATTTTATATATAAGAAATTTGCCATACAAAATCACAGCTGAAGAAATGTATGATATATTTGGAAAATATGGACCTATTCGTCAAATCAGAGTGTGAGTCTTAGTGAGACTTTTGAAATGTCACTTAAAGAAAATGATTGCATGATCTGTAATGTCAGAATTGTAGCAAGACTGCACTTGGTGGTGTGTAGTGGTACCTCTTTCGCAGATGTGACTGCTGGACTCCAGAGTGCAAAAATACCTTTCTAGTCTCAGATAGTGTTCAGTAAGAAAATCTTCTAATTTGAGCCTTGGCACTACACAGTACCTTCACTTCTGCTATTTTGGAGTTCCTCTGGTGTGTGTTTGCTTTTTTGTTGTAGTGCCAGGGATTGAAGCCATTCATGTTAAGGTTCCTTCTGAAAGAATTTCGTTCCCTTTTTTTTTTTTTTTTTTTGGAAGCAGTTGCTGTGTAGTCCAAGCTGGCTTAAGACTCACTGTATTCCAAGGTAGCCTCAAACTAGGCTAGGATTGCAGGTGTGTTTTACCATGCCCAGCTCAAGTTTTTCATTGTTTTTTGTTTTTAGCCCTTTTGTGTGGGTGTGGGTGTGGGTGTGGGTGTGGGTGGGTGGTGATGGAGGCGGTGGTGGCGGTGGCAGTGGCAGTACTGGGGATCCAGCCCAGGGCCTTCACACTGAGCTATTTCCCCAGCCCTTTTATGTTGCTGCTGGTTTTGTCTTGTTTTGACACAAGGTCTTGCTAAATTTCCCAGGCTGAGGATGAACCTACAAACTTCCTGCCTCAGTCTCCCGTAGTGCTGAGATTACAGGCCTGTGCCACAGGGCCCAGCTAATTTTTTCAAATTATCTCTTGTATCATAAGCCAGTTGTGGTGATGCATGCCTGTAATCCTAACACTCCCTGCATTCACTTAAAGCAGTAGGATCGCCGTGAGTTCTAGGCCAGCCTAGCCCTAGTGTGTTCTGGACCAGCCTAGATGACAGAGAGAGACTCTTGTCTCAAAACAAACAAAAAAAAAAAAATAAAAAAAAGATCTCTTCTGACTGAAAAGCTCTTTTCTGGCTTTTAAGACTGAGATTCCGAAGATTTAGTGATCACCATCCTTCCAGAGAGTAAACCAAAAGCTAGAAATATGTCATCATTGGTACTAGTAAAGGAATAAAAATGAAGTGTTATGGACCAATTTTTTTTTTTTTTTTTTGAGACAGGGTCTCGCTCTGTGACCCAGGCTGGTCCTGAACTCAGGGTGTATCCCAGGCTGGCCTTGGACTCAGGACAGTCCACCTGACTCTGCCTTGAGTGATGGGATTACAAGGCATTCATGTGCCACCATGCCCAGCTTTATGTGGTGCTGGAGAATCAACTTAGGGCCTTGGGCTTTACAAGGCAAGCACCTTAACTGCTGTGCCATTCCTCCAGGCCCCCAATTTTCCTTTTTTTTGAGACAGGGTCTCACTCTGTAGTCCAGGCTGATCCTGAATTCACTTCAGAGCCCACGCTGGCCTTGGACTCACAGCAATCCTCCTGTCTCAGCCTCCCGAGTGCTGGGATTACAGGCGTGCACCACCACGCCCAGCTTATGTGGTGCTGGGGAATCGAACTCAGGTACTCAGCGCTTGGCTTAGCACTTGCTCAAGCGCCTTAACCGCTGAGCCATTTCTCCAGCCCCCAGTTTTCCTTTTTAAGGCTCAGTCATCTAGCATCAAATGCTTTGGATGTTTCTCACAGAACACAACATTTTTCCCATGTTTCAAGGGATACACAGACTCAGAGTTGGACAATCTTGGTTTTATTTGTTTGGGGTTTGTTTTGTTTTGTAGTTGTTGTTTGCAGTGTTAGAGATTGAACACAGAGCCTTGGATCACAGCTATATCCTCCTAGCCCTTTTTTACTGTTTATTTAGATAGAGTCTCAGTGAGTTGCTAAGTTGCCCAGCCTGTGCTTGAACTTGAGGTTCTTCCTCATTAGCCTCCACAGCCGAGATTATAGGCATGTGCCACCAGGCCTGTCTAGAGAAGTCCTACTTTAAAAAGAAAGAATTGGGTTAGAGGTATAGCTCAGTAGTAAGGCCCCGAACTCAATTCCCCAGCACCACATAAAGATTAGCTGGGTATATTGGCACAGGCCTGTACTCTAGGACTCATGGCAGAAGAGTTCAAGGTCAGCCTGGGCTACATGGTGAGTTCAGGAACAGCCTATACTACAGAGTGAGAAAAACACAGAATTGACTACAGAAGATCCCTGACCTGGGGATCCAGAGACTAGTTCTACTCCAGGCTGTTATTAGCCACCTCACACATTGTGTCAGAATTGCTGTAGCTTTTTCCGTTTTCTTTGTCTTCACGCGTGAGATAGCCTGGATGGTGCTCTTATGGCTCCTTAATATGGAGACCACATAATAGGTTTACTGGACTGGTTATCAGACAGGTCTAAATCCTGAGCACTTGCTCATTGTGTGAAAGTGAGCACAACGTTTAACCTATCTGAACTTCAGTTATCTATGAAATACAGTCTTCCTAACCTACCTGTCTTTAAAAAGCTTTTTAATTTGGATCAAATTAGATAGTATCTGTGAAGTAACCCATTACTGAATACTTCCTTCCCAGTATGGATTAGCCAACCCTCCATGATCCCATAGTGCTTTCCAGGTATATCTCACACTGGTTAACACACGGTTTTACTGTTGTCCCTGTGAGTTTTTTCATGGTGTCCTGTGAGCTCCTCCAGGGCTAATGCCATGTATTCTTCCTGTTTCGTGCTGACAACAGCACTTCCTCTTGTGTCTGATACACAGGAAGCATCCAGGGAGTATAAGTTAATGAATTATACAGATTGGTAGCCTGGTTGTGATTAATTTATATAAGCATTCTAAGTTTATTGAGAGTACTCTGTTAAGAGATGCTTGGGCTAGAGGAATAGCTCAGCACTAAGTACCTGAGTGGATTCCCCAGCACCACATAAGCCAGGCGTGGTGGTGCACACCTGTAATCCCAGCACTTGAGAGGCTAATGCAGGAGAATTGCTGTGGGTTCAATGCCAGCCTGGACTACAGAGTAAGACTCTGTCTCAAAAAAAAGAGAGAGATGCTTAAAGAACCAAGTGTTGTGGTACACTGAGTGCTGGGAGGCTGAAGCAGGAGGATCATGACTTCAAGCCCAGCCTGGGCAACTTAGCGACTACTTAGTGAGACCCTGTCTCAAAGTAAAAACTGAAAAAGGGTTGCGGATATTGTTTAGTGCAAAATTCCTGCATTCAGTTCCCAGTACCTCAAAAAAAAAAAAAAAAAAAAAAAAAAAAAAAAAAAAAAAAAAAAAAAAAAAAAAAACCTTAGATCTGAAGTTAGAAAACATTTTGGAAAGCCAAACAAGCACCAAAGCAGGGCATCTTCAAAAGAGCACAGAGTGGCTCAAGGCCTGTGCACTTTGGTGCCTCTACCTGGGAAAGCTGTCTTAGCTCTTCTCCTACCTAGATCGTGCTTCATTGTCACTTTTCAGAGAGGTTTTCCCTGACCATCCTGGCTAGACAGCTCCTCATGTTTTCTCATTAGCTTCTGTCATGGCTTTTTTCTTTATACTCTTTCCACTGATCTGCAGTGAAGTCATGTTTGTTACTGTCTTTCTCTTACTTAAACATAAGTCCCATGAATGAAGGAATAATGCTTATGTTTTTCACTGTTCTAGTTTTAATATCTGTCACATAGGAATGCACTGTGATTGCCACATAAATTCACAAAAATTTGGGGCATGGGAAATTGAACATTAATTATAGATTGAGAAGTATCTAGTGGGGTGTGATGGCATACATCTGTAACCTCAGTACTTTCAGTCTGAGACAGTAGGATCACAAGTTCAAGCCCAGCCTAGGCAACTTAGTGAGACCCTGTCTCAATAAAAACAAAAAAAGGGCTGGGATATAGGCAAGTGCAAAGACCCTGGGACTATCCCCCATTACAAAAGAAAAGAGAAAGAGCTTTTTTGATATTTCTTCACTGTAGTCAAATTTTGTTGTGTCCTTGGCACCTCACACATGGCGACTGGCCTTTACAGTTTGCCCAGCAATGAGAGATTTTCTGGAACAGGACTTTTAGTGCTAAAACTTAGCTAGCCAGTGCAAAGCAGGACAATTGGTCACCCTGCCTGATATGTAGAAGAAACTTTGAACCTTGTATGTTTTTAGAGCCTTTTCATACTGTTACCTCTTCTGATTAATAAAATCATATGTAAGGTGGAGGAGATGATATACTTCCGGATCACTGTGTACTTATGAAACAGCTTAAGCTCAACGGGGCTAAGTTTCATGATGAAGTTTTCTTTTCACCACTATATGCTTTTACTACTGATCAAGAAAATAATAATAACTCAGTGCCTAGCATATAGCATGTACTAAGCACATGCTTTTAAAGTTTTAAATTATAGTTGAGCATGGTGAAACACACCTGATAATTCCAGGCAGCTTGGGATCCTGAGGCAGGAAAATGGCAAGTTTCAAAACCAACCTGGACAACTTAGCAAAACCCCGTCTCAAAAAAAAAAAAAAAAAGAGCCAAAGATGTACCTGGGTACCAGAGTACTTGCCTCATGTATATGAGGTTCTGGGTTCCATTCCTAGTACCACAATATTTTGAAGGTTTTCAAGGTATGAGGATGATATTTAAGGGCTGGGCCACTTAAATATGTGAGGGATAGGTTTTAGCTCAGTGGTGGAATGCTTGTCCAATATGTCCAGAGTCCCAGATTATTTCTCCAGCACTGCAGAAATAAAATGGGATTAGGACCTATCCGTATTCCATTTCATAAGATCATAAGAAGGCACTTTAGCAATTACTGTATGCCTGGAGTAAAATGAAATCCACTATCACCTTTACCCTTATGAAACTTTATTTATTTATTTATTTATTTATTTATTTATTTTTGAGACAAGGTCTTGCACTGCAGCCCAGGCTGGTCCTGAACTCATTATAGGTCCCAGGTTGGCCTTGTATTCATGGCACTCCTCGTGTCTCAGCCTCCTGAGTGCTGGGAATCCAGGGGTATGCCATCATGCGCAGTTTATGTAGTGGTGGGAAATCAACTCAGATACTTAGTACTTAGTAGGCAAGCACTTTGACCTCTGAGCTATTCCTCCAGCCCCTCTTTTTTTTTTTTTTTTTTTTTTTTTGAGACAGGATCTTGCTCTGTAGTCCAGGTTGATCCTCAGCTCATTACATAATCTGGGTTAGCCTCAAACCCAACATCCTTTTGCCTCAGCCTTCTGAGTGCTGGAATTAAAGCATCAGAACCCTGCCTAGCTTATGTGGTGTTGGGGAGTAGACCCAGGGGCTTTGTGCTTGCAAGGTAACTGCTGAGCTATGCCTCAAGCCTGGGATCCACCTTTATTACACCAGAGCGTGAGCAAAGTAGGACTTCTGTGTGCTGTCCCCATTAGCAAGGCCACAGCCATGTGCTACCTACAGTTCGGCATTTCTTTCCTGACTTAACACTTCCTGCCTCTCCTTGTGAGGAGAGAGGACATGGCAAGGAACATGTCCACTAAATGCAGCCTTGTATCTGTGAGTAAGATATACTCATGAGTGTAGCTTCCACTTCAAGCCATGTGGCAGCTTTCTGCCCTGGCTTACAGAGGTGTGTACTTTCCCACTACTCAGGATAAGAGTTCTGAGTAGATTTGCAGATATCCTGAGCCCACACTACCCAAGAAATAAATCTCGAGCAGACTTAGCAGACCACCAGAGTGAGGCTTCTACAGGAGCGGTTAGGACACAGAGAGAGCCCTCCTAGACCGACCCTTCTTTCCCATCTTGACAAAAGCCCACCCTTTCCCTCAGCCAAATGGGGCTCTGTACTGTACTACAGCTTGGATTGTTTTAAAAAGTAACAAAGAGGGGCCCAGTAGTACAGGCTTGTAATCCAGCACTGTGGAAGGCTGAGGCAAGAGGGTTGCCAAATTCAAGCCTGGCCTGGGTAGTTTAGCAGTGGTAAGACCCTGTGTCAAAATCAGAAATCAAAAATGGGCTGGGGGATATAGCTCAGGGCAAATGAGGCCTCTCTTTAGGGCTCACACACTATTTTGAGAGTGTGCTTTAATTGTGCCTAATAAGACTTTCCTGTACCACACACACACATACATGCACACACACAAAAGAAGGTATAAGCTAGGTGTGGTGGCAGACACCTGTAATCTCAGCGATACAGAGGCTGAGGCAAGAGTATTACAAGTTTGGGGTCAGCCTGGGTAGTTTAGTGAGACACTGTCTTTAAAAAGAGGGGCTAGAGGAATAGCATAGCGGTTAAAGCGCTTGCCTAACAAGCACAAGGACCTGGGTTTGATTTCCCAGCACCACATCAGATGGGCATGGTGGCACATGCCTATAATCCCAGCACTCTGGAGGTTGAGGCAGGATTACCTTGAGTTTGAGGCCAGCCTGGGCTACTTAGTCAGCTCAGGACCAGCCTGTACTACAAGAGTGAACCCCTGCCTCAAAGAGGGTAGGGCTGGAGGAATGGCACAGCAGATAAAGCGGTTGCTAAGGCCCTGAGTTGATTCCCCAATACCACATAAAGCTGGGTGTGGTGGTGTAGGCCTGTAATGAATGGAAGGCTGAGGCAGGGCACGGGGATTGTCCTGAGTCTTCCAAGGCCAGTCTGGGCTACAAAGGAAGACCCTGTCTCAAAAAAAAGACAAAAAAATTATTAAAATGACTTGTGATGTAGCTCAGGGGCTACTGTACTGGATTGAACCCTGGGGTCTTTGTACTGAGCTACATTCCGAGCCCTTTTTGTTTTGATATGAGATCTTGCTAAGTCACTAAATTGCCTGCACTGTGCACAAACGTGTAATCCTGCCTGAGCCTCCCAGTGTGCTGGGATTAGAGGCATGTGCCACTATGCCCTACTGAGATTGTTCTGTGTGTAGGACTTGATACTATCACCTGGGACTGGTACAGGTCCGGTAGCCCAACACTCTGGAAAGTTAAGGAGGATTAGATGTTCAAGCCTAGCCTGAACAACCTTGTGACTTAGCAAGACTCTGCCTCAAAATCTAAACTAAAAATGAGCTGGGAAATGTAGCTTAGTGTAAAGGTCTTGAATTGACTCTCCAGTAGCACAAAAAGAAAAAAGAAAATTTAAAGGGTTTGGGTAATGGCACAGGAGTTAAAGTGCTTGCCTGGCAAGCACAAGGCCCTGAGTTCGATTCCTTAGCACCACATAAGCCAGGCGTGGTGGTGCACACCTGTAATCCCAGCACTCATGAGGCTGAGGCAGGAGGATTGCCATGAGGCTAGCCTAGCCTACATACTGAGTTCAGGACCAGCCTCAACTACAGAGTGGGACCCTGTCTCAAAATAAAAAAATAAAAAATAAAACTTAGAACTAAGAAATAGAAAAGAAGTGATACTACAGGTTGAATATCCTTAATCCAAAAATCCAAAATTCAGAATTCTTCAAAAATCTGACCATGAAACTGAAAAAGTTTAGGATGTTTGCAGCATTTGAATTTTGGAGTTCTGGGTTAGGAATACTTAACCAATAGAGTGTGTGCAGATATTCCAAAATCTGAAACACTTTTGGCCATATTTTCGATAAGGGATATTCCACCTGTATAATTAAATTTGGAGGAAAATAAAAATCTAAAGAAAAGATTTTCCTTGCTGACTAACAATACCCATTATTCCTAAGTAATATATTTTTCAGTTTAAGACCGAAAAGGTTTTTTTGTTTGTTTTGTACTGGGGATTGAGTCCAGGGCCTTCCCACTGAACTACCTCCCCAGCCTTTTTGTAGTTTGAGGCAGGATATCACTAAGTTCCTGAGTTGCCAGGCTGAAATCAAATTTGCAATCCCCTGCTTCGCCTTTTCCATGCTAGGATTGGGCCACTATGCTCTGGTTTTTTATTTTGTTTTTGTTTTTTGAGACAGTCTCACTGTGTAGTCCAGGCTGGTCTTGAACTCACTGTGTCACTCAGGATGGACTCTTTATCTTCTTGCCTCAGCCTCCCAGGTGCTGAGAATATAAGCATGTGCTACCAGGCCCAGATTGAAAAGTCTTTCTCAGTATGAAAGATAGGAAGAGGAAAACAGTGAACATGAAGACTGACAAAGTTGCAGACTAGTTCTTGCTTGCTGCTAGTGCTTAACTAACTATATCTGTAATATTTCTGGCATAAGGCACATTTTCCTTAAAATTGTCTAGTTCAAGGAATTATAGGCTTATCAAGCATAACTATCCATATTATGTTTCCTCTGATGATTTTCAGATTGATCTCAAAATATTTTCTTTCTTTTTTTTCTTTATTTCTTTCTTTTTTTTCTTTCTTTTCTTTCTTTCTTTCTTTCTTTTCTTTCTTTCTTTCTTTTTCTTTCAACTGGGTCTTGTTCTGTGGTCTAGGCTGGTCCTGAACTCACTGTGTAGCCCATACTAGGCTCAGACTCATTGCCGTCCTCCTGGCTCAGCCTCCTGAGTGTGGAATTATAAGCCTGTGTCACCACTCCCACCTAATTTTTTATGGTGCGCTGGGTAATTGAGCTTGGGGCCTTATACTTGCTAGGCAGCCACTTTAACCACTGAGCTATGCTCCCAACCCCCAATTTACTTTCTTTACAGGATAGTTACAGGACTAGGGATATAGCTCTGAGGTCCTTGTTAGATCCATCAATGGTGCCAGAAAATGTTAAAAAAAAAAAAAAAGGTTAAGAAGATAGTTCTCTTATCCAGTTATCAGTGCTTGGGTAAATATCTTTTAGTAATAAATGTTTGGTTTTCCTTTGCAGGGGGAACACACCTGAAACTAGAGGAACAGCCTATGTGGTCTATGAAGACATCTTTGATGCCAAGAACGCATGTGACCACCTATCAGGATTCAACGTTTGTAACAGATACCTCGTGGTTCTGTACTATAATGCCAATAGGGTAAGTGTAGTGAAGTTCTTGTGGCATAAGGAGTGCATTTGAGAAGTAGTGGAGGAGGACTGCATCTTGGTGGGACCTGTGTACTGCAAGTTCTCCCTTTGGGCTGGTAGTGGTAGGGAAATTCAGTGATGAGCTATAAATTTGGTCCCTGTTAATTTTGGTACTTGCCATATTTCCAGGCATTTCAGAAGATGGATACCAAGAAGAAGGAGGAACAGCTGAAACTTCTCAAAGAGAAATATGGCATCAACACAGATCCACCAAAATAAGTGTTTTCTGACTTTTTTATTCTGGACTAAAACTCAAGTGTGATCACTGTCACTTTTTTTTCCTTTTTAATTGAAACTGAATATCGTGATTTCCTATTTGAGACTAAAATGACCTGCTTGATACTTTGATACATATTAGAATATATTATGTTGTCTGGGAATGTAGCTCAGCAATTAAAGGTCCTGGGGTAGATTCCCTAACACCATATAAGCTAGGCATGATGGTCCATGCCTGCAATCCCAGTTCTTGGGAGGCTGAAGCAGGAGATTGCGATGAGTTTGAGGCCAGCCTGGCTACACAGTGAGTTCAGGACCAACCTGAACCACAGAGCAAGATCCTGACTCAAAGCAAACCAAAAGGAATGTGTTAATAAACTTAAACCTTTTGTAAAACATGTCATTGTTTTCTCTTGAACTTTCCACTGTGTTTGATATTAGAGGGAAAACAAAACTGTTGAACCATATAGGTGGGCTTAGATACCCCAGTTTCTTGAGGGAAGTGACCTTCTTATACATCTAATGCCTGTCGTGTCCAGTCCAGTGCTTAGCTGTCGTAGGAACTTATACTCTTACCGTTTATTGAATGTCTTGTCATTAATGAGGCTTCATAACCCAGTAAAAGTAGGTAGATGTCTACATGTTGCAGGTGAGGAAACCAATAGCTCATCGTGTTGCTTGAATAAATGAAATGCTTTCAGGGCTGGAGGCATAGCACAGAGTTAGACTGCCTAGGAAGCACAATTCCCCAGCACCATGGTGGCACACACCTGTGATCCCAACACTTGGGAGGCTGAGGCAGGAGGATTGCTGTGAGTTCCAAGGCCAGCCTGGGTGACAGAGCAAAACCTTATCTCAAATAAATAAATAAATAAATGTTCTCGTAAAAAGCTGGTATAGTGACAGCCATTTATTAACCAGGCCTGAACATTTGACTAATACTTGCTTTGCAGGTGACCAAGCTGCTTTCTCAGTATGGGTACTCTTGTCCCTAGACAGGGGTCTGCTGTAGAAAAGGCCATTCCCATGCTAGCATGTGCTTAGAAATCTGAGAGCAAGCTGCTCCTATTGTTTTGTCAGTTGTTATGTGTCCAGGCTATTTATGTCGATTTTCCTTTTAGTTATTAAGCATCTGTTTATATTATGGACCTTACTTCATGCTAACTTCTTGCCATACCTAAAATGCGTAAGCCAGGCATGGTAGTGCACACCTACAAACCCAACACTGAGGAGGCTGAGATTCTTTGCCATGGGTTTGAGACCAGGCTGGGCTACACAGTTCAGGACCAGCTCTCCTACCCTCTATTTTTAAATATATTTAGATTTTAATATTAGCTCTAAGAAAACCAGCTACTTTTATATTTTCATACTTTTTTTAAAAGCTTACTGTTGAAAATGAAATAACTGTCTTATACTTTTGAGTTTTTCTGGAAGCACTATAAGATACAAGAAACATTTCTAAGTGTAGGCAAAGGAAAAAGGAGCCACACCCGTAATTTTCACGCGGATGCTTTTATGAATCCTGTATTAATTTTGTAATGTGTGCTGTGACTTTAAGTATTTGTCAGGAGAAAATTGAAATTAGACGTTCTTAGAGTGTAATTTGTTTTAAGTGGCAGAATGGCCAGTATAGTGATTTTACTTTGTGGTAATGGGGATCAAGCCCAGGGCCTTCACACTGAGCTATATCCTTAGCCCACTTCTTATTTTTGATTTTGAGGCAGAGTCTAACAAAGTTACTAAATTGCCCAAGTTGGACTCTTAACTTGTGATCCTCCTGCCTCAGCCTCCCAGAGTGTTAGGATTAGAAGTCCGTACCTTAAGTCCTGGCTAGTGTAGTGATTTTAATAACAAATGGAATTTTTATTCTATTAGTCAGTCATTTGGATTAGTGTACTTGTTAGCTGATTTTTCCCCCCCTTTGGTACTAGAGAACCCGGAGGCCTTTGCACTGAGCTATACCTCCAATCTTTTTGTTTCAAATGAACTTAGGACCAGCCTCAGCAACACAGCAGGACCCTGTCTTGGAAAAAAAAAAAATCCTTCTAATTCTTTGCAAACACTACACACTTACACTCTGCATAAGGTACCCAGCTAAAAGGCTGAGGTTATCGTCATAATTGATCATCTGCACAGACTGCAATTTTTCAGATTTAAAAGTATAGTGGGGTTGGGCCCCATGGCTCAGGCCTGTAATCATGGCACTCCTAGAGCTAGGGCTGGAGGACTGCAAATCTGAGCCCAGCCTAGGCAACTTAGCAAGACCCTGTCTCAAAATCAAAAATAAAAAGGGCTGGGGCTGTAGAACAATATGAAAGCCCTGGGTTCAGTCCCCAGTACCACCACCACAAAAAAAAAAAAAACCATAATGGATAAATGTATCCATGCATATGAAAATTAAATTTCAAGGTGTTTTTGGTTTGTTTTTGAGACAGGGTCTTGCTATGTAGCCCAGGCTGGTCCTGAACTCACTGGTGTAGCCCAGGCTAGCCTTGGACTCAGGACAGTCCCTCCGCCTCAGCCTCCCAAATGCTGGGATTACAGGCGTGCACTACCACACCCAGCTTTCTTATGTGGTGCTAGGGAATCAAACTAAGGGCCTTGTGCTTGCAAGGCAAGTGCTTTAATCACTGTGTCATTCTTCCCTAAATTTCAGTTTTAAGAAACTTATATGAACAGATAACTCATTGACGGGGAGTTTGAAAACAACTCATAGATGTAGGACTCACTGTTGGTCTCCTAGTTTTTATTGGCTTTTAAAAGACAGTGTCCAGGAGCCTGGGACAAAGCCCAGTGGTTAGAGAACTTGGCTAGCATGCTTATGCCCTGAATTCAATTCCCCAGCACCACATAAAAATTAGCCTACCAGGGTGGCACAAGCCTGTGATAACAGCACTCAGAAGCCCTGAGACAGGAGGACAGCCCTGAGTTCGAGGCCAGCCTGGGCTCCACAGTGAATTAAGGCCAGCTTTGAGTACAATCAAAAAAAAAAAAAAAGTATCCATCTCTAGTTTAGTCATATTTTTCTGCATCATCTTTTTTTTTTTTTTTTTTTTTTTTTTTTTTTTTTTTTTTTTTTTTTTTTTTTTTTTTTGTCTTTCAGTCCTGAAGACTAAAACCACAGCTTTTAAACCAAGCAGTATTGCTTCTCTTATTTTTTTTTTGAGGCAGTGTCTCACTAATTTGCCTAGGATTTGAGGTTGTCCTGCTTCAGCCTCTTAGGTAGCCGGTATTGCAAGCATGTCACTTTCCTAGCTTTGTATCATTTAAGACCGCTATAAAGTGGGTCATTTCTCAGCTTACTTGCAAGGCCTTGCATATCCTCTCCAGGTGCTTGCTAGGCATTGCTATGTCTGTAGACAGGGCCAGAGGAATAGCGCCACAATTAGAATGCTTACCTAACAAGCACAAGGCCCTGGGTTCATTTCCCCAGAAGCTCATGAGCTGGGCATTGTGGCGTACGCCTGTAGTCCAGCACTCGGAGGCTAAGCCAGGAAGATTGCAGTGAGTTCAAGGCCAGCCTGGGCTATACAGTGAGTTCAGGACCAGCCTGGACTACAGAGTGAGACTTTGTCTCAAAAATAAATATTGTAAACTGAGGTTTTTACATGCCAAACAGTGGGAGCCTGAGATATTACTGGTGTTATATTTAGTTACCCTATTGGTGTTACAACAACAACAACAAAAAATGTCTTTTATAGAGGCTGAATTCTGAGAAATTACAGACTTTGAATTATCAAGGAAGGGAAATTGAGATATTCCATAGGCCGCACCCCAAAAAGGAATGGGCACAGTACCTGCTGGCTGGTTGGTCCCTTACTGCAGATGAACACGGGGATGGTGGTGGTAAAACAAGACTGGTCTTTTCTCGTTTCATTCTTGGTTTTTTGTTTGTTTGTTTGTTTTTTGTTTTTTGAAACAAGGAGGCTAGTCCTAAACTCACTGTGTAGCCCAGGCTGGCCTCAAACTCAAGGTAATCCTCCTGCCTCAGGCTCTGGAGTGCTGGAACTACAGACTTTCACCACCACACTGGGCTAATCTTTACGTGTTGCTGGGGAATTGGCCCAGGGCCTTGCTAATCAAGCACTAAGCCAAGCAGGCAGTTGAACCACCAACCCCTCGCTTCATTCTAATTTACAGCCTCCTAACTCCTCAGTAGAGGAGGCCAGCTGTGGCTTCTCAGAGACCAGAGGAGCGGGTAAAGTCAGCAAGATGACAGGCCATGTATAATGTCACTGTGCGATTGGCCAGGGCCCATGAGGGGAACTTGCTTCTGGTTTTGTTTTGTTTTTGTTGTTGTTTTGTTTTGTTTGCAGTGCTTTGTACTGATCCCAGGGCCTCAAAACACGCCAGGCCAGTGCTCTGCTAGCCCAGGCCCTATGAAGGAAATTTAGTACTGTTGCTAGGTCCTCCCTCAGTTTTTGTCTTCCATTACTAGGGATTAAACCCAGGGCCTTTGCACTGAGCTATATCCCCACCCCTTCTTTGAGACAAAATCTTACTATGTTGCCCACACTGAGTTCAAACTTCCCATCTTCCTGTCTCCACCTCACAGAGCACTGGGATTACAAGTGTGCGCCACCACACCCAGCTCTCTCCTTAATCTTGTTATTTATTTGTGGTCAGGGGAAGACAAGGTCTTGCTCTGTAGACCCAGCTGGTCTTGAATTCACTGTGTAGCCTACACTTGCCTCAAACTCACCACAGTCCTGCCTCAGCCTCCCAAGTGTTAGGATTGCTGTGCTAGGGAATGAACCCGGATACTTGGTGCTTGCTAGCCAAGTGCTTTAATGTTTAACAGCTGAACCCTTCCTCCAATCCTCTCTCCTTAGTCTTGAAACAACTTCCAGGTCACCACTGACTACGGTCAGGAGCTTTTCTCACCTGTAGCAACTAAGAGTAAAATCTCCTTGCCACCTTGTCCCAGACTCATGACCTATATGCAACTTGTACACAACACCACTAAGCGTTGATTTTTAAGACCTAATTGTGGAATCCAGCTAGTTAGAGGAAATGGTGAAAATAAGCAGTATTCCTGGGCTCAGTGATACATGGTAGTCCCAGCTACTTGAGAAGCTGAGGCAGGCGGATCACCTGAGCCCAGGAGTTCAAGAATAGCCTAAGCAACATAATGAGACCTATCTTAAAAAAAAAAAAATCACACTTGATTTTCTAAAATAAACTCCAATGCGAGTTAATGTATTATTTCAAGCTCCCAATATACTTTCATTTTTTTCAGACACACAAAATATTTCCATCTAGCTGAGGGGGGACTACAGGCTTTCACCACCACACCTGGCTAACCTTTTGGTGCTGGGGAACTGACCTCTTATTCTAGCCTAAACAGATTTTTCACACAAGGTGCTCAAACCTCACATTTGATTGCTAGGCTGCGAGATTATGCAGAGCAGAATTCTAAGACTGGGAGATGAGTAGTGAGTAATAAATACCTACCTTGCAGGAATAGAGGACTGGTTTTATTTAAAGGCATATAGAGCACAGTCCCCAGAACTACACATGCATAACAGTATACAGAACAAGGCCGCATGGACAGTGTTCCTGTGGTAGCTCTTAGATTTATTATCACTCTCCTGGCCACCTGAAGCTTCTTTTCTGCTCTCTTCTCCTAGGGTAGGGTAACTGGCTTGTGTCCCTTAGAGCACTTACTACCTATAAAAAGGAGACAGGAGTTGTCAAGCACAAAGCCTTTATTTTATATATTATTTCCAAAGAGGACACTGTTCATGTGAGCAGCAAACAATTTGTAAGAGAAAGTGACAGCAAAGGTAACTGGCTCAAGTCCCTCTGTGTACACCACGTACACTGCATGTCTGAGCACCTGGTATGTCTGGCTTAAGGGGCGGTAAGGCAGTGTAGATTGTGCAAACCAGGAATCTGTGTTCCGTCTATGATCAGGAATGGCTACCACATGCATCACACAAAATGCACAACCTGAAATTTTCGATCTGCAACCAAAGTTTCCTCAAGCAGAGATGCAAGTGAACAATGATGAACATACAGAGAGCAGCTTGGTTGAAGAGGATGGGTGGCACCGCAGGGCAGTGACGCGTGCGCACTGATCAAGAGCCCCGGCGGGAGGGGCCGTCCCAGTGGCGGGGCAGGCTGGGAGGGTGGGCAGCGGCCATTTCCAGCCACCTCGAGTTCCTTCCTGCCTTCACTCTAAGTTGAGCAGCTCCACGTCAAAGATGAGGGTGGCATTGGGAGGGATGACACCAGGGTGGCCCGTGGCTCCGTAGGCCACGTCAGGGGTGCAGGTCAGCTTCGCCCTCTGCCCCAAGCTCATCTAGCAGGGGTGGGGGCAGATGGGGAGAGGAGAGAGAGGACCCAGCTTGATTTAAAAGAAAAAAGTAAGATAACTATGGCATTTTCCCAAGCCATCTTCATGCTACGTAGTTTTACAGGTGGCACACTGAGACATTGCAAAGAGGTTTTCCCTTTAGCAGAGACTTATCTAAGGGACAGTAACACCCACAGTCTCAGATGCAATTATCCAGCAGATATTACCACATTATTCAGTTAGTTATGTCTCAAACGTTTCTGTTTTCTCAGAATCGTTTCTGTCTTCCAAAGAAGCCTAAGGAGGGTGAACATACTAAGGGAAGCCTATGGAGAAGCAGTACTGTTAAGGTGACAGGAGCAGTTCAGTACAGAGGCTCAGGGGTTAGAGGCCACAGCACACCGGTGTCAAGAGACCTACTTGTTTGGAGCATCCTATGACGTCACAGACCAAGGAAGAAAAGCCTCAACCAGGGCTCGCCACCGTAACTGTCAAGAACCCACTCAGCATTAGGGGGGCAGTTGGTGAAATGAAAAAAATCAGTTTTTGAATTTCAAGTGATCAAAAATTTGAAGCAATTGGTTCAACAGTATCGTATCAATGTTAATGATCTGTACTATGATTAGAAAAGATGTTAACATGAGAAGCTACGTGAAAAATGCAAGAACTCCACATTCTGTAATATTTTTATAAGTCTAAAATTACTTGTTTATAAAAGCAAGGGGCCGGAGGAATAGTACAGCGCAAGGCCCTGAGTTCAGTTCTTAAGCATCACATAAACTGGGCATGGGGGTGTACACCTGTAATCCGGCACTTGGGAGGCTGAGGCAGGAGGACTGCTGTGAGATGGAGGCCAGCCTGGGCTACATGGTGAATTCAGGACCAGCCAGCTGGGCTACAGAGGGGAATCCTGTCTCAAAAAAAGAAAAAAATAAGGCCCAGTATGGGGGCACATGCCTGCAATTCCAGCACTCTGGAAGGCCAAGGCAAGAGGATTACAAATTCAAGCCTAGCCTGTGCAACTTAGTGACTTAGGCCTTGTCTCAAAATAAATAAATATTAGGACTGGAAGAATGGCTCAGCAGTTAAGTGCTTGGCCTAGCAAGCTCTAAGACAAGTGCTAAGTACCTGAGTTTGATTCCCTAGCACCACATAAGCTGGGCGTGGTGGCGCATGCCTATAATCCCTGAGACAGGAAGATTGCCATGAGTCCAAGACCAGCCTGGGCTCCATAGTGAGTTCAGGACCAGCCTGAACTACAGAGCAAGACCCTGTCTCAAAAATTAAAAAAAAAATTATAAAAGAAATGGAGATGTAGCTCAGCCTGAAAGCCCTGGGTTCAACCCCCAGTAAGACAGACAAAAATAAATATATAACAAAATGCCTTCTTGGCCTATTCCATTCTAATTCTGCTGGTGCCTTGGGCCCAGACAGCTGGTTGGTCGGCCCAGCGAATTCCAAGCAAGCCTAGGGGATATCCTTGTGATGAGGCCCCATTGACAAAGGAGGCATGTCTGCAGTGAAAAGTAGGGACACGGCCGAGAGTGAACGCCAGGTGGCATCGTCACACCCTGGCTGGGGAGTCAAGGCAGTAACGGTCTGGGAGATTAAGCCGACCCCCAGCTCCTTAAATCCCCTTTCGCAAGTATCTTCACTTACCTGGGCTGCGCCCTCTTCAAAGCCTTTGATGACTTCCTGTTTGCCAATTCTGAACTTGAAAGGTTTGTTTCTGTCCCTGGATGAATCGAATTTCTTCCCATTTTGGAGCATTCCTGTCAATTCAACCACAGGGCAAAAAAGTACTGTGGTCATGAGTTAAGTCCCCATTTAGGTTACACGTTGGGTTCCTCAGGTGAATTGCTTGGGCACAAACCTGCCTTTCTTCTGTTCCTCCCCTCTGCCCTGTTCCCCACTTCCCTGTAACCCTCGCGCACACAGCTATCACCAGCCCCCATACCCCTCCGGGATCCACCTGTTCCCTCCACTCTGTCACCACCCATCCCGTGGGCTCACTGAGTCACCAGCGAGTTTTGCCTGCGGTCAGGAACAACCTCCTCCCTGTCTTCATGCTCTGGTCTCATCTCATTCTGTACTTCAGACAGATTTTCTTTTTTCTGATTTTATTTTTTCCTTCAACATAAACCTAATCATGTTATTCCCCTGCTTAAAATTCCTCGCTAGAGCAGAATCCAAATACCCACAGGGCACATCCTCCAGGGTCTCCTACTGCCCACTGTATCGCCCTTTCTCTTTGCAATTTCCTTCCCTCCCTTATCCTATTCAGGTGACTTTTTTTTCAAATCTCTCTGCACTGTACAAGTTTTGCATGCCACTTTCTCAGTCTAAAGTTCTCTTTTCTCTTGTACTTCAGCCTCAAGTTGAGTCCCTACTTAAAGTTCCTAGGGCTTCCCCAAAACGCAAATAAAAAAAAAGGTCACATTATTCTCTGCTACAGCAATCTGTGCAAGGTGACTCAGCTGACCAAGGGAAGCTTCCAGGCCCTATTAAAATGGCTGCTTGACACCAGCATACCATTTGGGTCAGGTCATCCCAGGTGTACCCAGGTCTTCTCAGTCTGGTAGCCCCAAATCTAAATGCCTTGTATTCTTCTTATTGGTGCCCCTCTCTCAGACATAAGAGCTTCTGTGAAGGATCCTCTGACCCCTGGATCTTAATGAAAGGCAATGTGGATCCACAAAAGACCTCACCTGTAAATTTAAAGACTGGGTTCTGACTTGAAGCTGTCATTAACTCATTGTGTGTGTTGGGAAAGCCACATCCTCTGCCTGAGCCGTACATTTTCCATGTTCAACACAGGCTCTGCCAGCTTAGCGTCTGAGCAGCTCTGATTTCACTTCTCAGTTGTGTGCAAGAGAAACAGTCTTATTTACCTACCTTCTGGGTGGAATAAATTGGGCCCTTGCCCTGGGTTCTACATGAGGCAAAGGAGAAAACCCTTCTTGCTACACAGAAATACGCAGATGGATGCTAAGGGAATAAGAGACAAACTCGTGCATACACACAGGTTGCTGAGATACTCACATTCACAGAAATGCTTATGCATGCTCACATGCACTTATGCACACACACTCAGAGAAACCCCTGATGGCCAAACAGATGCTAGGAAAATATTTAGATACACAGATCTCCATACGTTCCCACAGACAAGTACTTGGACAAATACACACATAGATACATCTGTGCACGTACTCATAAACTCCATTTATAGAATGGCTTTCTCCTTCCAGGTATAGCCAAGTTTACTCAAGACCATATATACAGTTATCTACTGCAGAAAGTTCAACCAAACCACCTAATCCAGAAATAGGTCCACTTAAATATAGTTACTCCATCTAACAAGGGCGCTACTGCACTGCCTGAGATAAAGGATTTGTTTTGGAGTAATGTTTCTGGATCAACTATACAGTTATATGGGAGAAAACTGAAACTTGACCTCTACTAAATCCACACACAAATGTCAATTCCAGAGAGTCACAGACCTAAATGTGAAAGACAAAATAATAAAACTTCAGGCTGGGATGTGTAGCTTAGTGGTATTGTTCACCTTGCATGTGGGAGGTCTGGGTTCAATTCCAGAACCTCAAATAATACAGTTTCTACAAGGTAATAAATAGAAAATTAGCACCATAACTTAAAAAACGTATTGAACTGAACACAAAATACTAACTGGGCTGGGTATGTAGCTCAGTGGTTAAAGCACTTGCCTAGCAAGCAGCAGGACCTGGGCATGGTGGCACACACCTATAATCCCAGCACTCTAGAAGCAGAGGCTGAGGCAGGAGGATTGCTGTGAGTTCTAGGTAAGCTTGGGCTACACAGTGAGTTCAGGACCAACCTGAACTATAGAGTGAGACCCTGTCTCAAAAAATAATAAATAAATTAATGAAGTTTGTAGGAAAAGACTGATAGGTATAAAGGCAAGTCACAGTGTACAAGATGTTCGGGATGGGTATGAAAACAAAAGATATATACCCAAAATATATATAGAAAACTCTTGAGACAGACATTTTAGGGTTTTTCTTTTTTAACAATCTGTTTTTAGCTACTGGAGATTAACCCCAGGGCCTCTTGAATGCTGAAAATACATTCTCCTACTAAGCTACAAACCCACCACACACCCCCTACCCCACCAACTGTGCCACAACTTTTTTTTTTTCCCAGCAGTGCTGGAGATTGAACCCAAGGCCTCCACACTGGGCTATATCTCAGTCCTTTGTTCATGGGTTTTGGTTTGTTTTTGACATACAGTTTCATTAAATTGCTAAACTGCCTAGGCTGCGCTAGAACTTGGAATCCTCCTGTCTCAGCCTCCCAGAGTGCTAGGATTACAAGCATGCATTACCATGCTGCTGGCTCTAGCTTTTCTTTTTGTTTTTAAGACTGGGTGTGCTCTGAAGTCCAGACTGGTCCTGAACTCAGTATGTAGCCCAGGCTGGCCTTGATCCCTTGGCAGTCCTCCTACTGAGTGCTAAAATTACAGGCATGTGCCACCTTACCTGGCTATTTTTTATGTGGTGCTAAGGAAAAAAACAGAAGAAGGTCAGAACTCGGTACCTTGCATATGCTAAGCAAGTACTGAGCTGTGCCCCCATACTCTCTAATTTTTTAAAAGAAACTATTTATCTTTATTTTTTTCTTTCTGTTGAGACAGGGTCTCGCTCTGTAGCCCAGGCTGATCCTGAATTCACTGGTGTACCCCAGGCTGGTCTTGCCTCAGCCTCCCAAGTGCTGAGATCATAGGTATGCGCCACCACACCCAGCCCTTTATTTTTATTTTTGAGACAGGGTCTCGCTCTACAGCCCAGGCTAGTCCTGAACTCACTATATAGTCCAGGCTGGCCTTGGGCTCAAAGCAATCCTTCTGCCTCAGCTTCCCGAGTGCTGGGATTACAGGCTTGTGCCACTGTGCCTGGCTTATGTGGTGTTGGGAAATTGAACTCAGGGCCTTGTGCTTTCAAGGCAAGCACTTAAACCACTGTGCTATTCCTCCAGTTCTCTTTTTTTATTTTTTTTAAATCAAAGTCGAGCAAGCTAAAGAAAGGTATCTAAACGGCAAGTAAAGCAGTTAAGGTAAAAGAACAACACGAAGGATGCTCAACTTCAGGGAAATGCAAACAAAGTCACAATGAGACACCGCCAGGCAGGCGGCCTGGACTGGGCCAAAAGCAAACAAAACAAAAACCTGATGGTACAGAGAGTTGGCGGGAACACAAGGTAACCGCACCTTTCAGATCTGCTGACAGAAGCAGCAACTGGCACAAGCACTTGAGAAAGCTGCCGAGCACAGTGATAGCCCCGTGCCTCAGCCACCCCACTCCTGGGTGGATTCCAAACAGAAATGCATACATATGCATGCGCGTATGCGTCCCCAAGACACAGGCACAAGGCTGTTCAAAGCACCAGTGTCTGCAATAGCCAAAGACTACAAGCAAGCAAAGCGCTCGGTATTAGGATAAACTGTGTGCACTCGCACAGGGAACGCTGCAGAAGCAGCAGCCACCCTGGATAGATCACACAGGCATGCTGTTATGTGAAATAAGCCCACCCAAAGAGGACCAGAGCTCGGGCCCACAGTCCCAGCACAGGGAAGTCTGAAGCAAGAGGATCGTGGGTTGAGACCAGTGTGGGCCACCTGTGAGCTCTCAGCCAGCCTGGACCACACAGTGAGACTATCTCAGAAAAAAAGAAAACAAAACCAAAAACAATACATATTAGCTGTGTGGGGTGGTGCACACATGTAATTACAGCTTCCCAGGAGGCTGAGTCAGGGGGATTGCAAGTTCCAGGGCAATTTGGGCAATTTAGAGAGACTGGTCTCAGGGCCAGACCCATAGTTCAGTGGTTAAAGCTCTAGTCTAGCAAGCACAAGGCCCTGGGTTTGATTCCCTAGCACCCTACAGTGAGTTCAAGACTAGCCTAGACTACTAGCCTGTCTCAAGAACAAAACAAAACAAACAAAAAAACATCAATCCCTGGGGACAGAAAAATCTGAGTAATAGCCACCTTTAGATGCATCGCCTAGGATGATGCATGTAGCAGTCCTGGGAATATTTCCTGGGTGGTAGAAAAGTTAAATGTTAGGAAAAAAAAATAACCATTGAGGCTGCGGGGAATACCATAGTGGTAGAGAGCTTGCCTAGCATGTGTGGAGGCTTTGGGTTCGAGCCCTGACACCACCACTACCACCACCAAAAAATCATTTGGAAGTATATACTCAATTGTACACTCTAGTATAGCTATCCCTCATTTTAAAAAGTTTATCAAGGAGCTGGAGGAATGGCTCAGCAGTTAAAGCATTTGCTGAGACAGGAAGAGTGCCGTGAGTCCAAGGCCAGCCTGGGTTATAGAGAGAGTTCCTGCCTCAAAAAAAAAAAAAAAAAAAAAAAAAAAAAAAAAAAAAAAAAAAAAAAAAAAAAAAAAAAAAAAAAAAAAAAAAAAAACGTTTACCAAAAATCCCCTCAGAGGCTGTGGGTGTATCTCGGGGCAGAGCACTCACTAGCATGTGCAAAGCCCTGTATTGCATCCAGGGCTGCAGGAAAAAGAAACGGGAAAACACACAGCCTCCTACTGTGTGCGATAAGACAGTCTCTTCCCAAACCAGAGCCACTCGCCACTGATGTTAATGTTTAATGCACACTGCCTGCTCTATGTATACGATGTGAAAAAGTTTGCAGAAGGATGTTGTGGTTCCAGTAACTTGATAAATACTGGCTGTCCATGACATGTAGAACAGATAAATCAATTACCCGGGTCAGAGGCCCCAGAGGCCCCATGGTAATTAGGTCATATCACCAGGAGATAAAACGCAGCCCCAGCCCACTGACATCAGCGACTGGCAACACAACTGTTGAGAAACATCCACACTGCCAGCCGGAACTAACTGGGTGCTTCGCACTGCCCAGAAAACTGCTAAAAATGGCCCTCCAAAGATGTCCCAGGAATGAAGCTGGTCTCGCTGTGTGTGCAGGGGCTGTCACCCACTGACTGTGCCACTTTAGAAAGCAAGTCACAAGACAGAGCCCTCACCTTCCTTAGAACAAGAGCTCATTTAGAATGTCCTTGCACCTCCCCACACCTTCAAATACACGGCACCCAAGAAGAGACAGCAGAGATGTGCAGCCTTCCTCGGGGCTCTCCTGCACGCAGACACAAGCACGGCCATCACGCCAGCCGCAGGTGACGTATGTGTCCTCTCCCCCACCCTCCACCAGAGCCCCAGTAAGGGAAGAGATCCTCCCTTCTCATCTCTGTGTGCCCAGTGCCCAGCCCAGCATCCAACAGCAGCAAGCCAAACTCAACAGTCTGTTTCTGAAAAGACAGAGAAAATTCTTTGGAGGCCAATATGATAGGATGAAAAGGCAGAGGCTGGTGAAGTTGTCCAAGATTTCCAAATAGCAGAACTCAGGGGCTGGGGCACCACCCTACTGGCAATGGCGTGAAGGCCATTAGAAGCTGCCACCAGGGGTGGCCTTCGCAAGGACAATGGGGAGAGGCAGGCTGGTTACACGTGCCGTCTTGGGCTTCGGACCTGACCCAGGGACACACATCTCTGAGAGACACTCAGGAACAGCCCTGCCGTGGGAGGGGCAGGCTCAAACCAGGGCTGCGGGAGTGGGGCCTACCTGTGTAGTGCACCACACACGTCTGGCCCTTCTTGGGGAATGTCCTTCCTGCAAGGAGACACAGAAAGGCACAGGTGAAGCAGCAGGGATTAGGAAAACACAGTCGGACATTTGGGTGTGATCGTGAAGCAGCTCAGGCCCCGTTCCCCGCCGAGTCACAGAGATGCCCACGGCCCTCGCTCTGGCTCTGTGCCTTGCATGAGTGAGCCAAGCGCCTCCGGCCTGGATCTGACTTAATGACACTGGTTCCCTCAACTCCATTCTCTTCTGGCTTCTCCTCATAACCTCTTTCTTTCTTTCTTCCTTTCTATTGAGCCAGCCCCAGTGGTGCCGGCATTTATTTTCCATTTATTCATTTATTTTCTACAGGTGTGTTGTGTCCCGACCTGCCCAGCCTATTTAGTGCTGGGGAATTGAACCCACGACCCTGCACTTGCCAGGCCAGCACTCTTACATACCTCCAGCCTCTTGCGTTTGTTTTGTTGTTTGTTTGTTTGTTTGTTTGTTTGTTTGTTTGTTTGTTTGTTTTGAAACAGGGTCTCACTCTGTAGCCCAGGCTGGGCTAGGACTCACGGCAATCCTCCTGCCTCAGCCTCCCAAGAGCTGGGATTATAGGTGTCACCACGCCTGGCTTTATGTGGTGCTGGGGAATCGAACTCAGGCCTTGTGCTTGCTAAGCACTTTTAACCGCTGTGCCGCTCCTCCAGCCCCCAATCATTCATAATGATTTACTGGGAGCCTACTATGTAGCAGGCCTGTGCCTGATCCCAGGAACACAGCAGTGAACAGGCAAGTTTCCAGTTTTTTTTTTTTTAAGTCTGTGTTCTAAAGGAGGGAAACAAACAATATAACTACAGACTGTGATCATTCTACTAAAGAAAACACTAGTGGATGAAAGGGTCAAAGAGCAATTATAAAAGAGGTTGTCCAGAAGGGTCTTTTGGAGGAGGTGACATTTGAGCTGGGACCCGAGGGAAGAGGGTGAACAAGACGTTGAGGCAGGAAAGGACTGGGGCATTGGTCAAATGGAAAAGAGGCCAGGTGACCGCAAAGGAGGGAGGGAGGAGAGCACACGGGGCTCGCACAGCTGCGTTCAATACTAAGTGCAACAGAAAGCCGCTGGAGGGTTTTAAGCAAGAGGATGACATAATCTGAATTAAGATTTTATAAGATCACTCTGGCTGCTGTGCGTGGAATGGACAGTTAGGCGTCTGGTGCAATAATCCAGACGAGAAATCAATGATGGCTTGAATTAGGTGGCGGCAGCAGAGGACAGAGTGAAACAGGCTGGAGATAAATTTTGGAATTGGGGTTGACAGGGCATGCAAACGCACGGCGGTGGGGCTCGGGATGAAGGTGCAGGTTAAAAAACGCCACCTGGGTTTGCAGTCTGGACTGGTGTAAGACATGTCCTTAGATGGGGAGGACAGGGGAGGAGCAGGTTTGTGCGGTGATAATCCGGGACTCCCAGGAGACAGACATCTGGGTCCATACTGCCAGCAGGTGGGGGTTGGAACGGAAGGCTGTGGGGCTGGATGAAGAAGCCTGGGCGGTGCGTGGTGGCGGATACCCGTCCCCTCCACGTCCCAGAGGCTGAGGCAGGAGAAGTGAGATTTTGAAGCCAGCCTGAACTACACAGCAAAACTGTCTCTAAATAAATGAATAAAATAAAAGATAAAGCAGCAGGAGAACGTCGACAGGCTCAGACAGCACTTGGAGGACCCTGCAGGGCCCTGGGAGGAGCAGCCTCTGAGTGACGGGGAACCAGGGAAGGCGCCACAGAGCACATAACCGGGCCCCAAGAGATGAGTGGGAGGGGCTTTGCCAGAGGAAGTAGAGGGGTATAAGATGGGAAAAGGGGTGACAAGTACAATGTGTTCAAAGGCTTAGAGCCCACCCAGCTGGAGCCGGAGCCCCGTCAGTCTCACCGCTAGAACCCGAGCACGACACGCACACAGCACATGACCCATAAATATTGGCTGGATGAGTGGTGTGTTTAGCAACTTGCACACAGCTTGGCAAAGCTGGTGGTGGGCACAGGGGTGGTAACAAGATCTAATGTAGGTTAGAAGAGCCCGTACCCTCAAGAGGCCCAATGTCTGGAGAAGGGGAAGAATCCTTAAAAGATGTTCTGCCTCTGCCAGGGGCCTGGTGCAAAGTGCATTTTTTAAAAAAGGTCTGGGATTGGAGGATTGGCACAGAGGTTAAAGCACTTGCCTTCCAAGCTCAAGACCCTGAGATCCAAGGGCCTGAGATCTATTCCCCCAGCACCACATAAAACGGGCGTGGTGGCCGCACGCCTGTGATCCCAGCCCTCGGGAGGCTGAGGCAGGAGGACTGTCCTGAGTCCAAGGCCAGCCTGGGCTACACCAGTGAGTTCAGGACCAGCCTGGGCTACATACAGAGTGACACCCCCTCTCAACAAACAGTTCTCAGGCTGCGATAAATAAGACGGTTGAGGTAGAGAGAGAGAAAGACTGAGGCAGGGAGGTGAGCCTGGGGGTGGCAGCCTGGGGATATGCACCCAACGGGGTGATGCGGCGGCCGGCGCTTCTAGGAACCTTATGCCTGCCTACACGGAGGGTCCCCGGGGCCGAGCGGCCGTCTAATCCCCTGGGGAGGAGGACTGTCAGTAACGCACAATGGTAAATTTGCTTGTCCAGCCCCTGTAGGCACGGGGCTCGGAATTAAATTTTCCTTAAGAAATAAAGAAATGCCTATTCCCCGCAGCTATCTAAGGGCTGGGGAGGTCCGGAGGAAGCAGTGACGGTGGGCAGGTGTGCGCCCAGCTCCGCTCCGGACCTGCTGCCTCGGCGGCACCCTGGGCCACGCAGGCAGGGCGAGGCCTCAGGCCCCGGCTCCGTGCGGAGGCCATGGCGGCGGGCAGGACAGCCAGCGAGGCGGAGCGGGACGGGGACGCCGGAGCGACACGCAGAAGCGGCGGAGGCAGCGCTGCTCCTGCCAGCCCGGCCGGCGAGCCGGGGGCGCGGGGGCCGGCGCGACGGGAAGCCGGCGGGGTGGGGGTGGGCGCCGGCCCGCGGAGCGACCCCGACCCGACCCGCCCCGACCCCGCCCCGGGCCGCGCCCGCGCCCAGGTGAGCCGGCGGCGGGCGGAGGCACCCGCGCCCCGCGCCCGGCGCAGCCGCGGCGCCCGTACCGTCTCCCGGGGAGATGGTCTCGATTTCCACGCCCATGGCGGTCCCGCGGGCCGCCTCCGGGTCCGCTCGCTGCCGCCGATGCTCCGGCCGCCGCCGCCGCCGCACAGCCGGGACGCGGCGCAGCCGGGACCTGCGCGGAGGGCGCGGCGAGGGGCGCCGGGGCGGGGCCGCGCGGAAAGGTGGGGGCGCCGGGGCGGGCCCGGGGGAGGGGGCCCTGACGTGGCTGCTCGGCGCGGCCCGGCCCGGGATCTTTAACCCCTCGGCGGACGCGACACCGCCGCCCGAGCACCCGTCCTCACTGCGGATTTGCTTAGCACCTGTCCTGTGCTGAGCTCTGCGGCGTCGGCCCGGTCACGCAGGCGAGGTGGCAATTAAACTGGCACTTTCATAAGATGCGCTCCGTGCCGTGGATTTCAGAGCACTGCGGGAGCATCGCACGCTGGGCTTTCAGGATCTGTAGGAGCCCGGGGCGAGGGAGGCAGGCCGGGAGGGGGGCGGGGGACCCTGTGACCGCTAGCTCTCGCTCCTACACAGCCCCGAAAACCTTACTGGCCGTCCGTTGTAAGTCTGTCTCTGTCTCTGTGCGCTTGGGTTGGTTTTCGTTTTCAAGATAAAAGTGCTGCACATGGGGGTTACCAATTAAGACAGCCGGGCTGTCCTGCAGAAAGTACTTACGGGGCGCTGAAAACAAGTTACAAGTTGCAGGGTTCTAGAAGGTTTATTTGTCCCCTTTGGATTGAATTTAGGGCCTGGTACATATGAGATGAATAGGGCCACACCTCCAGCCCTAGGAAAGATACATAATTCTTCTTCTTCTTCTTCTTCTTCTTCTTTTTTTTTTTTTAAGACTGGGTCTTGCTCTGTAGCACGGGCTGATCTTGAACTCACTATGGAGCCCAGGCTGGCTTTGGACTCATGGCAATGCACCACCACTCCTGGTTTATGCAAGTGCTGGGGAATTGAACTCAGGTACTTATACTTAGCACTTGCTAGGCAGGTGCTTTAGCCACTGAGCCATTCCTCCAGCACCCGCCCCGTCCCCCCCCCCCCCGCCCCGTCCCAGACACACACATAAGATATGTATGGAAGGGTAACATTTGCTTGAAGGATAAAGGTGACTTTTTTGAGACAGGGCTTTACTCTGTAGTCTAGGCTTGTTCTGAACTCATTAAGTAGCCATGATGGCCTCAAACTCACAGCAATCCTCCTGCCTCAGCCTCCCATGCCCAGATTAATCTCTCTCGCTCTCTCGCGCTCTCTCTCTCTCTCTCTCTCTCTCTCTATCTATCTATCTATCTATCTAAGACAGGGTCTTGCTCTGCAGCCCAGGCTGGTCCTGAACTCACTATGGAGCCCAGGGTAGCCTTGAACTCACAGGAGTCCTCCTGTCTCAGCCTGTCCAGTGTTGGGATTACAGGTGTGCACCACTATGCCTGTTTTATGTGGTTCTGAGGAATCGAACTCGGGTACCTAGCACTTGCTTCTCTTAGCAAGTGCTTTAACTGCTGAGTCATTCCTCCAGCCCCTTAACCTCATTTTTGATCTAACAACCTGGGAGTGAGAGTGGTTACTTGGAGGAAGAACACCTGGCCAAACCATTGTGGGTACTTTTGCTCAGGCTTTTCTCCTTGTGCGACTTTCCAGTGCTACTTGTCAGAACTGAAGTCATATCAAAAAAAATTTTTGAGACATAGTCTCGCTCTGTAGCTCAGGCTGGTCCTGACCTCACTGGTGTAGCCCAGGCTGGCCTTGAACTCAGAACAACCGACCTACCTCAGCCTCCCGAGTGCTGGGATTACAGGCGTGTACCACCATGTCCAGCTTTCATATCAATTTTTTGAGCAATACAAGTTTGATTGAGAAGGGGAAAAGAAACTTCAAAAACTCTCCTTTATCAGGACTGGTGGGATGGCGCATTGGTTAAAGATATCAAGGGTTCGATCAAACTGGGCATGGTGCCACACGCCTGTAATACCAGCACTCAGGAGGCTGAGGCAGGAGGACTGCAGTGTGTTTAAGGCCAGCCTGGGCTACATAGTTCAGGACTAGCCTGGAGTACACAGTGAGACCCTGTCTCAAAAAAAACAAAACAACAACAACAAAAATCTCTCCGCATCCTTGTCTAACTTTGGGGCTCAGGAAGGATGATCATTAGCTGTGCTCTTTAGAATTTGAAAATTCCCATGAGCTTGTCCTGGCCCAGCCCAGAGTTTTCTGAGACTAAGATGCCTTGAGATGTTTCTGCTACACCTGCTATAGCCAAGGGCAGATACACTTCCGGTAGGTGTAGAACAAAGATTTGCAGTCTGAAGGAATGGCAAAACGTAAAGTGCTTGCCAAACAAGTCCAAGGCCTTGGGTTCGATTCCCCAGCACCACATAAGCTGGGCATGGTGATGCATGCCTGTAATCCCAGCATGAAGATGAGGCAGGAGAACTGCCATGAGTCCAAGGCCAGCCTGGGCTCCATAGGGAGTTCAGGACCAGCCGGGGTACAGAACAAGATCCTGTCTCAAAAAAAAAATAAATAAATAAATAAAATAAAAAAAGGCTGGGCCTGGTAGGTTTTTAATGCCAACGCTATGGGAGTCAGACAGGAGGATTGCAAATTCAAGCCCAGTCTGGGCAACGTAGTGGCTTAGACACTATCTCAATATCAAAAAAAATGAAACAAACAAAAAATGATTTGTAACTTGGACAGGCCTATGAAGTAGCTTCAGTTGAATGCACAGAATTTTGTGTTAGGACAAGAACATTTAGGGATTGCTGGGCCCCAAAGCTTGGGATGGTGGCATACACTTGTAATTCCAGCACTCAGGGCTCAGTGGTTAAAATGCTTGCCTAGCAAGTGCAAAGCCCTGAGTTCGATTCCTCAGCACCACATAAACTGGGCATGGTGGCACATGCGTATATCGGGAGGCTTAGGCAGGAGGATTTGCTGTGAGTCCAAGGCCAGCTGGGCTACAGAGTAAGATAAGGATCAGCCTAGACAACTGAGCTAGATGTCTCAGAAAGAAAAAAAAATCCCAGAGTGCTGGGAGGCAGAAACAAGAGGATCCCAAATCTGAACCCAGCCTGGGCCAATTTAGCAACAGAGAGAGAGGGAGAGAGAGAGAGAGAGAGAGAGAGAGAGAGAGAGAGAGAGAGAGAGAGAGAGAGAGTTGGGAAGGTAGCTCAGGGAAAAGGTCATGAGCCCTATCCCCAGTACCAAAATAAAAACAAATACAGCCAACCCAGGGAGATTTTATTTTTTTAATTTGTATTTTTAAATTTTACATATCATCTTCCTTTCCCCTTCCCACCTTCTCACATCCCAAACTTCCCCTTTTATTGGACTTTTAAAAGGTCCTTTACGCCTACTTCCTCGTCGTAAAGAAACCATGTCAACTTTAGGACTCATACTCTTTTTTGGACAGAAAACTGATGAGAAATTTGGGGACTTGGGGAAGGCTGAAAGGTTTAAAAAATTGTGGCAGGTTTACGGGATGTGGTTTCACGGAGAACCACAACTCCCAGTGACCGTTGCGCCCCGCCCTGAGCTTATTGGCCAGTAGGAAGGACTGGTCTTAACGTGACACATTTAGCAGCCAATAGTCAAGGATTTCGTACAGGCCCAGCCTCCACTCACCTACCACAGACCTATGAGCCAATACTTCCGTTGGCTGCCCTTTATGTCTGATCTTAGGCCCGGTTGGGCCGGGGCAACTGTTTATTTTGTGTGGCGTAGGAGGACAGAAGGTATTCCGTCTCTTCTACTGCGGTCCCTGGCGGGTGTAGAGAGGCAGAGTATGGTCCGTAGGGAGGTGGACGGCATTTGAGGGGCGGGGTGGGGCGAAGCGGGCGGAGATGCGGGCCAAGGCAGGGCCGGGCAGTGGCGCGACCCACGTGCGAGGGGCTAGAGATTGAGCCGAGGGCTTCCCAGAGTGAACGCCTTTTTTTTTTTCCTCTTTGAGACAGGATCTCGCGCTGATTTCACACTGGTCTTGAACTCACGGTGGAGCCCAGGCTGGCCGCAAAGTCGCCTCCGCCTCCCGAGGGCTGGGATTGCAGGTGTGCGCCTCCACGCATGGTGTCTGGTGTTGGGGATCGAACCCTTTTTTGCCTGAAGGCCTTATCGCAGCGTTATTCAGATAAAGGTGGCTGAAGTGATTTCAGTGAACTGTGTACTTGCACCATTTATGAAGTGGTTTATAAGAGTAATTTGTAAAACTTTTTAAATAACGTAGGGGAGTGCTGATGTGTAATTATAAGTGAAAAAGTTATAAGACCAAGTTGTACCATGTTAGGGGCTGGAGGAATGGCACAGTACCTTGAATTCGATTCCCCAGCACCAGATGAAGCCGGTCTTGATGGCGCACACCTGTAATCCCAGCACTCAGGAGGCTGAGGCAGGAGGATTGCCGTGAGTCTAAAGCCAGCCAGGGCTATAGAGCGAGAGACCATTGGCTCAAAAACAAACAAAAATCAAAAAATTGTACCGTATTAAATAAAATTTAGTAGAAGGGCTTTGAGGTGGACAAGCCTTCACTGGGCCCAACAAACTAAACCATTGTAGCCATTCTTTAGTTAATTACTGGAGCCTTTGTAACCGTTTAACTAGTTGAATTGGCAAGTTACATTGCCTCTGTAGTTCGCTCACCTTTTCTGTAAATGCTGCCAGGTGATGTTGGAAATGAGGATGTTGGAGGTTCTCAGAACGTGTGGATCTAAGGGATATGCAATTTGCATATTATTTCCTGGTACTTTATTCTGGTTTGTTTGTAATTGTTCAAATAATCTATTAAATTTGGTTTCCTCCTGGTAACATTTTAATGGAAAGCTAGGGACAGAACATTGCAAGACCGTGAGTTCAATTCCCCAGCACCACATAAAGATGAGCCTTGTGTGTTGGCACATGCCTCTGATCTCAGGTGGGCATTCTTCCACTTAGACACCGCCTCCTTTTTTTTTTTTAATTTTGAGGGAGGATCTTGCCGATTTGCCCACATTGCCCTCGGACTTGTGATTCTTCTGCCTCAGTCGAGGCAGAAGAGGTTACAACTGTGCACCAGTGTTGCTGTAAATGGATCTTTAAGATTCCAAGTGTGACCTCCGAGGATTAGACAGTTCAGCTCCTGGAGTTAACTCAAGTCTGAGGGGAGGGCCCCCTTATGTACATTTTTGGCTTTTTACCTCCCTTACACGGTAATAAATAGTTGTGATTTGCTACTTTAAAGTTTCCAGGCAGTGACACTTAAAGCTGCGGTGTGTGGGAGTGTGCATGTGTGTTTTGCTTTATTACGGAGAAGGTCATGCTGTCCACCGTCACGGTAAGGCCATGAGCAAGAAGCAGGTTGACAGGAGCAGGATGCCATAGGTCAGGATGACCATCAGGCATGTTCACAGTTTTTTTAAAATAGAAATGAGGCTTTTGCTGATGGAGATGCAGGTGTGGCTACAGAGGTGTAAGAGTCTTCCCTCCAGCAGGCCCGATCTTAGACCTTAGATTTTTTAGTGAGACAGGGTCTTGCTCTATAGTCCAGGCTGGTCCTGAACTCACTATTCAGGCCAGGCTGGCCTGTAACACATGGCAATCCTTCTGCCTCAGCTTCCCTCATGCTGGGATTATAATAGGCATGCACCACCATGCCTGGCATATGTGGTTCTGGGGAATCAAACTGGGGGCCTGGAGTTTGCTTTAACTGCTAACCTATTCCTCCAGCCCCAAACCTTGGAATTTTTCTGTCCCTTGGTGTAAGGAAGGGAGAAGCTGGGAGCAGGCATGATTACAGAGGCTGAAGCCACAAGTTAAGTTTGTTTTACAAACGATCAATTAAGAATTTACAGGGTGTGGGGTTTCCAAACATTTGTTTAGCAAGATAGTATTGCAGAGGCTGATGAGGGGTCTGCTTAGCTTCTACCTTTGGATCTGTTGGCGTAAAAACTTCCCTTTCACTGCCACGCCTGACTTATGTGGTGCTAGGGAACTGACTCTGGGCCTTGTTCTTACTAGGCAAATGCTCTAACTGCTGTGCTATTCCTCCAGCACCAGCTGTGGGTGGGGTTTTTTTGTTTTGTTTTGTTTTGTTTTTGAGACAGGGTCTCACTTTGTAGTCCAGGCTGGTCCTGAAGTCAACAGAGATTACAGATGTATGTCACCATGCCTGGTTTATGTGTGTGGGTGTTGTTTTTAAGATAATTCTGGGGCTGGAGGCATACCTAGTGGTTAAAAGGCTTGCCTAGCAAGCTCAAGGCCTGGGTTTATTCCCCAGCACTCCTAAACTGGGCTTGGTAACACATGCCTATGATCCCAGCACTCTGGGAGACTGAAACAAGATGATTGTGCAAGTTCCAGCTCAGCTTGGTCAACTTAGTGACTTGGTGAGACCTTGTCTTAAAATCAAAACTAAAAAGTGGCTGGGGAGGTAGCTGTGAAAGCTCTGGGCTCCATCCCCAGCCGCATCATACATACATAGATAAAGATATGTCTGGGACTGGAGGAATAGTAAAGCAGTTAGATAGAGTACTTGGCTAGCACGCCCAAGGCCCTGAATTGGATTCTCCAGCACTCGGGAGGCTGAGGCATGAGGACTGCTGTGAGTTCAAGGCCAGCCAGCCTGGGCTATGCAGTGAACTCAAGGCCAGTCTGGACTACAGAGTGAGACCCTATCTCAGGGGGAAGAAAAAAAGAAAACTCTTCCCTGGCTCTTTTAGAAAGAATAGACTAAAATCATGAGAACCCAACTGATCTACTGTATTAGTAAAAGAGGTGATCAGAGCCTGGACTGGCACAAGTGTGGAAAAGGATGATGCAGATTTTTGTAATTACTGTCAATTTTTGAGCAAAAGTTGTCAAATTTCTACTTGTTACAAAAGTACTAAATTCTAAAATTCTTCTAAAAAGATTGCTAAAGTTACTAACATGTTTGGTTTTTACACAGTCATAATCCTTTTCTTGTGCTGTGCGTCCACACAGACCCTTATAATGACCTTAGACCAAATTAGGTGACCTAAAATAGGTCATGTAAATTCCTGTTAGTACAACTGGCCCATTAGGAATTTTTCTGCCCTGGAAAATGTATCATGCATTATTTATCAATAGAAGTCTTAAAAGTACATAAGTAGATATTAAGGAAATCATATATTATAGAAGACCAGTGAGACAGGTTGAGGTTTGTGTCATTAGTAATGGCAAGGGACTTCTCCACTGAGCAAGCCACTTAAGAGCCACTTAATCTAATGTCACATATAGAAGCATCACAAACCCTTGCTGCTTTTACAGAGTCCCAGGAGCAAGTGAGAAGCTAGCAAGAATGTAAGGGACATAATTCACAGAGGGAGAAGATTACCAGGTAGGTCTAAAACTTTGTATTTAGTTAGTTATTGTTCACTAAATAATAGTGATGGGATCCACAGCCTTTGCACTGACTTATGTTTCCACATTCCCAGCCTTTTAAACTTTTTTTGTTTGGGTTAGTTTGTTTTTTTTGTTTGTTTGTTTGTTTGTTTTGAGATAGGGTCTGTCTCAGTAATATGGGCTGGTCCTGAACTCACTGTGTAGCCTCAGCTGGCCTTGAACTCAAGGCAATCCTGCCTCAGCCTCCTGAGAATGATGGGATTATAGGCATGTGCTCCCATGCCCAGTTACCATTTTTATTTTTGATTTTGAGACAAGATCTCACTAAATCACTAGGTTACCCAGGTTGGACTGAAATTTGCAAGTTCTCCTGCCTCAGCCTCCCAGAATACTGGGATTTCAGGCCTGTACCACTGGGTGTGGCAAAATGCACATTGTTTTTATGAACCAAATTAAACCTCTGCTAAAAATGCCAGGGGGCTGAGGGCACAACTCAGTGGTGAAAGCCCTTGCCTGGCATGTGCAAAGCCCTGCAGTACCATGTGAGAAGTAGGTGGGCATGATGGTACATGCCCATAATCTCAGCATTCAGCAGGCAGAGGTAAAAGAATTGCTGTGAATTGAGGCCAGCCTGAGCTGCATAGTGAGTTCAGGACTATCCTGGACTACAGAATGAGACTGTCTCAAAAATAAATAAATAAATAATTTGAAAATGCAAGCTGGAGGCCTAGAGAAATAGCAGCTAGAGCACTTGCCTAGCAAGCAAAAGGCCCTAAATTTGATTCCCCATCACCACATAAACTGGATGTGGGGTATATATCTATAATCTGGGCACTCAGGTGGATGAGGCAGAAGGATAACTGAGCTCAAAGTCAGCCTGGGCCACACATTGAGTTCAAGACCAGCCTGGCTATAGAGCAAGGCTCTGTCTCCAAAAAGAAAAAAAAGAAAGAAAGATGTAGGCTGGGTCTATGATGACAGTCGTAATAATTCTAACACTCTGGGATGCTGAGGCAGGAC
This sequence comes from Ctenodactylus gundi, assembly GCA_004027205.1. NCBI lineage: Eukaryota > Metazoa > Chordata > Mammalia > Rodentia > Ctenodactylidae > Ctenodactylus > Ctenodactylus gundi. The sequence goes on from PVKB01002025.1 coordinate 252,552, forward strand.
AGATCAAAAGTTCAAGCCCAGCCTGGGAAATTTAGCAGAGACTGATCTCAAATTCAGAAATAAATGGGCTGAGGGTGCACATCAGTGTGGAAAGCTCTGGGCTTGTTCCTCACTGCCACACACAAACAAATTTTTGTTTACGTAACAACTCAGTGGCTTCAATTTTTATTTTTTCAGACAAAGTCTCACTCTGTACTCCATGCTGGTCCTGGACTCATATGGAACCCAGGCTGGCCTAAGCCATGGCATTCCTGCCTCAGCTAGCCTCTGCATGCTGGTATTATAGGTGTGCTCCACCACACCTGGCCTAGAACTTATGGCAAACCTCCTGCCCCAGCCTCCCACGTGCTGAGGTTTCAGGCGTGCTCCACCTGGCCCGGATTATGTGCTGCTGGGGAATCAGAGTCCAGGGCCTGAGCTTGCTAGGCAAAGGTGTTAACCACTGAGCTGCTCCTTTAGCCCAGTGGCTTCTGATTTTGATCTCATAGTGCCTGGAACACTCATCTTTACTGACTTCAGTATCCTGATCTGCTTATTAGGGAAGTCAGCAGGAGAGACTTCCTGCATGTCTATTTGGCTGCATACTAAGTGGCCAGGCGTAAGACCCAAGATGCCAGGCAGGGCATGTTGGCACACTTGTAAACTCAGCACTCTGGTAGGCTGAGGCAGGAAGATGTTGTAAGCTGGCAGTCTGTATGGGATTCACGTCCCAAATAAGCTGATGAATGAATTCGTGGATGAATATGGCAACATGTAGATAAGACACTTTATTGGGGGAAGTTATAGAAGGAAGAAAGCTGCCATGAGTCAGAAGGGGCCCTGAAATGAGGGAAGCGACGCACCTCGCCGCCCGGGGCTGATATGGATGAGCTGGGTAAGGGGTTGTCCCCCTGTGAGCGGCACGTTGTTAAGGCTGGATGCCGTGTTCTCCATCCCCTCGCAGATACTAAGTCTTCACCCTTAAGCAGCTTTCGAGGTCCTCTTCCCTGAAGATCTTTCGCTGTGTTGTCTTTGAACTACCTAACATGTTACCTCCAATAGTTCTGGGTAGCCATCAGCTGTAGACTGTCTGGAGCTACAGCCAGCATCTGTTCCTGTAAATTCTTCATTCTCTCCAGTAAATTTTCCATCTCTGGGAGGGCACCTTTATCCCTGACTGCCTATCCGTGCACCCATTATCTCCCTCCCTCCCTTCCTCCTTCCCTCCCTCCCTCCCTCCCTCCTTCCTTTCTTTTCTTTTCTTTCTTTCTTTCTTTCTTTCTTTCTTTCTTTCTTTCTTTCTTTCTTTTGAGGCAGGGTCTCACTCTGTGGTCCAGGTTGGTCCTTAGCTCACTATGTAGCCCAGGCTGGCCTCAAACTCCTGATAGTCCTCTTTTCTCAGCCTCCCATGTGCTGGGGAGTCAAAACTCAGGGCCTTGCACTTGCTAGGCAAGTGCTTTAACTGTTGTGCCATTCCTTCAGCCCCAGTATGTTAGAGTGTAGCCTGGACAACCTAGGAACTTAGTGAGACCCTGTCTCAAAAAATTAAAAGGAAAAAAAAAAAGCTGAGAATGTAGCTCAGTGCAAAGGCCCTGGTAGGTTCCCAGGATCTACTGAAAAAAAAAAAATTCTACCCTAGCAGTTATAAAATGAACTATACAGACAAAAGAAATGACATACCTACTATTAAAACATTTTTTAAATTTCACTTTTTTTTCTTTTGAGAGAAGCATCTTGCTTGGCAATCCAGGCATAGGCCAGCCTTGAAATCTCAGCAGTCTTCCTGTCTCAGCCTGAGTGCTGGGATGACAGGCTTGCGCCACCCCACCCAGCTGATGTGGTGCCAGGGAATGGAGCTGAGGACCCTCAGCTTGGGAGGCAAGTGCTGTGACTGCTGGGCTGTTCCTCCAGCGTTCACACGGTTGCTGAGAGAAATAATTTTAGCACTTGTGGCCACATGCTGCACACTTACCTTGCTAAGTAGCCACTCCTGTTCAGCTGGGATTGGTGGATCCAGGCTTCCTTCCTTTTATTTTTTGGGGGAGGTGATAATAGAGACTGAATCAAGGACCTTCACACTGAGCTACCTCCCATTGCCTTTTTATCCTTTGAGGCAAGGTCTCACTGAATTACTAAGTTCCTCAAGCTAAGGCCTGATCTTGGACTCCTCCTGCCTCAGCCTCCCAGTTGGACAGGTGCGGGCTACCACAACCAGCTTTATTACTTTAGCACTGTTCCCCCTTTAGTCTCCCTTTCATTCTGTGTCTGGACTGAAGATGATTTATCAGGGAAATTACATATATTTTTGGAGATTTTTCTGTCTTAGATTGGTAGCAACAACTTGACTTTGTTATTATTAATTTTTTGAGATAGGGTCTTGCTCTGTAGTTTAGACTGATCATGAACTCACTAGGGAACCCAGGCTGACCTTGGACTCATGGCAGTCCTCCTGCCTCACCCTCAGAGTGCTAGGGTGACAGGTGTGCGCCACCATGCCTGGCTTCAATCCCTGGTTCCAAATTGGAAAAAAAGAAGACCACAACAAAAAAGAGAGAGAGAGGGTATATATAGCTCAGTGGTTGTCGCCTTTTGATTTGATATCCTGTACTGAGAAAAACAGAATGGTCAGCCAACCAAATGGCTCAGGCATGTAACACCAGAACAGTGGGAAGGCTGAGTTAGGATTGAGACTTTGAGGATTTAGTTACTTTTTCGTAATTTTGACTCAATACCCGACATCCACAAATTTAGAGAAGGAAAGATTTATTTTTGCTCACGGTTTCAGAAGGTCACAGTCCATTCAGGGGTGCCCGGCAACAGTGGACGTACATGGCAGAGGCAGAGGTGGAGGCAGCTCCTCATGACATCACAAACAGGAAACCAAGTCAGGGCAAGTTAAGTGTAGTCTTTCAAAGCAGGCAGGAAGCAGCTTATGTATCCTTCCAGGTCTCATCCCAGTGATCAGCACCTCCTGGATCCAGGTGTGGACGGTGTGGTAAGCCCCTACTACATGCCTGTAATCCAATTTACGTGCCTGTAATCCACCCCTCCAGACTAGGCCCCAATCTCCCAACGGTACATGATTCCATAGAACTAAACCTGGGCAGTTTAGTGAGAGAGACCCTGTCTCAAAATCAAAAGCTAAAACTACGAGCTAGGGATGTAGCTCAGTATGACAGCCCTGGGTTCCATCTTCAGTACCCAAAGAAAACAAAACTGCCTTTGTAGGGTTCTTTCAGGTTCCGGGATGCCTGCCATGAGGTTAGCCATGCTGTCATCAAGGCCTTGAGAGTGGTGGAGGTGGGTGAAGAGGGACTGGCGTGGGGTGGGAGAAAGGTTTGCTTTGCTCTGGGCACTTGCAGTGTGAACTTCATTGAAATAAGTGTGTACTTTAGTAATTTGAATGCCTGGGAGGAGGTAACTTTTTCAGAATAGAAAACATGAAGGTAATACACCTGTTTTACATTACTGTGAAGGATGGTTAGGAAGAAGAAACACAGGGAGTGCGCAAACGTTCTGAAGTTTATTGAGTGCTCTTTGGAAGTGATGAGGGCGGATGGAAGTGATGATTCTTGAGTGGCATTTCAGTAGCGTGGTGAAGGCATTTTGGAAGAAGTTGAGGAAATAAGTACTGATAAAGCCAGAGACTAGAGGCTGGAGGAATAGTACAGTGGTTAGAGTGCTTGGCTAACAAGCACAAGGCCCTGGGTTTGATTCCTCAGAACCACATAAGCTGGGCGTGGTGGCACATGCCTGTTATCCCAGCACTTGGGAGCTGAGGCAAGAGTATTGCCATGAGTTCAGGCCCAGCCTGGACTGTAGAGGGAGACCCCATTTCAAAAAAACAAAGCCAAAGATGAGAATATCAGTTATTCACTGATTTAACAGTGAAAGGTTGAATGGAAATTAGTTAATGGAGTAGATTTTCTTAACTTTTTCACTTAAAGTTTTCTAACTTTTTTTTGTGACAGTGTTTTACCTCAGCCTGTTCCTGAACTCACTGTGTATCCCAGGCTGTCCTCGTACAAATGACAGTCCTCCTGTTTCAGCCTCCCGAGTACCAGGGCCTGTGTTTGCTAGGCAAGTGCTTTAACCACTGAGCTACGCCTCCAGCCTCTAAATAGTTTCCAACTTGAAAGTGCCATCTAGCTATTAGCCTGAGTCTCAGTTCCTTAGTTGGTAACTTGGTTACCTTGACCCTCTCTTTGTCTACCTGTATAAAGTTTGTGTGGAAGCAAGATGCGTGCTGCAGGTGAAGCTGCACGGTTGGAGCATGTGCCAGCATGCACAGGACGCTGGGCTCAGCTCCCCAGCACCACATAAGCTGGGCGTGGTGGCACACGTCTGTAAGCCCAGGACTCAGGAGGCTGAGGCAGGAGGATTGCTGTGACTTCTAGGTCAGTCTGGGTTACAGAGTGAATTTAGGACCAGTCTGGACTACAGAGTCAGACCTTGTCTCAAAAAGAGTGGTGGGAGGACTAGAGGAATGGCACAGCGGTTAAAGAGCTTGCCCTACATGTGCAAGGCCCTGAGTTTGATTCCCCAGCATCGCATAAAGCCGGGTGTATCTGGAGGCTGAGGGTGGAGAATTGTCATGAGTCCAAGGCCAGCCTGGGCTACAGAGCAAGACCTTGTCTCAAAAAACAAAACAAAACAAAAAATCCCTGGAGGAACAGCTCAGTGGTTGAAGTGCTTGCCTAGCAAACTCAAGGCCCTGGTTTCAGTTCCCCAGCACCACATACGCCGAGTGTCATGGCGCTTACCCCTAACCCTAACACTGGGGAGGCTGAGGAAGGAAGAAGATTGGCGTGTGTTTGAGGTCAACCTGGGCTGCATAGCGAGTGCAGGACGAGCCTGGACTACCGAGTGAGACCTCGTATCAAAAAAGAAAGCATCGTGAAACTGTCTCAGATATGTTAATAATGTCTTATCAGAGCATTCTGCTACATAAACAGTACACTTAGCCAGGTGTGTGGTAGTGCACACCTACAGCACACACACACAGAAAAAGTACATGGATTAGGCATCTAGTTCATTGTAAAGGCGTAGGGTCAAATCCCAGTACTGGAAAAAATACACTCAAAGAAAAAAATTTTTTTTTTCTTAATGAGACAGGGTCTTTCTTGCTCTGCAGCCCAGGCTGGTCCTGAACTCACTATGGAGCCCAGGCTGGCCTTGAATTCCTGGCAGTCTTATTGCCTCAGCCTCTCAAGGGCTGGGATTATGTGTATGTGCCACCATGCCCGGCTTATGTGATACTGGAGAATGAAACTCAGTGACTTGGGCTTGCTAGGTCAGCACTTTAATCACTGCTGCTCTTCCAGCCTCTTTATGTAGATATGTATTTTTTTCTGGAAATGGAGCTAAGAGCCTTGGCCATGCCGGCTCATGTTCTCCTGCTGAACTACATCCCCAGCCCACAATATCCTAGAATATTCTGTGTTCAAATTTCTCCAGTTCTAAAAAAAGAAAAAAAATTCTCCAGTTCTAAAAATGTCCTTTTTTTGGTAGAAAATTTTACTTCAGAGTCCAATCACAAAAAAAGTTTTTTTTTGCTCAGTAGATCAGACTGGTCCTGAACACACTGTGTAGCCCAGGCTGGCCCTGAACACACAACAGTCCTCACATGTCAGAATGCTGGGATGACAGTTATACATTACCATGCCTGGCTTACATGGTGCTGGAGAATTGAACCCTGGGCCTTGCACTTGCTAGGCAAGCACTCTGAGCTGAGCCCTGTCCCCCTGCCCCTGAGTTTCTTATAGCACAGTAGTGTGTGTGTGTCTGTCTCTCTTGTCTCTTCAGTGCAGTGTCCTTGCACCTACGTGGCAAGCTCTCTACCACAGAGCTGCATCTCCAGTCCCTTTTATTTATTTATTTTTTTTTTTTTTTTGCGTCTTACTAAATTGCCCAGACTAGGCTTGAACATCCCATTCTTCTACCTCAGCTTCCTGTGCGGCTGGGGTTTGCAGACATGTGCCCCCTGCCTGGCCCTGAGTAGTCTCTTAACTGTACATCCTTCCTCTTACCCTTCATCCCCCCAGTCTCTGTCTCTGAGGGGCTTAACTAATAAAATGGCCTGCATTCACGCGGGATGTGTCTGACTTCTCCATGATGTACCTTTCCTTCTCAACCTTTCAGATAGCCTTTATCAGAAAGGATGGAGTTGGGACAAGGAAAACTGCTCAGGTCCGGACTGAACACGTTGTATCAAGCCACACACCCAAGCCATGGCCTCGCCTGGACTGATGGGAGTCGCGTAGTCCTGACCGATTTGCAGCTTGACAGTGGGAAGACCAAGTTCGGGGACTCCGAAGTCATTGGTCAGTTTGAACATGTCTGTGGTGTCTCCTGGGGCCCAGTTGTTACAGCAGACGCACCCGCTCTGCTTGCCGTCCAGCACAAGAAGCACATCACCGTGTGGCAGCTGTGTCCCAGCACTCTAGGGTCAAGCAAATGGCTGATGTCTCAGATCAGTGAGATTAGAGAGTCTCTCCCTGTCCTTCCCCAGGGCTGCGTGTGGCACCCACAGAACACTGTCCTGGCTGTGTTGACCGCACAGGATGTTTCTGTTTTCCCTAATGTTCACTGTGACAGTTCCCGGGTAAAGGTGGCCGTCAACACACAGGGCCGCATTCACTGTGCATGTTGGACCCAGAATGGCCAGAGGCTGCTAGTGGCCGTGGGCAGCGGCCTTCATTCGTACATCTGGGACAGCACACAGAAGACGCTGCACAAGTGCCCCTCCTGCCCAGTGCTAGACTTGGGCAGCTCCATCTGCTCCCTCAGGGCCACTGTGGACTTAGAGGTTGCTGTCACCACAGAGCTTCCGCTAGATAAAATTTGTAGCTTAAATGCGTCCGAAGTCATTGGTGTTCCGACTCACAAAGATGTTGGTCCACGTACTTCTCCCGTTGGTGGAGAAGTGTCATCTGCGGATGGGGAGGCAGTTGCTTCCGAAACAGATTCTGAAATAGCAGTTGCTCCTTCCTCTTCAGACCCTCTAGATCTGACTCATCTACGTTTCAACCGACCTTTGTCTGAGGCAAGTTCTCTTGTTTGTCTGAGAAAAAAGGATTACTTGACAGGAAGTGGCCAGGATTCGTCACACTTGGTTCTTGTGACCTTTGAGAAAGAGGTTACTGTGACCAGAAAAGTCACTGTTCCAGGCATTCTGGTTCCAGATCTAATAGCAGTTAATCTGAAAGCACAAGTAGTGGCAGTGGCTTCCAATACTTGCAACGTAATTTTGATCTATTCTGTCGTTCCATCTTCTGTGCCAGATGTCCAGCAGATTGAGTTAGAGAGCAATGAAAGACCGAAAGGCCTGTGTTTTGTGACAGACAAGTTATTACTCATCTTGGTAGGCAAGCGGAAGTCCACCGATACAGCATTCCTTTCTTCTGCAGAGTCTGACTGGTATGCCATTCACTTGCTCGTTAGAGAAGTACTATCCCCAGCGGAATCTTCAGCAGCGTCCAGCAAAAGCCAGAGTGCTAAGTCTACTTTCAGTGTGTTAAATAAAACAGATGGAAAAAAGTTAATCGAAAGTCTTTCTCCAGATTTTTGTCACCAAAACAGAGGACTCTTGTTAACAGCTAATACCAATAATCAGGGTGGAAGACGAGGAGAAATGCTTATTAAAGAAATCGAAAGTCCTTCATCCAGTATCTCTGGTGGTAGCATTGCCCTGGAAATAGCCCACAGGCCCTCCTGGGTCTGGGCCCCACTGCCGCAGCCCAGCAGCACACCAAAGCCCTCTGATTCTCCTCAAAGAAAGAACTCGGAGAAGGAAACATGCTACCTACCTAAGGAACTGGAGATTTTATCTGACTCTATGTTTGATTTAAATCGGTGTCTTTCTGAACTAATGAATACTCTACGTAATGGGAAGAAGTCCTCTCCAGCATACCCCCTCTGCAAGGAGCCCCCTTATGTGAACGTCATTTGCCAGGTAACTTACTGAGGAGCTGCCACTGTGCATAGAAGCTGCAGCAGGTGGATACTACAGGAAGCGGGATAAACACTACTGAACTTCACTGAGGGGAAGATTAAGGCATACGTACCAGGATACAGCGTGATTTTATTTTTTTGGTGCTGGGGATTGAATCCCATTTGCCAGATACGTGTTCTACCACTGAGCTGTGTCCTTGACACTGACACTATGATTTTATCATGTACTTCATATGGATGACTAAAGGAATGACTACTCTGGCAATTTTATATTTAGGAAAATGTATATATTTGGTTTTTTTGTCTTTTTTTGAGACAGGATCTCTCTCTGTAGCCCACGCTGGTGTTGGACTCACAGCAATCCTCCTGCTGCAGCTGAACTCAGGGCCTAGTCCTTACTAGGCAAGCACATTAATTACTGTGCCATTCCTCCAGCCCCCATTTTTTGTTTTTAAGACAGGATCTCACTAAGTCACTGAGTTGTCCAGGGTGGCCTTGAGCTTGTTATCCTCCTGCTTCAGCCTCCCATATTGCTGAGATTACAAGCTTGAGCCACTAAGCCAGGCATGGTGACTCTGTTCTAAAGAAATGTTGGATCTCAGCACTCTGGAGGCTGAAGCACGAAGTTAGTTGTGAGCTTGAGTGCAGCCTTGGCTACACAGTGAGTTCAGGACCCACCTGAACCATAGTGAGGCCCTGTCTCAAAAAAAAAAAAAATATGTTGCAGCTGGGGACGTGACTCAGTGGTTAAAGCGCTTGCCTAGTGTACACAAGGCCTGGGCTTGATTTTCTAGTACCAGTAGAGATTAGACAGCATGGTGGCACTCTCCTGTAATCTCAACACTCAGGAGGCTGAGGCAGGAGGACCGAGTTCAAGGCCAGCCTGGGCTGCATAGGGAGTTCAGAACCATCTTGAACTGTAGAGCCAAGACCCTGTCTCAAAAAGAAAATGTTCGTTCAGCACTTTGGTGATGAGCATGACAACTCGTGTTTCTGTTTGCAGAAAGCTTGTTTTGAAGGCGCCACTGGGAAGAGATCGGTGCTCCTGTGTGACGGCAAACTGAGGCTCCATACGGTGCAGCAGGCATTCGGCCTCTCCCTTGTTGAAATGCTGCATGGTAGGTTCACTTTAAAGCACCCCTCGGTCCACCATCAGTTTCGCATCTTCCACCTGTAATGAAGATGAGGCATACCAGCCAGATGTAGGAGCACATACCAGTAACCCGAGCACTGTCAGCGGCTGGGATAGGGGAATCACAAGCTTGAGTCCAGCCTGAACAATTTAGTGAGACCCTGTGTCAGAATAAAAATGGCTGGTGGGGATATGCAGAGGCCCTAGGTTCAGGCCAGGCATAGTTGCACATGCCTGTAATCCTGGCACTTGGAGGCTGAGGCAGGAGGGTTGTGTGAGTTCAGGGTCAGCCTGAACTACAAAACAAGACTTCATCTCAAAAAATCAAAGAAAAGCAATACCAGTGTTCAGCAATTCACTAACAGTTGTTCAGTGATTTGCTGGGTAATTACCAAGTGTCATTAATTGCCTGCTGTTACAGTTTGGATGTGGATCATACCCCAAAAGGCGCGTGTATTTGGGTGCTAATGGATTTGCCATGGGTTTCAGAGGAGGCAGGGTCCAGTCAGGAGGGGAGGATTCCTGAGAGTTCAGTGAACCATTGAGGTGGGGCCACCACTGAGGACTTGGCCTGGAAGAGAGTGCTCCTGCCCAGCTTCTCCCCAGGCCTGATCTTTCGTGGTACAGTGCCCGAGCAGCTGCTCTCTGCCAGACTCTTCTTCCATGCCCCCACTGCCAGCCAGCCATGAATTGGCTGAGACCTCTGAGCTGTGAGTTCAAATGAGCCTTTCAAATGGGAGATAGTGGAGACTCTAGTGGGGAAGGACAGGCTGTGGGAGGGTCCGAGAGGGAGGGGGAAGGATTTGTAATTTTGACATGATATAAATATGCAGATTAGTTAAATTCAATGCAATTATTATGTATCACATGTATACATACCAACAAAATGGAGGGGAAACCCTTTCTTACCTTAAGTTTTGGGTATTAGGCATTGTGTCCCAGTAATAGAGTGACCGAGGCACCTGCTGTTTACTCAGGTGAATTAGCAGTACCAAAACAAATGAAAAATATGGATCCTGCTCTTTGGGGGCTTAGTACCTAGATGGAAAAATGAAATATATGCACAAAAAGGCCAGAAAGAGTTACAGTATAATAGCTATGGTAAGGAAATCACCTGTTCCTACTGTACTAAAATATAAAATCCCAAAGGCATTTCTCGGTTTTTCTTTTCTTTCTATTTATTTATGTATTTGTTTGGAGACAGTGTCTTGCCTTATAGCTCAGGCTAGCCTGGAACTCATAGCAGTCCTGCCTCAGCCTCTCAAGTTCTGGAATTCTAGTCATGCACCACACCACCATGCCCAGCTCATGTAGTGCTGAAGAATTGAACCTGAGGCCTCATGCTTCCTCAGTAAAGGATTCTAGTGACTGGGCTACGCCCTTAGCCCTTTCTTAATATTTTTTGAAGGAGTTGTCTTTGTTTTGTTTTGATTTGATTGATTAATTTTGAGACACGGTCTCCTTTGTGCTCCAGGCTGGTCCTGAATTTACCATGTAGCCCAGGCTGGCCTTGAGCTCACAGCAGCCCTCCTGCCGTAGCCTCCAGTATGCTGGGATTATAGACATCACTATACCCAGCTCTTGTGGTGCTGGGGAACCAGCCCGGGGCCTTGGGCTTCCTAGGCAGGCACTTCAGTGACTGAGCTGTGTCCCCAGCCCCAGGAGCTGTTATTTTGATATGGAGCCAGCATGGAGCTGTGAGGGACAGTCCTTCATGGCAAGGGACTGTGACCATAGATCGGGGGCTTTTTTGTTTGGTTTGTTTTGAGCCTCCTGAGTGCTGGGATGACAAGTGTGCACCACCACTCCTGCCTTTATGTGGTGCTGGGGAATTGAACTCAGGGCCTTGTGCTTGCAAGGCAAGTACTTTAACCACTGAGCTATTCCTCCAACCCTGCATTCTTTTTAACAGTAGCCACTACATTGAATATACAAATTATTTCATTTTTTCCCCCTTAATATTGTAACATTAAGGTATTCAGGACTTAGCTAAGTGGTTAAAGCTGAGCAAGCTCAATTCCTCAGCACCACATAAATAAGCTGGATGTGGTGGTGCACACCTGAAATCCCAGTGGTACACGGGATGAGGCAGGAGGATTGCTTTGAGTTTGAGGCCACCTCAGTTATAGAGGACCAGCCTGGATTACAGAGTGAGACCCTATCTCAAAAAAATAAATAAAAATTTTAAGAAACACCGTAACACTGGTAGCTTTTATTTCCCCCTATACTGAGACTCCAATCCTGTGCCACCAGACCCAGCTGGCATTTTTGTGCACTGATACATATGTATATGATATGGCTTTATAATTATCATTTTAAGTGAATGAGTTACTATTCTGAGATGGACCATATTTTGCTTTGCCGTATTTTGTTTGACACATCCAGGTGTTTTTCAGTTTTTTACCATTATAAGTAACCTTAAGAAAAAGCTGTCTGCCTATCCTATGGTAATTTTTGGAACGTAGGTTTTCAGAAGTGAAACCACGGGATCAAAAGGTGAGGCACATAGGCCTTGGAGGAGCAAGGAAGTGTCCTGGCTTGTGTTATGCTGATGTTTCCTAGTTTCCGCTGGAGGGACCCTAGGGGATTATTGGCTTCCTCTCACCTGGTTCTCGCCAGTTCCGCCTCCTTGGAGGCCGGCAGGTTGACGCAGGTCTGCAGAGCGAGGACTGCCGCACTGCTGCCGGGCTCTTCCCACATTCCCACTGTCTCGGAGAAGTTGATGGAGAGCATGTGGACGGGACAGGGAGGGATGCAGGCAGCCGTGAGTGCAGCATTGGGTGTGTGCCTGTGTGTGGCAAGGGTGGTGAAGTCCTGGCCTGCGTCCCTTAGCCGTCTCCAAGTGACCAGCTCTATGCCCATAAGTCACCAACATCTCTTTCCTACCATATAACCTCACCCTAAGTAATATGTGGTTCCTTTGCCTCCCATTCTCCATAAAATCTTACGATGGTGAGGTACAGTATCAGTTACTGTATTACAGTAATAAATATATGTAGTCATCTGTTTCTCACATCTCAGCCGTCCATGGTGGGATTGTTGGCTTTTTTTGTTGTTGTTTGTTTTAAGGAGACAGGGTCTCACTGTAGTACAGACAGGTTCTGAGCTCATCATGTAGCCCAGGTTGGCCTTGAGTTCACAGCAATTCTCCTCAGGGTCTTTCCCTCCATAGGAGAGCACTCTAACCACTGTGCTATTCCTCCAGCCCCACCTTTTTCTTACAGAACTAAATAAAGTAGCATAAATTGTGCATGTATTGGGGCTGGAGGAACTGCTCAGCGGTTGAAGCGCTTGCTTAACAAGAACTCAGTCAAGTGCTAAGTACCCGAGTTCAGTTCAGGACCAGCCTGGACTACAGAGCGAGACCTTGTCTCAAAAAAAAAAAAATTGTGCATGTATTTATTTTGGTTTGCAGACTCCCACTGGATCCTTCTCTCTGCTGACAGTGAAGGCTTCATTCCGTTGACTTTCACAGCCAGGCAGGTGGTGATCGTGAGAGACGGCGCCCTGTCCATGTCAGACGTCTCCAGGGACTTGCTTTCGCAGCGTCAGGGTCCCACTCCTCCTCCTCCTGACGTGGAGATGTGACGGCACCCTGGGGAGACTGCCAGCACAGCGGGGCTGTCTTCACTGTGGGCACCGCGGGTGCTGCCCCGGAGAGGCAATGCCTGGTTGGCTTTGCCGCATTTCCCTCTTCCCGGGGCCGAGGCGCATGGCCAGTAGCACAGCTCAGTCTCCTTATTAAATGGCTCAAGAGTGGTGGTTTCACAGGTTCATGACTAGTGGTTCCTAGGGCAGAATTCCCAAAATGGAACAAAACTCTGGTGCCATGTGAATGGTGGTTTAGGGTTTTATTTGAGGTGCTGTGACATTGCCCAGGTCAATATTAAAGCTGTATTAGGAGCACCGCCAGGATGATGGCCTTGTTACCCTCATCTTGGCTTCAAGACCGTGTGCACTCCAGCAGATTTTTAAAACTTAAGAATATTTTTCTGAATAAATAAACAAGCAAACTTCAAATCATCCCTTCCTCCCCACTTCTTCTGGCCGCCTGCTGTCCTTGAGCCCAGTCGCTGCCATTGACCCCAGCTGGGATGCCACCAGGTCACTGCATCCAGAGGGTCCGGAAGAGGGAAGGCACTGCCGCACCACAGCAGCGTCACCCCCAGTGTAGAGCCGCAGTGTGGTGGCGGGAGAGGGAGCTGCGGGCAAAGCGCACCTCGCTGGCTCACCTGCTGCCCTGTCCCTGCCTTCCCGGGCGCCATACCTGTGGTGCTGGGCAGTTCCAGCGCCCAGAGTGCAGTGGATGGTGCACGGTGAACTGAACCACTGCCCTCCCCTCAGACCAGTGTCTTTGTCATCTGGTTATTTATTTATTTATTTATTTATTTGCTGGTTTTTGAGACAGAATCTCTTCTGCCATCCAGGCTGGCTCTGAACACAGTAACAGCCTGGCCTCATCTCACGGCAGTCCTGCCTCAGCCTCCTGCACACTGGGATTACAGGGTACGACACCATGCCCCGCACGAGCCGAGGGCCTGTGCTTGCTGGGCAAGTGCTCTAACTGCTGAGCTACCCTCCAAGCCCTTGTCATCTGTTTTACCGTTGCCAGTCTACCCTCCTGTGACCATTGGAGAGATTATGTCCATTTGAGGCAATCAGGAACCACGCCTAGATTAGGTAATTGGGAACCAGCCTGGATTAGAGTGTGAGTGATTTATGGGCCAGGGAATGAGGGAAGAGCACCCGTCCGGATGTGGGAGGGCCAGCTGGAGACTCGAACTATATAAAAGGAGGAAGAAAGAAGAAAGGTTGTTACAGCTTCTTCCTCTGGGAGAGCTGTCACCTCAGTTGTCTTTGGACTCCTGTAGGGGCCTCCATCCGGCAGGGACCCCTGGAACAGCCCAGGAGGGATAGGACAACATAATCGACTCTGGGAGTCGATCTAGTGATCGCCGTCTCCACTTTATTTAGTGAGTACAGGGGCTTAAATAGACTGAGGTAGTTACCTTGGGCCAGTCAGTAAGGCCTTAACCAGCGTGGGGTCGCCCAGAGGGAGCAAAGTAGAGGAAGGAAGATGAGATAAGGAGCAGTTCCAAGAGTAGTTCCCAGGGTTTAGGCAAAATAACACCTGGCTTAATTTACAAGCAGTAACGTTTGTTCCTGGGAAGGAAGGAACTCGGCCAAGGTCAGCGATGCTGAGGCTCTCAGGCCCTGAAGACCCTGAAGACCCCAACAGACACCGACTGCACACCACAGATCTTCATCACAGATTTCGCTCCAGGCTCGACTTGCGCCTGTCTGCCGATCACATCTGATCTTCAGTCGCTGATATTCAGTCTCTGGTCTTTGAACAACCGAGATCTGCAGCCGACTCTTACTAGCTGTCCTGCAGTCCCGGATGGGAGTCCTGCTTTGTGCCTGAGCAGCCACTGGACACTCCGGCTTTCACACATGTAGGCCACCATCTTGGACTATCTCTATCCTCGGATTTGTAAGGCTTCCAAATAGATCCTTTTTTTATAATTTCTGTTAATTCTGTCTTTTCAAAGAACCTAATCTAACACACCTCCTGTGAGAATGTGAGACACACATGGCATCCAGAGGTGGGCCATCATGACCCATCAATCAGCTCTTCGGGTGCCAGCCCTTCTGGTGGGCACCAAGAAGGACCTGGATCCCAGCCTGCCAACCCCAAGATGCATGGCTGGCACCCTTCATTCCACACACAGTACAGCCAGGCTCTGGCCAATCAGATCCACACTGCACGCCTTCCTGTGCTTGGCCTTCAACAGGATGCCCTGAAGGTAGGGTTTGCCATGTCTGTGTGGGTGGAGCTGAACCCCACACCCCCCAAGTGTGGTGACCCTGGCTTGGAGGCTCTGCCTCCCTGCCCACCAGGTATGCTTTGAGGACTGATTCTGGCATCCCTCGCCTGGAGGCTCCCAGATGCCTTTTTCTTTTTATGGAGGCCTTTAGGGAAAGCGGCCCTGGACCCCACCCTACTCAGATACTTAAAGTTTCTGGTGAGGTCACCCAGGCTGGCGCCCTCCCTGGGAGGCCTGCCCAGTACTCTCCATTCTTTACCACTGACCAGCTCATTTAGTTTCCCACAGTTGTTGGGTCTGTGTGGTGTCTCCTTTTAGGTCAGGGGCTCCCAGTGGCCTCTAAGCTCCACCCCTGCTGCTCTTGGAATTGCCCCAGGATGTTCTCTCCCTTCCCCAAGGAAGGAGTCACAACTTCCCAGAGGTACATGGCTCCTCAGAGTCGTGCATTACTGATTCAGTCCCCAGGCCCCGGGGTGCTTTTCCTAACCCCATCAGCGACAATAAAACTTGGTGTCTCAAAATTTAAAAAAGAAAAAAAAGCCTCAAACCAGCAGGATTCAGTAGAGTGACCCCTAAAAATGAGATGTGGTGACACTTGTGTAATGCCAGCACAGTGGGAGGCTGAGGCAGGAGAATCACCAGGTCAAGCCCAGCCCAGTCAACTTAATGAAAAGGATTCTAACCTCTCTTGCTTCCTTAAACAATTCTGACCCATTTGTGGTGGTATATGTCTATAATCCAGTACTCTGGAAGCAAAGGCAGGAAGATCATGAGTTCAAGGTCAGTGTGAACTATGTAGTGAAATCCTCAAAAAGTCAAAACAGGCTGGAGGAATGGCACAAAGGTTCCTAGCAAGCGCAAGACCCTGCGTTAGATTCCCCAGCACCACAAAGCAGGGTGTGATGGCACATACTTGTAATCCCAGAACTCGGGACGATGAGGCAGGAGGATTGCCATGAGTCCAAGGCCATCCTGGAATAGTGAATTCAGGATGAGCCTGGACTACATACAGAGCAAGACCCTGGTCTCAAAAAAAAAAAAAAAAAAAATTGGGCTGCAGGAATAGTACAGAGGGGGCAAGCCGAAGGCTCCGCGTTTAGTTTCTCACCACCACATACACCAGGCATGGTGGTACATGCCTGTAATCCCAGCACTATGGAGGCCAAGGCAGGAGGATTGCCAGGAGTCCAAGGCCAAGCCTGGGCTACAGAGTCACACCCTGTCTCAAAAAAAAAAAAAAAAAAAAAGGCCTTTGCACTAGGATAAATCCCTCAACCTTTTTTTTTTTTTAACTCTTTCCTAGAACCTACAAGAAAAGTATTTCAAAAAGTTGAAAATTTCCCTGAATCTAAGGTAGTTCTAAAGAGCGCCAGTTCACTACAGCGGAAGAGCCCTCAGTCCCTTCGGAGGCACACACCACTTGCCACTGCGTTCAGACACCAGGCCTGGCAGATTTCCGCTCCATCCCTGCAGCACAGCAGGCCCATTAGGGTGTGGCCAGCACATCTGCAGATGAGTTGTTTCAGTCACAGAGGTTCCATTAGCTCATATGCTCTCCCTACTTCCTTTAAAATCTGGAAAGACAATGTTTTGTGCCCTTGGGGACTCCTGCCTGCTGGTCGCAGCTTATGAAGATGGAGCTGGGTGAGTTGGAAGGCAGCAAGGGCCCGTTTTGCGGTTGGAATGCATTAGAAAGCTGCCGGGATAATGGAAGAAGAAGCTGCCCTTCTGGAAGCAGCAGCCTGCGCCTGGTGGCTGAGGACAGGGCGAAGCCCGGCCCCACTTGCCCAGGAAGTGTCTGGGGCGCGATGAAATCACAACCCGATGGAGCCTGAGAGACTGAGGGACCCCGGAGGGAGATCTCGGTGCATGTTCTCAGAGCAAATCCTGTGAATGCAGCCTTAATAAAATCACTAATGGTGTTTGTGGCTGTTGTCAGTGTGTTGCTATTTTATTTGTGATTATTATTGATATAGAGAACTGTTGTTGACTTTATGTACGTATAAGTTTCAGGCAGCAGCTGCCCCGATGCCCCACGAGGTTCCCAGCCCCTTGTGCCACTGTGGAGTCTCAACCTTGTGCCTCTTGGAAGCGGAAGGTTCTTTCTAACCTAGCTACCACATGGTGTCCCCGGACTAAGGAGATGCATGCCGGGATGCGCAACTGGGCCACCGAGCCAGGCTCCATGACACCGGAGCCCTGGGGACTCCAGCAGTGGGACATGAAGTCTGACCACAGTCATGCTTAAAGACTCTAGTAGAAGAGAAGCCCTTTTATTTGTTTTTGAAAATACAAACCGCAGTGGATCTTTCTTCCCCAAAGACATGGACTCTAAAAAACTAGCTCTCGTGCCTGTATAAGACGGAATTTCAGAAAAATATATTTCCACACAAACCTTTGTTGGTAAATATGGCTGATGTTTGGCGGTCTGATGCTAGCCTCTGTCCCCTGCTAGGAGCAGCGCCATCAGCTCCTGGGAACTCATCCCACCGCTGTCCCACTCCTCCCCGTGGGTTGGTCTCTCTGGACCTGTCGTTGACGATATGTCACGTGCATGTCACCTGTCCTCACTTCACTTACTCGTGGGGAGCCTTCCACTGGAGCCTGAGGAAGATGAGCTCTGTGTGACTGTCGTGTGTGCAAGGCTCTGCCGTGGAAGCAGGGCAGTTGCTCCCACTGGGAGACCAAAGCCAGACGAGGTGGGCCACTTTCTCCAGAGGTAGCTGCTGCTGGGAAGCCCTGTGCCTCTGAGGTTTCCTGGAGCTGGGGATGAGGTGATCTGTGGTCATCAGGCAAGAGGTGCCACGTAGAGGTCTGGGAGCTCAGGCAGTCACTCCAGGAGCTGGCTCTGAAGACTGCATGGGCGGTGGGAGGAAATGCTACATGCTTCACTGCTAGGTGGTGCCCAGTGGCTGGGAGAGAGACGCTTGAGGCCCACTGGGCACATTTACGCATTCTTCTGTTCCGACTCCCAGAAGTCCTTTCGAACTTTAAGCGAGGCTGTAGCTGGTCCTCCTGAAGGAAGGGAAAGAAGCCAAGGAGAACAGTGGATGTGAGGTGGGGCGCCCACAAGCCGCGTAGAAATTTCCTTTTCTTCCCAGCACCACCCCCTTCGGATCCCTGCTAAAGTTACAGTCTTGTCCCTCCAAGTCCAATCATAAACTTGCCTGTTCCCTTTCATCACTGAAGGAAAGTGAGGTAGCAAAGGTTAGAAATAAGATAGGTAGAAAGGAGACAAGGAAAATTATTTTAAAAATTGTCCTTTTGTGGGACTGGGGGAGTAGCTCAATGGTTACAACATTTTCTTAGACGTTTAAGTCCCCAGCACCATGTAAACCAGGCCTGGTGGCACACACCTATAATCCTGGCACTCAGGAGGCTGAGGCAGAAGGATTGCTGTGATCTGAGGCCATCTTGAGCTACATAACAAGTTCAGGAACAGCCTGGACTACAGAGTAAGACTGTCTCAAAAAAAAAAAAAATTTCCCTTTTGCAACTTCAAGAAATAAGCAGTGTCACACAGAGTCATAGAGTCATCTCTTAGTGTATGTTTTCCCCCCGGCCCATCAGACGTAAAGTCCTGTAAAAATACATTAAATTCATAAATGAACTTAGCTAGTGAAATAAAGGTCTGGAACCTGGTCTTAAGCAGACTCAGAGCTCACAGAATGTTTTTAGGCAAAACCTCTTAGCTCACCTACCTTAAGGGTAGAACAATAGAAAATGAGCCATTATCTCTGTACTTATGGGTGGGACCAAACTCTAATTTTTTTTTCTTTTTTTGAGATAGGGTCTCACTCTGTAGTCTAGACCTATCCTGAACTCACTATGTAGCCCAGGCTGGACTCAAAGCAATCCTCCTGCCTCAGCCTCCCAAGTACTGGGATTACAGGCCAGCACCACCACTCCCAGTTGATCTGGTGCAGGGAAATCGAACTCCAGGCCTTGTGTTTGCTAGGCAACAGCTTTAACTATTAAGCTGTCCCCCAAGTATTCCTTTTTTTTTTTTTTTTTTTTTGACACAGGGTTTCATCCTGAGTCCAGGCTGGTTTTACATTCACTGCGTTGCCCAGGCTGGCCTTGAACTCACGCCACACAATCTTCCTGCCTCAGCTTCCCAAGTGCTAAGATCACAGGTGTGCACTACCATGCCCAGCATATGTGATACTGGGGAATTGAATTCATGTAGCCTGAGCTACATAGTGAGTTCATACCAAGCTTGGACAACACGGAGAGAGATCTTTTAATAAGAAAAAAAAGAAAAAAGAGAATTGGGATCTAGTGAGGAGCTTCATATACTCCATCTGCCTGGTAGTCCAAGGAGATGACCAGGGGGCCAGGTCTAGTTGCCTAGGTCTCTAATTCCAGCACTGTGGGAGACTGAGGCAGGAGGATCACAAGTTTGAGCCCAGCCTGAATAACTTAGCAACTTAGCAAGACTATCTCAAAATAATACTTAAAATGAAAAGGGGGGACATAGCTCAGAGCAAAGGTCCTGGATTCAATTCCCACTACTACCTGATGGGGGAGGTAGAGAGTAGGAAAAAATCCAGGAACTACTGAGGCTAAGGAAAGAGTGTCCCAAAGGCAAGATTCCTCAGTAACAGTAGAGCTGTGGGCTAGGCATTCGGGCCTCACTGTGCATGTGTGGATTGGGAGGGGTGGCCTGTTCGACGTGCACAGGGCCCACCTGTGGAGGCTCTGCCGGCGTGAGGTATCCTGGCTTGGCACCTTGAGAGTGGGACCGACCATGAGGATGCAGAGACCAATAAGGATCATGCAGGTGGGCACAGCACCGATGAGGACCTTGAGGGTGACCACCACCTCCTCTGCCTGCTTGCAGGCTCTGGCCTTGTAGCCTGCAAACCTGGAGAAACAGCCCCGCCTATCCAGTCAGGTCCTACTGGGCCTGGCTTCCCTGGGTGCAGGGGTCACAGGCATCTGATGCCCCCACACTCTCCTAAAATCTGATTTTTTTTTTTTTTGAAACAGTGTCTTGCTCTGTGGCCCAGGCTGGTCCTGAACTCACTGGGATAGCCCAGGCTGGCCTTGGACTCAGGGCAGTCCGCCTGCCTCAGCCTCCCAAGTGCTTGGATTATGTGGTGCTGGGGGATTGAACTCAGGACCTTGCACTTTCAAGGCAGATGATTTAACTGCGGTGCCGTTCCTCCAGCTCAATTGCATTCTTGACCAAATCAGCCCTATGTGGAGGAGGGGACGACAGAGGAGTTCAGAGTGCCGAGAACACAGAGGCTCGGGTTTCCAAAATGTCACACCCCCATGAAAGGCCCTTCAGTTGAGGGCTCAGAAGCATGGGGAGGTGGGTCCCCACACGCCACAGGACAGTGCCTGGTCAGGCTCATGGTGGCCCCAAGCTAGTCAGGGTGGGAGCTTTGCCCTCCTCTTCTACTCTGCTGGCCTTTTGTGCCTCGAGTATACCCAACCCTGGACTGACTCCAGACTGAGGGTGGAGATGCCCAGGGCGCCTGCACTTGACAGCTTGGTGAAGAAGACATAGGATGAGTAGAAGATGGTTTCCAGGCCCGGGCTGTGTGGGTGCTGCAGCTGGAAGTCATCCACCACATCTGGCAGCATGGACCTGGGACAGAGGCACGGAGTTGGCCCTCTCTAGTCCCCCACAGCCAGCAGCCTGCAACTCTCCAGGGACAGAGCCTGATTCAGAGCCCTCAGCTCTCAGGACTGCTTGCACTTCCCTCCCCTCTTTGCTGCTGTCAGTGCCCTTTTTGGAGGACTTCAGGGATGGAGCCTGTGGCTCCGATCTCCTGCTGCAAGCTGGGCCTGGGTGCCTGAGACAGCAGGTTGACCTGAAGGAGGAACACCCACCCTCCCTTCCCCTCACCCAGCCTACCAGGGGAGCAGCAAGGACACAGCAATGCTCACGCCAGAGACAAAGGCCACCGTGTATGCCACAGGTGCTGTGGGCATTGCAGCCAGCAGGATTGCGAAAGGCACCATCACCTGGGTGGGAAGACAGACCCTTGAGCTGGCCCCCCACCTGCTGCCTGGGTTTGTTCTGCCGTCCCGAGGGAACACTGGTCCCTTCCTACTAGCTTCAAGAGGCTCAGGCTCCACGGTCACCAGCCACCCCAGGCCTAGCTTCTTGCCTCACTCACACAGATACCAAGGGCTGATGTCCTCTTCCCAAATCGCTGGAGGGCCCACTCCCACATCGGGGTGCTTAGCACAGCTGAGATCTGTGAGCAGACAGCCCTGTCACACCAAGGCCCCGCAGCAGGCGCCATTACCCAGGACCTCAAAGCCCTGGCTTTCAGGTGGAATGCCCAACCTTGACCCTCCCCTGCTACAGACAAGTGGCAATTAGCTTTGATCCTGGCCACAGTTCCACCCTCTGCTGGAATGTGGGTGACTAAGACCAAAGCAGGGTCCGGAACGTTGGTCACTAGAGCTCTGGTCACACTCTGCCCCCACGTGACCTGATCTCTGCCACCCAGGTCTGCTCACCAGGATGGTTAGCACCAGGCCCTGGACATGGTCGTGTAGCCGAGAGGCATGCGTACAGAACAGGACAAGGTAGCTCTGCTCCACCTGGGATGGGGACAGGAAGGGGCGTGTGCAGGGCACAGCAGAGACTCAGAAGTCAAGGGCAAGGGCAGGCTCAGGTCTGGTTTCTTCTTCGGGCACTGAACTCAGGTTGCTGCGCCTTCATGCAGTAACCCCACAAAGGACACCTATCCCCAACACAGCTAGAAGCACTGTTCCTAGCCCGCCTTCACTCTTGTGTAGCCAAGACCAGTGGATTCACTTAAGGTAACACAAGAGGAAACCAGCCCCAGGACCTCCCTCCTTCCCCCACCCCTCCCCTCCGTGCCACAAATCCCAGCAGGCCTCTCCTCCCAGCACCAGCCTCTGGTTTCCCATATGAAATTCAATCCTGACTCCGGCATGGTGGACAGAGACAAAATGAACTTGTGCAAGGTCATCATGGCCCGAGCCTGTTGAGTAGCGATCACGTGGTCAGAGGTACCTGCACCGCAGAAGAGATGAGCAGGAAGGAGACGACCAGCTTCCGGTAGGGCGGGTGGCGGGCTGTGACGCCCAGCCCAGCCAGGAAGCTCAGGCCTAGGCCCGAGGCTGCGGCAGCTGGGTCTGTAATACACGAAGGTGACACGGGCAGAGTTCAAGTTCCCCTGAGAGGAGGCCTTGCCCCTTCTCCAGCCTCCCACCCCCTCCCTGTGCCTCCATACCTGGCTGCTCCCTCACCCCTAGGCAGAGCAGGCCGCTGCACACGGGGTAAGTCACAGCCACCACGGCGGCCGCAATGGAGTAGAGGCGAGTCTGCGGGACAGGGCAGAAAGGGGCTGGCGGTCATGGAGGCACGGCAGTCTCCCCGGGGCAGAAGAGGGATTGTGAAAGTTTTCACATACAATGTCCCCAGCTAAGCTGGGCCCAATGGCGCAGGCCTATAATCCCAGCACTTTGGGAGGCTGAGACAAAAGGATTCCAAGTTTGAGCCTTGCTGGGGCAGTTTATCAACTCAGTAAGACCTTGTCCCAAATACACAATAAAAAGGGACTAGGACATAGCTCAGAGTGAAAACCCTGGGCTCAATCTCAGTACCACAAGAAAAGTCCCCAGTCAGGCACAGTGGTGTGTACCTGTATCCCAGCACCCTGAGGGGTTGAAGCAGGAGGACTGTGAGTGTGTTGAGTTGCCCAGCCTACGCAACTTAGCAACCCAGTGAGTTCTGCCTTGCAATGAAATATAAAGGAAGGGCTAGTAATGTAGCTTACTGTAAAGGCCCTGGCTTCAACCCCTATCCGGAAATAAATAAATAATAAAACATCCCCAAAAGTCTTATGTGTTCAGAGGTGGGACTTTTAGAAAGTGACTGGATAGTGATAGTCTCTCTCTCTCTCTCTTTTTTTTTTTTAAAGACAGGATCTCCCTCTGTAGCCCAGGTTGGCCTTGAACTCACAGCAGTCCTGCCTCAGCCTCCTGAGTGCTGGGGATTATGTGTGTGCTACCACACCCAGCTTTATGTGGTGCTGGGGAATTGGACCCAGGGCCTTGCGCTTGCTAGGCAAGTGCTTTAAACACTGTGCCATTCTTCCAGCCCCTATTTAAAAAAAAATTTTTTTTTTCCAGACAGGATCTTGCTCTGTAGTCCAGGCTGATCCTGAACTCAGCTATGGATCCCAGGCTGGCCTTGAACTCTACCAATTCTCCTGCCTCAGCCTCTCACGTAGCTGGGATCACTCTCTCATTTGTCCAGCAAGCATGCATTGCTGCTGACGTCTGCGTGTCAGGCCCTGAGGTTGTAATGATGAGGCAGTGACCCTGCACCTCCTGCACAAAGGGCCAGAGAGGGTGTCAGGGAGTGGTGTGGGCAGACACAGCGCTGTGGTGCACAGTGGCCCGATGAATTCAACAACAAAACCCAGAACGGTGCTTCCTGTTGTGCAGGTAGTAAAAATGTCTATAAAAACACGTAAGGGCCCAGGCATGGTGGTGCACACGTAGGCTGAGGCAGGAGGACTGTGAGCCAGAGGCCAGCCTGGACTGCACAGCAAAACAAAACAACAAAGACAACAAAATGAGCTTGGTAACAGGTCGAAGGGACCAGGGCCGTGGAGGACGATGAGGGACGGCTGTGTACCTGCTCTCAGGTCGATGCGCTTCAGGGCCAGGAGGGAAGGGGGTCAGGGCACACCAGGCCCTCAGTGCCCTCCCTGCTCCCTGCAACCCCGCCTGCCCCTGCCTGGCGCCCGCCCTCCCCACCCTTTCTCTGGGTGGCCCCTCCCCCAGGCAGGCCTACTCTCCTGCAGGCAGCCTGCTGGTTTAGTTTATATTGAAAAGGAATGTGGAAAAGGCAGCGTGAGAGGGGAAAGGTGAGTGGACTCCGGCCTCCCTGTACTCACGGCATCCGGGGCCACAGCAACAGGCTCAGGGAGCACAGCATCCTCACATCGGTTGGACCGGTGGGCACTGGAAACAATGAGCCCGTGCACGGTGGCTCCTATCAGCGTGCCTGCCATCTCCAAGGTCATCCCTGGAGACGGAGCACATGTAAGGAACCACGCCAGCCACCAGGTCCCAAGAGGCAGCACACTCCCACAGACCTCAAGGGCTGCACTCACGGTAAGCGGTGGCCGAGTCCCGCTCCTTGGGGCTGGGCGTGAGGAGCATGGTGAGCGCTGTGTAGGGCACCTGGAAAGTCTGGGGGCCCAGCAGACCTTAGGGTGATTCCACCCAGAGCCCAGAGCATGATCATGCTGTGCCACTCTGGCCCACTGTCCCATCCTGGCACCCAGGAGCCAATTTGACACATTTCTACTGGCCATTTAAGCTCCGAGTTAGGGCTTGGAAGCAGGACAGGGTATCTAGTCCAAAGCAGGGCCAGCTGTGATAATAATGGGCAAGCGAGGGCAATGGATCTCGGCCCGCCCTCCCCTTCCCCTATAATGACTCTACCAGCAATGAAAGGGAAGCCACCCGCTTACCGTGGCCAGGGCCTGGAACAGGCAGTAGAAGGTGGTGTACCAGAGGCCATGCAGGCTGGCGAAAGGGGGCAGGAACCACAGGAAGAAGTAGGCCAGGGCGAGGAGGGGTGTGCAGCCCAGCACCCTGTAGAGCCACAGCTGAGCCAGAGTGCCAGCGGGCCAGGCCAGCGACATCCGCACCCCTCCTCTGCCCAGAGGAGCTTGGGCAGGGGATCCCACGGTGCGACATGATGGGGGCCATTCAATGCTCAGAGTCTGGCTGGGCCCTTGGGGCTCAGTGGGGGCCATTCCCTGTATTAAGGACACTGGGGCAAAGCAAGTTTACTTCCTCTGTGACCCTCCATGACCTTCACTTGGCCTGACCGCCCGGGCCTCATGCCTGAGCCTAGGAGTTCTGCAGATTGTCTGGTCCTGTACCATTTGGTGAGGGAGTCCCCAAGAATGTTTTCAATTACTGTGTGTTTCACAACCTGTCCCCAGTCCACCTAATACACCTTCCATTCTTGTGCCCTAACCCTCCACTGATATCCATTAAGAAGTAGGTTGTGACAGTGACCTCAGGGCTGGGGATAGCTGCCTGGATTCAAAGTAGCAAGGGGCTGCTCACCAGGGCATGAGTCGTCCCGACCCTGTCCTCCGGCTTCTGCTGATGAAGTACCCAGCCACAGGGTCTGCAGCTGCCCCAGACACCTTCCCTCCAAACAGGACCAGTGACACCTGGGCAGCAGGGATCTGAAACCCAGCCAAGGCCCAGCAGAGTCAGAAGAGGTCCCACTTTCTGGAGGGAGCTGGAGAATCCAGTTGGGGAAATAGCCAGGGTGGAAGGGCTGTTGGCCCGCTGACCCGGAAGCAGACCCAGGGGACTCTGAGGGCACAGTGTCTGTGTTAGTGAGGAGGAGGCTGGAGCCAGGCATGGTGGCACACCTGCAATCCCAGCCCTGGGGAGGCTGAGGCAGGAGGATTGCCATGTGTTTGAGGCCAAGCTAGGCTACATAGTGAGATCAGGATCAGCCTGGACCACCGAGTGAGATCCTGTCTTAAAAAGAATAAAAAGAAAAGGACCAAGAAGGTAATAGCTGCACACTGGTACTTTCCATTGTTATTCTGCAGCTTTTGGAGAAATCTGAGGAAGCATCACCTTGGGGTGGCTACGAACAAGAAGGATGCACCTAGATTGACAGAGGTAGGCTTTTTTTGTTTGTTTTTGGAGATAGGGTCTCACTCTATAGTTTAGAGTCCAGACTGGTCTCATACTTGTGGCAATCCTCCTGCCTCAGCCTCCCCAAAGCTGGGATTATAGGTGTGTACCACCACCCCCAGTTTATGTGGAGCCCCCACTTTATGTGGTAATTGAGCACAGGGCTCACAGGGCTGAGCTACACCTCCAGCCTCAGACTTTTTTTTAGAGCTTTAATTTTATTTTTTTTTTAAGTTGCAAAGAGGTCATTTTATTTGAAAGAATAGTAGAAGCTTCTGCTGACCAAAGAGCTCCTGAGAAGAGTTACCCAGAGTTAGACATTTTGCTTTGCAACAGAAATTTCAGGGCTGGGGCATAGCTCAGCAGGTAAAGTGGTTGCCTAACAAGTTACAAGGCCCTGGGCCGGATCCTTCAGCACCAAGGAAGCTGGGTGTTGGTGGCACAGGCTTGCAATCCCTGCACTCAGGAGGCTGAGGTAGGAGGATTGCTGAATATTCGAGGTCAGCCTGGACTCCTTAGTGAGTTCAGGACCAGCATGGACTATAAAGTGGAACCTTAAAGATAAGAAAGAAGAAAGAAAGAAAAAAATAGGGAAGGAAGAAAGAAAAAAGATTATAGCCCTGCACTACCATGCTTGTCTTATGTGCTGCTACAGAATCAAACTCAGGGCCTTGTGCTCTGTAGGCAAGTGCTTTAACCACTGAACTATGCACCCAGTCCATTTCAACGAACATCCATGAGGAGACTGCCCCGGACAGATTTAGCTTTCTTTCTTTCTCTCTCTCTCTCTCTCTCTTTTTTTTTTTTTTTTTTTGAGACAGGGTCTTGCTCTGTAGCCCAGGCTGGTCCTGACTCACTGGTGTAGCCCAGGCCGGCCTTGGACTCAACAATCCACCTGCCTCAGCCTCCCCAGTGCTGGGATTACAGGCGTGTGTCACCATGCCCAGCTTTATGTGGTGGCAGGGAATCGAACTCAGGGCCTGATGCTTGCAAGGCAAGTGCTTTAACCGCTGTGCCATTCCTCCAGCCCTGCATTTGGCTTTCTGTTAGGCTTGGGTCCAAGGGTTGCTGATAGGACAGCAGGAGTGAACAGGAAGATTAGACACTAAGAAGATGAAAGCGGGGTCCTGGGCTGTTGCCACACTCACCTGGGCCACATCGAGCAGGAAGACCTGCAGGTAAAAAGCTATGGCGCTGGAGGCCACCTGGTTGGGGACCCCGCCGATGCCATAGCACAGCTTCGTGCAGAAGGAGAGATGGCCCGCTCTGCTGTCCTGGGGGAGACACAGGAACTGGCCTCTGTCCCAGGCACAAAGTAGCTTCCCCCACCCGCAGGACTCCCATAAGCACTCAGCGTCCCTGTGATGTCCTGAGAGTGTTCCTAGCAACCTCTTGGCCCCACTTTGCCCCCAGATCATACTATAGGAAAGTAAGATTTTTTAAAGACCCACAGCTATGACCTCTAAACTTTTTTATGAGGGGAGTAGCTCCTCACATTTTTGCTTCCCCCTCCCCCCCATGCTTCCTGCTGGAGGCGGCTTTAATTTATCAAATCAGCAGTCAAAATGAACTGTGGGTCAGGAGACCCGGGCCTGAGCCCTTTGCCACCTACTCCCATGGGAGCTTGAATAAATCACTTTATATGTCTTAAGGTATTTTGGGGGGTTGAGGGGACAGGGTTTTCCTCTATAGCCCAGTCTGGTCCTGAACTCACTCTGCAGCCCAGGCTGATCTTGAACTCATGACAGTCCTCCTGTCTCAGTCTGAGTGCCGGGGTAACAGGCGTATGCCACCACACCCAGCTTATGTGATGCTGGGGAATTGCTAGGCAAGCGCTTGAACCACTGAGCTATACCTCGGCCCCTTATTCATTTACTGATTGGTTTTTGAGACATTTCACTCTGTAGTCCAGGCTAGCTTGCAACGCACAGAAATCCTGCATCTGCTTCCCAAGTGCTGGGATTACAGGTGTGAGCCACTAAGCCTGGCTTATGTGGGGCTGGGGAATTGAACCCAGGGCCTGCACTTGCTAAATGAGTGCTCTAACTGATGAGCTACACTCCTAGCACTGTTTTGTTTGTTTGTTTGTTTTTGTTTTTGTTTTTGAGACAGGGTCTCACTCTGCAGCACAGGCTGGTTCTGAACTCACTATGGAGCCCAGGCGCAAGGCAATCCTGTCTCAGCCTCCTGAGTGCTGGGATTACAGGTGCATGCCACCATGCCCAGTTTTGTGTGTGTGTGTGTGTGTGTGTGTGTGTGTGTGTGTGTGTGTGTGTGTGTGACTAAGAATCCAGCCCAGAGCCTCCACGCTGAGCTACATTTTCATGTTTGATTTTGAGGCAGGGTCTCACTAAGTCAACAGATGGCCCACGCTGGGCCAGAACTTGCTTCTACCTACTTCAGCCTCCCAGGGTGTTGGGATGATAGGTGTCTGCCTGTGGCTTATGTCTTGTTTTCCTCGCATGTGACATGCAACATCCCTGCCAGCTTCACAAGGTTGTTTTGCTTTGTAAATGAGGGTGGCTCTGAGAACTGATTCTTCAGTGCTCAGGAGTTTTACTAGCCATCTGCATCCTGAAATCAGCTATGGTGGAGTATTTACACCACAGAAATCAGCAAACATTACAAACTGAGCTTATCTTCCCCTCTTTTTCTTGGAGAGACTGTTTATCACTGACAAAAGTAGTATATATGGGCTTGGAATTTGTATACGTCACAAGCCCCAAGCCATCCAGGGATCTCCTAACTCGAATATTTGACTGCAGACCCCCATCCTCACGTGGCCGCCCACAAGCATCTTGGTTTAGCATGGCTGAAATATGGGTCCTGATTTTCACCCCATTGTCCAAACTGACACTAAACTCTTCTGCTCTGGCCTGCTCAGTGGCTCAGACTGCAAACCCAGTTGCCAGTCCTTTCCTTTCCCTGGTCTCATCTAGTAGGGGCTTCTGTTTCTAGTTTTGACTCTTCACCCCGTCCCCAGGGATTCTGGGGTGATGGATAACACTGAGAATCCAGTTATAACACCAAGCGACATCCTCAGCCTTTTAAAATGGCTAATTTTGAGACAAGATCTCACTTGTTACCAAATTGCCTAGGCTGACTTGAACTTGAGATCTGCTGGCCACAACCTCCCAGACTGCTGGCTTGTGATCTTTTAATATAAATTAGATCATGTCTCCTTTCAACTTAAAACCCTCTATCAGTTTGCCATGCGGTTCAAATAAAACTCACCCAGCTCTCAGCAGGGCCTAGAGGAGCCTGTCCAGCCAGCCCCCACTTTACTTCAAATAGTTCTCCAAGGAGGGAGAAGGCTCCTTCCTATTATTCAAAATGAACACACTGCAGCTGCCTCAGGGCCACTGTACGGCCTCTTCTATGTGTGCATGTATGTATGTATGTATGTATGTATGTATGTATGTGAGACAGGGGTGATGGGTAGCACTGCAGTCGCTCTGTAGTCCAGGCTGGTCCTAAACTGACTATATAACCCAGGCTGGCCTTGAACTCATGGCAATCCAACTGCCTCAACTTCCCGAGTGCTGACAGACAAGGGCCGCCGGGTGTCTTCTGTGTCTTTGGGGAAGCAGCCTCCCTGTCATCCAGGTCTACTCTGAATGTCGTGTTCTCAGAGGCATTCTCCGACCACTCAAATCTGTCTTTGCTGTTACTGACAATCGATCACAGAATCTTTACTCTAAGGTCTACCTCAACCAATTTACCGATTTTTTTTCTTTCTTTTTTTCTTTTAGATTTTTTTCTTTTTTCTTTTTTTTTTTTTTTTGAGACAGGGTCTCGCTCTGTAGCCCAGGCTGTTCCTGAACTCACTATGGAGCCCAGGCTGGCCTTGAACTCAAGGCAATCCTTCTGCCTCAGCCTCCCGAGTGCTGGGATTACAGGCATGTGCTACCACACCCAGTGCATGCGGTGCTGCGGAATGAACTCAGGTACATCGAACTTGCAGTGCTCCTGCCTCCACCTTCCACAGGGCTGGGGTTGCGGGCCCATGGCACCAGGCTGCCGTGTCCCTCTCAGTTGTACTTATTGTCTGGTCTATCTTCTTTACTTCCTGTTTCTTCCTATCAAGCATTCAAGAGTGTAAAAGGTGACTTTCATTCACCAGCCCTTGTACTTTAGCAGTTCTCAGTATACCCTAAGTGCTCAACATTATGTCCTGTGCAGCCATAAATAGCCACCAGGACTCTGCAGGGAGGCGACCTGGGCCACATGGAGACCTTGCTGCAAGAAAACGAACGAACAAGCAAGAATGCTCTCTGCTCTTTATTTTTGAAATAAGGTCTCCCTCTGTAGCCCAAGCTGGCCTTGAATGCACAGCTCTCCTGCCTCGGCCTCCCAAATGCTGGGATTATAGGATTACAGACACACCATCATGCCCATTTTGTGTGGTGTTGGGGAATAGAACCCAGGGCCTTGAGCCTCCGAGGTGCTAGGGGAGCACTGTAACGGCTGAGCTGTGGCCCCAGCCCCCAAGAACACTGTTTCTTCAGAGAGCTCTGGGAATCTCTCTTTCTCCACCTTTGCCTGGGGACAGGGGAGGCATGTGTGGAAGAGGCCCAGTTTCAGTATCTTGCAGCCGCCACAGCCCCTCTTGTGAAGGAAAGGTCTTCCCAGATAGGGGTTATCACACCCTTGGCACGCTTTCCTACCCACAGGAGAAAACCACATGCAGGAAGGATGTGCCCTCTGACGTTGTGTGAGCATTATTTTAACTTCCAAAAGTGTAAGAACAGTCCCAATCTATTGTGCTGGCCCTTTCCACTCCACAACAGCCTCTTGTTTCCCCCTAGGTGGGGATAGCACATTCTTAGAACGTAACAGAACTTCAAAAGAAATTAGGCTCAAAATTTGGGGATGTGATACAATACCGGAGTCTTCAGAAAGGCAGCTTGACCTACTGGAGTCTCCAGTCCTATGGCCCACGTAGCGTGTGTTTTACAGTCAGACGAGTTGTGTGGATTTGGGACAGCTCTTACCTCTGCTGAGCTCTCAAGTGGGACGAGGCCCGCAAACCTCACGGTGCGAGGATCTACTGCAGGAGCCTCTCAGCCTGTTCCTTTGTCCTCTTGCCATTAATCATTAAGGTTTGTAAATTTCCCTCCAAAATGAAAGTCCTCAAAAGGCCTCCCTCAGCATTTTCTTTTTTGTCAAGAGACCTGGCTGAAGCCCAGGGCCTCATGTTCAACACCCCCCACCCCCATATAGCTGGGCTTGGTGCTGCACACCTGTAATCCCAGCATTCAGAAGGCTGAGGCAGGAGGACTGCTGTAAGCTCTAGGAAGACTGCTGTAAATTCTACAGTGAGACCTTGTCTCAAAAAATGTTTCTATAAAGACCTGGTCTGGCTGGGCCAGCCTTGAACTCCAAGGCCCAAGCGACCTTCCCCAGTAGCGGGGACTCAGGTGTGTCCCACCTGCTTGGCTGCTGGCCTCAAGCACTTGCCCTGAGGAGCCTGTGGAAGACACAGGAGGTCAGGGAGGCCACCAAGCAGCTGGGCTCTGGGGCTGGGAAAGGACCTGTCCCGGAGGTCCCAACCTCCTCTCCAGCACTGCCGCTGCAGTGGGAGCCCCTCTGCATCCAGGCAGGTGACAGAGGCACCAGGCGCCCGGCCCCCACCTCTCTGGAGCCCACTGGCAGGTGTCCCGGAAGAGAGTCCCCAGAAGCCGCCCGCCCTGAGGATGGGGATGAGGGGCAGTTCCTACCCTTGGCTCTGGGGGTGGGGGTGGCCACTGCTGCCTGGTCCCCCTGGCTAGATGCATGAACCCAGCAGGTAATTTGACTCCTACCCACTGCATTCTCCAGGGGCGCCCCAGCGACCTCCACCTGTCCCTAGCCACACCTCTGGCTGTGAAACACTGCGAGGCCGGCCACCCCACCCCCACCGCCAGGCCTCACCGAGCTGGGCTCCGAGGTGGGCGCCTCCTCTGCGCGCGGGAGTCCGGGGGGTGCCGCCATAGCGGAGAGGCTCCGGTGCAGCGGTCGCCCTGGGAGCTGTCACCAGCGGCTGGGCGGCTCTGCCCGAGGGCGCGGCCAGCTTGACCCGCCCGCCCTGCAAACACCAAACCACAAAGAGCACGGTTTCCCTTCTGGAGGGCAAAGTGAGTCAACAGCTGAACTCGCTGAGGCCAGACACGTACCAGAAGCTCTGCCACTAAATCCCAGGGCAGAAGCTGCGAGATAAGTTTATTCACTTTTCTTTAGTTTTATTTATTTCTTTATTTGACACAGGGTCTCACTCTATAGCTCAGGCTGGTCCTGAATTCACTGTGGAGCCCAAGCTGGCCTTGGAATCACCGCAAGCCTCCAAGTGCTGAGGGAAAGAATTAGAGTACTGAGGGAAAGTGCTGAGGGAAAGAATTAGAGTACTTAGTGCTTGACTTAGTGCTTTAACCGCTAAGCCATTCCTCCAGCCCCTATTTTTCTTTAAATTTTAAAATCAAGCAATAAAATCGATTTGGACTAAAGCAGGTTTTCAACCTGCTAACTTGCCAGTGGGTACCTGAAACACTTCCCAGCCTCTCACACATGCTGAGGTAGGTGCGCTGCGTGACCTACTCCTAGCCAGTGAATAAAAGCCAGGAGTTAGATTTAGTTGCTGGGACTTCACTAGCAAAGTTGGCTTGCCCTCTCGCCATTACTTTGACCCCAGATTGGTTGGTTTGTTTTTGAGGCAGGATCTCACTCTGTAGCCCAGGCTGGTCCTGACCTCACTATGGAGCCCAGGCTGGCCTTGGACTCAGGGCAGTCCTCCTGCCTCAGCCTCCCAAGTGCTGGGATTAGTGCTGGGTAATCAACTGCAAGGCAAGTGCTTGGTGCTGTGCGTGGGCTCAACTGCTCCTCTGACATCAGCATCCTGAGCCCTGAGCTACGAGAGGGCAGCTGTCTTGACATCTTGTCAACCTGTGCTGAGACGGAAAGGAGCAACATGGGAGTCTGATATAATTAAAAGCCATTTCCCCCTATAAGGTGTTATAATATATATTTTAATATATATTAATATATAATTATAATATATATATATATATTTTTTGAGACAGGTCTTGCTCGGTGGTGCTAGAGAATTAACCAATATTCTCTTTTAAGGCATACCCCAATGACTTAACTCCCCCCCGCCTCCCTGTTAGCCCCATCTCCTAATGGTGCCACAGGCTGAGGCCAGCCATCTAACATGGGCCAAAGCATATGCTCAAAAATAGCCAGAAGGATGTATTCCAAAATGTTATTAGTGGTTGCCTTTGAATGGTTCAACAGGTAATTTAAAGATCATTTTAGGGGCTGAGAAATAGCTCAGTGGTTAAAACGCTTGCCTAGCAACTGTTAAGTACCTGAGTTCAATTCCATGGCACCACATAGGCTTGGTGTGGTGACGCATGCCTGAAATCCTAACACCTGGGAGGGCTGGGGCAGGAAAATTGCTGTGAGTTCAAGGCCAGCCTGGGCTGCATAGTGAATTCACAACTAGCCTAGAATACAGAGCAAGACTCTGTCTCAAAATAAATAATTAAATAAAATAAAGGTCATTTTAGCATACCTACATTTTATAAAATTCTACTCTGGAGAAGTGTAGAATTCATGTGCATTTAAAATGAAAAGAGCAGGCTGGAGGAATGTCTAGCGCTAAGAATCCGAGTTTGATTCCCCAGCACCACATAATCTGGGCCTGGTGGCACATGCTTGTAATCCCAGCACTCGGGAAGCTGAGACAAGAGAACTGTCATGAGTCCAAGGCCAGGCTGAGCTCCACAGTGAGTTTAGGACCATCCTGGGCTACAGAGCAAGACCTTGTCTCAAAACAACAACAACAACAACAACAAAAAAAAAAAAAAAGAAAGAAAGAAAGAAAGAAAGAAAGAAAGAAAAGAGCCAAGTATTAACCTACTAAAAAGGCCATTTCTATTTGAGGACTTAGTGTAATGAGTAACTTTTACCCAAAAGACTTAAGAAACAGAACAAAGGAGTAGGCAAGATTTCATTGTTATTGCAACTCATGACACAAAGGATAATTTTAAAACCAAAACCACAGACCTGGTACTAAAAATAACACATTTTTACATTTCTAAGTATTAAATGAAAAAGCACCTAATAAACGTTTGCTGATTCTCACACTCAATAATAACCTAGCCAAACAAAAAGGACACCTGCATCCACATCTAACTATTTTATAGCAACTGTAAATCACTTCAAAGATCCTTTCAACCCACAGCATGGCATCCGTAAGGGAGCTTTTCAACCATTACCAAAGTATTGCATTTAAAATATTTTAAGGCACTGAAATAAATACACATATGCCATGTTATTCATATGCTGAAACATTAAAGCAAGTACAGTGAATGAGAGAAGTACAAACAATAAAATAATTTAACTCTAATACTGCATAGTAAGTTACCCAGTGAAGCAGAATCCGTAAAACTATATAGAAACACACTTGAACCTGTCTGGCTAATTATTCCCAAGACAGATGACAGTTTTAGAATGATGGCCTGAGTCAAATTGCACCCAACTAAGGTTATGTTCAAGTTTTCTTTCACTGGGCATATTGAGCTCATTTTTCCAAAGCCAACCTGTATTAAGTAGTCCATACTTTTAATTAACAACTTTACAACTTTCAAATATTTAAGTAAAACGTTTTCTCAGATGATTATCCTTTTAGCAAACCTTTGAGAATATTATTCACATTAACACCAATTTTCACAGTTAAAATGAACATTTATTGCTGACGATGGGTCTTTCTCCACAGGACCCTCTCCTGGGGTGTTTCCTACGTGTACTCACATGAAACCTCCACTGTGCCTTCTGGCGAATTTTAAGATGGAAAATCCACAAAGGAAGCTTTTCTGTCAGTACACTAGAAACATGCCCTGCAGAAGGCCCCTCATGAAGATGCATGCATGGAAACCCACACACTTAGGCAAATGACAAATGTTTGTGATAAGCCCGTATCACACGTCTTAGGTTCTTGAACATTTTGTAGCAGCCATCTTATTTTTCCTATTTGAAACATGAGTCTATCATCATTTTTTTTTTCTTTTTGAGACAGGGTCTTGCTCTTAAGTCCAGGCTGGTCTTGAACTCACTACGTAGCTAAGGCTGGCCTCAAACTTAGCAATCCTCCAGCCTCAGCCTCCTGAGTGCTGGGAATAAAGGTTTGTACCATTCCGCCTGGCTTATGTGGTGCTAGGGAATTGAACCCAGGGCTTTGAGCTTGATGGGCAAGTATATCTTTTTTTTTCTTGTGGTACTGAGGATCAAGCCCAGGACCTTCACACTGAACTTCATCTCAGACCATTTTTGTTTCTGAGACAAGGAGGGTACCACTGAGCAGCTATGTGGCCCAGGCTGGGCTTGAATCTGCCATCCTCCTGCCTCAGCTAAGATTACAGGCCTGTACCACTAGGCCTGGTTTCTAAATTTTTTTCAAAGAATGTTGTGATTTCTGTTTCAATCAGGGCCTCTGCTATGTAAACATTACCAACCATAAATATTTATTTTCTAAGATGTACCTTTTCATTTCCAAGAGCTAAGGACAAAAGGAAAAGGCTCCTTGTCCTACCTTCCCAGTCTTTCTCAATCTGTCCAGAAGGCTGGGAGCTAGGAAAGGAAGCAGCCTTACAGCAGACCAAAAAAACAAAAAACAAAAAACAAAAACAAACAAAAAAAAAACAAAAAAAAGAAAAGAAAAGAAAAAGAAGAGAAGAAAAGAAAGAAAAAAGCAGACCTGAGGGAGGGCAGCCAGGCTATCTAATTTCAAGTTCCCTTTCATGGCTAAAAACCTCACTTGTCTACTGCACATCATGATTAGTCCAGGTTAAAAGTTGACAGCCATAAAGGACACCATGGCGGGGGGTAGGGGGAGATGACAAAACTTCAGGCATAGAGCAGGGCCTTCCAGGGACCACTGTGGGGCACATAGGCGTTGTTCTCTTAGGGTAGAAGCCTCCCCACAGGATTTCCTGAAGAGTGGCACTTCTGTCATGTCACTAAGAGTCACTGACATTTCAAATGGTCACCTGGGACCCACATCGGACACAGTGAGCTATGGTGTTTGTAGCGGCTGCCCGGAATGGCTTTCCTTTTGGACAGGGGACAGAGCCAGGCCTCTGCATTGTGCTATACCCACACCCATTTTTACTTTTGCTTTTGAGCCACTAACTTGCTCAATTGCTAATTTGCTAAACTGTCCTGTGGGGCTCCAAACTGTGACCCCAACTCCCATGTTGGGGTGATGGCCCGGGTCACTGGCCTGGGTCAGATCAGCTATTCTGAGAAGGTCCCAGAGTCATGCTTACTCTTCGCAGGGCACGACCCCCACAGAGGACCACGGTAGGGTCAGTGACACTAAAGCTTCCTTCAGTATGACACTACGGTGTCCCGTGACTTTTTCATTTTCGCAAATCCACTGTGAGTTGGAGGTCAGAGGCCACACGTGTGACACTGCAAGACAGAACACAGCAGTGGACAGGAAAACCCACCTGGATTCCTTCAGTCAGACAGTGAAGATATTTGTAGAAAAAAACACAATGCCATGTTTCTAAGTCTTTTTATGTCTTAGAAGTTATCTTTTTTTTTTTTTTTTTTTTTGAGACAGGGTCTTGCTCTACAGTTCAGGATGGTCCTCAATTCACTATGTAGCCCAGGCTGGTCTTGAACTCAAAATATTCTTCTGCCTCAGCCTTCTGAATTCTGAGATTACAAGCATGTGTCACCATGCCTGGTTTGTGCTGCGCTGGAAAATACTCAGGGCCTTTGCACTTGCGATGCAAACTCTCTAGTTGCTGTGCTATTCCGCCAGCCCTGGAAATTACTATTTTTACGAAATGGAACCTTGGCTAGTGCCAGGTTGGCCCTGAACTTCTGGGCTCAAGTCATTCTCCTAACTCAGCCTCTAGTGTAGCCGGGTCTTTAGGCACAGGCTACAGCGCTTGGCTCGGAAGCTTGTTAAATGAAAATAAATCTCAAACACTGCTGCCAAGCCTGGCCTACTGGCACAGGCCTGTAATCCTAGCACTATAGGAGGCTGAGGCAGGAGGATTCCAAGTTTGAGCTCACTCTGGGCAACTAAGTGAGACCCTGACAAACAATAAAAGAGGCTGGGGATGTAGTTTAGAGTAAAGGCCTTGGGCTCAACCCCAAGTATCTCAAAGAAACACCAAAACCAAAACCAAAACTACTGCCAATTTAGTATCTGAGTATGCCCTGCCAGGGAGAGTGAAAAGCTGAGAGAATGCTGAGGCTCACACAAGGCAATGGGGAAACCGGCCATCTCCGCATCTGGGTTTTCTTTCTTTCTTTCTCTTTTTCATTTTCTTTTTCTTTCTCCTTCTCCTTCTCCTTCTCCTTCTTCTTCTTCTTCTTCTTCTTCTTCTTCTTCTTCTTCTTCTTCTTCTTCTTCTTTTTTTTTTTTTTTTGAGACAAGAGTCTTGCTCTGTAGCCCAGGCTTGACTTAGACTCAGGACAATCTGCCTGCCTCAGCCTCCCAAGTGCTGGGATTACAAGTGTGCGCCACCATGCACAGCTTTTATGTGGTGCTAGGGGATCAAACTCAGGGCCTTCTTGCAAGTGCTTTAATCACTGTGCCATTCCACCAGTCCTTTTTCTTTTTCTAGAGATATGGTCTCACCCTGTAGTCCAGGCTGGTCCTGAACTTACCATGTACTCCTGGTTGCCCTCGAACTCATGAACTCCTGACAATCCCTCTGCTTCAGTCTCCCCCAGTGCTCAGATTACAGATGTATGCCACCATACCTGGCTAATTTTTTCTTTTTTGTTTAGAGGGTGATTTCATTTAAAAGAACCAAGGATTGGGACGAGAGGAATAGCACAGCAGTTCTTGCCTAGCAAGCGCAAGCTCCTGGGTTTGATTCCCCAGCACCACATGAGCTGGGTGTGGTGGTGCATATCTGTAATTCTAGCACGCAGGAGGCTGTGGCAGGAGGACTGCTGTGAGTTTGAGGCCAGCCTGGGCTCAAAGTGATTTCAGGACTAGCCAGGACTGCAGATTGAGACTCTGTCTCAAAACAAAACAAAAAAGGAACAGATGGGTAAAAATCTCCAGTTACCTGGAAGGCTTCCCCTGAAGAGGGCTGCGACAGCTAATTTCTATGCAGTGCTGAGAGGCTTCGTGCATGTGCATGCTGGACACGTGCTCTAATCGCTGAGTGGCGTCTTCAGGCTCAAGTTCTGTTATTTGGAGATGGGCCCTGGCAAGGCAGTCTGGGCTGGCCCAGAATTCAAGATCTTCCTGCCATAGTCTCGCAAGTGCTGGGAGATTTCTGGTGGGCACCACTGTGCCTGGCTCATCAAACTTGATTATATCTGAGGTATAAAATATATTAATGCTTTTAACCTGCCACGTATAATTTTTAATGTATTGCTACTAAAAAAAATTCTGAGATAGCTAGCACTTAAAAAAATACCTGCTGTTCAGAAATGATATCTGAAAAACTAATTCTGTCACCATTTTTGCTAGTTTATACCACAGGAAGAGTCTAAAAGACACAACTATTTAACAGGTTGTATACTGAATAACTTGGAATTTTAAAATAAGTGCATTTTTCTGAGTAGCCTTTTGAAAAAAGTATAATGAATATAGCTTCCAGTCATATATCATTTTCCTAATTTGTAATTATTTAAAATTTTATCAGGAGAGAAAGAGAGAAACAGCAGTAGAACCGGAATCCAGTGCATCTGACTTCCCCTTCCACTGCCATATGCCCTCTTCCAGACATGGATTCTCTGCAGTTCTCACGTGGTCTCTCCCGATCCAGTCCTATGACAGCGCTCCAAGAGGCTCGGCAGCCTTTCTGAGTCTCTGAATGATTACAGCGTTCTGTAAATCTGCTTCTTCCAGTGTGAGTGTCTCATCGAGCAATCTGAGGAAGGGGAGAGCGGTGGCCAGGGAAAAAGGAGGGCTTCTTTGAGACCCATGGTACTTCTCAATGAAGTCTTTGATGTGGCTAACCCTGTAAAATAGCACAAACGATTTTAAGAACCTGAATTAACTGATTTATGGTAATAACTTGTGAAAGTATCCAGGTGTGGTAAAACATAAAGTTAGTTATGATATGGACTGACAGACCATACAGATTATCAATTTTATGGGGGGGATACTAGAGATTGAACCCAGGGCCTTTGCACTGAGCTACATCCCCACCCCTATTTGATTTTGTTTATTTATTTGTTTTGAGGCAGGGTCTCACTTTACTCCAGGATGGTCCTGGTATTACTACGTAGACCAGGCTGTCCTCAAACTCACAGGGATCTTCTTGCCTCAGCCTCCTAAGTGCTGGGATTAGAGCTAATCTTCATGTAGTGCTGGGAATTCAAACTCAGGGCCTTGCGCATGTTAAGCAAGTGCTTTAAGAGCTGAGCCCCCCCTTTTTTACTTTTTGAGACGGGATCTCCTTATGTCACTAAACGGCCGAGTATGGATTTGAATTTAGTCTTCTGTCCTCAGTCTCCCTGAGAGTGGGATTCCAGGCACGCACCACCCTGCCCGACCGCAGCTGTTTCCAGCGCCCTCATCTTTTGGAGACAAACACCAAGGTGTTTGCCCGTGAAGCTCTATGGCACAGGAATGCGCTGCACCCCCAGTCCTTTTTTAATTTTTGCTTATAGCTACATTTTAAGGTCTCCAGCTTTTGGAGACAAACACTGAAGTATTTACACATGAAGTTATGTAACACTAGAATTTGCTACATTCCTGGTACCACCACCCCTTTTTTTGAGACAGGGTCTCACTCTATAGTTCAGGCTGGTCCCGAACTCACAGCAATCCTCCTGCCTCAGCCTGCCAAGTCCAAGTGCTGGGATACAGGTGTGCGCCACCATGCCCAGGTTATGTGGTGTCAGGGACTTGAACCCAGGGCCTTGCGCTTGCTAGGCAAGTGCTTTAACCATTGAGCTATTCCTCTGGCTCCTAGCCCTATTTTTAACTTTTTTGTTTATGGCTACATTTTTAGAGTCTTCATCTTTTGGAGACAAGCACTGAAGCATTTGAACTATATAATTTTTGGACTGGCTTAAAGATGGCTCTCTAAGGGAATTGGAAGAATGGCACAACTAAGTTGCCAAGGGTGGGTGCAAATTTGTGAAGCTGGCCTCAGCCTTCTGAAGTGCTGGTGCCAGCCCAGCATGATTTCTCAGTCAATCCCTTAGCTATTTTATTTAGAGGGTTTCTTCAATGGATGATTTAATTCCAAAGAAGCCATCATAGGAATGTTTATTTCATGTTCATTTGATAACCCCACCACTATCGGCTGGAGGAACGGCACAGCAGTCAGCAGTCTGCTCTGAGTTCTCTTTCTCAGGACCACATAAGCTGGACAGGTGATGCAGGCAGGGAATCCCAGCACTCAGGAGGCAGGAGGTTTCCTGTGAGTCCAAGGCCAACCTGGGCTCAATAGTAAGTTTAGAACAAGCCTGGACTACAAAGCAAGACCCTGTCTCAAAAAAAAAATAGTAATAATTCCACCACTAGCGGGTAACATGGAAGGAGCCATCAACTGCCGCGTGGCCACGTTCTTGCACTACCACATTTTATGGGATGTTAATTCCTCTTGCAATTTCCTTGTTGGTGAGCGGAGTGGATGTGAAAACAGGCTGAGAATCTTTTTGTATATTTCTCCTCCTTCCCATCAGGTCCTGAACTCACTAGTATCCCAGGCTGGCCCAGAGCTCACACAATCCTCTGGAGTGCTGGGATTACAGGTGGAAGCCACTATGCCTGGCCAATGTGGTACTAGGGAACACTATTGCTCTAGCTCTCAAAAAAAAAAAAAAAAAAAAAAAGAGCACTGTTGAATACATATAAAAGAAGTGAAAATTATAGCTGGGCTCACACCTGCAATCCCAGTACTCAGGAGGCTGAGGCAGGAAGACTGCGGTGAGTTCAAGGCCAGCCTGGTTTCCATAGTGAGTTCTGGATCAACCTGAACTACAGAGTGAGATCCTGTCTTAAAAACAACAACAACAACAACAACAACAACAACAAACAAAGAAGAAATACAATTTAAAATTCAAAAACAATCAGACAAATAGTAAATAAAATACTAAATAAAGGACTCACCTATGAGAAACATTAAATTTCTGGACAATCCTTTTCCCATTGGCTAACCATATCTGTACATTGGTGATGGGTTCCAAGTTGTTCAGTGAAACAGAAGACAAATTATTTTTATTTTCGACTTCAACAGTCTTTGCTTTAGTAACAATTTTTGGTGTGGCACTAAGAAAATCCAGACAACAAAGTCAAGACACAGATTTTTCTATTATCATAAATATTTTAAAGTATAGTTTTGAAGTTTTTTTATATGTTGTAACTATTTCTTCAGTAACATAAAGATATATATTAATATGCCCACAGTACAAAATGACCTACAAATCTAAAGATGCATATTCAATCAACTTCTAAATTTACACAGTATTATATAAATAAAATGTTGCTAGTATCATCTGAATAGTGCTTTAATGAATATATAATAGGAGGCTGGAGGAATGGCACAGAGGTTAAAGCTGTTGCCAAACAAGCCCAAGGCCCTGGGTTTAATTCTCCAGCACCACATATGCTGAGTGTGGTGGTGCATGCCTGTAATCCCAGCACTGGGGAGGCTGAGCCAGGGGGATTACCATGAGTTTGAGCTTAGTCTGGGCTCTATAGTGAGTTCAGAACCCGCCTGGACTACAGAATGAGACCCTGTTTCAAAAACAACAAAACAAAACAAAAAAGACAGATTAACTGACTTTTAGCTTTACTTCCTGTCCAGGACAAATTTCTCTATGAGATTAGCCCTTGGGTTATAAAGATAAAAGAAAAAAAAAACCCCAAGTAATTTAAAAGACATATCCAGGGGCTAGACCTGGTGGCACAGGAGAGTAGTCTCACCAAACTGAAAGGCTGAGACAGGAGGATGGTAATTTCAAACCCCAAAACGGGCAATTTAGCAACACCCCATCTCCAAATAAAAAGGTC
The DNA here is from genome assembly GCA_004027205.1 of Ctenodactylus gundi. Taxonomy (NCBI): domain Eukaryota; kingdom Metazoa; phylum Chordata; class Mammalia; order Rodentia; family Ctenodactylidae; genus Ctenodactylus; species Ctenodactylus gundi. The sequence continues at coordinate 294,109 of PVKB01002025.1, forward strand.
TGGGGATATAGCTTGGTGCAAAAGCTCTGGTTCAATCCCCACCACAGCAAAATAAGAACAACAAAAAGACATCCACATATTTTTATATGCATGAACGAATTGGTAAGTATCTTACCAATCTTGATATTACGAGAATTCATAAGCTGCAACGTAACACTGGATCTAACTTTTCTACATGAGACAAAAGCATCATCAGATATGATAAAGTTGGAAAAACCTAAAGATAAGTATAGGTATTGACCTTCTTTCTGAGACAGGATCTTGCTCTGTAGTCCAAGCTGGTCCTAAACTCATCCCAGGTTGGCCTCAAACTCAGGCAATTCTCCTGCCTCAGTCTTTCAAGTGCTAGGTGACAGGCATAAGCCACCACGCCCAGTTTGTGTGGTGCGAGGGAATCAAATTCAGGCCTTTGCTCTTCCTAGGTAAGTGCTCTAATCTCTGTGCTATTCCTCCAGCCTTCCCCCAGCCCCTTTTGAGATAGGGTCTTGCTCTGTAGTCTGGGTTGGTCCCTAAACTCACTATGCAGCCCAGGTTGTCATTCGAATCACAGCAATCCTCCTGCCTCCGCCTCTCGAGTCCTAGGATTTCAGGTAGGTACCATCATACCTGTTACAAGGGAATTGAACTTGGCACCTTGTATTTGCTAAACAAGTGCTCTAACTGCTGTGCCATTTCTCCAGCCTCTAGGTTTTGATATTGACACTACTCTTATTTCTTATTTTCATTATATTTTTTTGAGGCAGGGCCTTACTCTGTAATCTAGGCTGGTCCTGAACTCACTATACCGCCCAGGTTGGCATCGGACTCACAGAAGTCCTCCTGCCTCAGCCTCCTAAGTGCTGAGATTAAGACTGTATGCTATCACATCCAGCTTATGTGATGCTGAAGAATCAAACTCAGGACCTTGAGCTTGCCAAGCAAGCGCTTTAACAGCTGAGCTATTCCCTCCAGTACTTATTTTAATTTTTAACACCTCACAATTCAGGTACCAATCATAGAACACATTGTTGTAGGCAAGCACAGAAACAACTCTGATAGCATTCAATAGTTAGTACAGGTAAGCTAGCATTAATAACAAAGACCCAGTGGTTGGTGTAAGAAAGAGAAAAAGATGCAACCAATTTGGTTCTCAAAAGGTCAGGCTCTTCTCATCTGGTAAGACAAACAAACAAACAAACAAACACCTCCATGATTAGTGCCGGTGTGTTAATATCCAGAATGGTAAGCAGGACATAGGAACCCTCATACAAGTCAACAACATTAGTCTCATTTCTGCCAGGCCCAGTGGTATGGGCCTGCATTCCCAGCACTCTAAGACTGCTAGTTGAACTTGGGCAATTTAGTGAGCTGGGAAGACCCTGCCTCAAAATCACAAATGGGCTTAGGGAACTGGAGGAATGGCACTGTGGTTAAAGTGCTCGCTTAGTAAGTGCAAGGCCCTTAGTTCACTTCTCCAGCACCACGTAAGCTGAGCATGGTGGCACATGCCTGTTATCCCAGCACTCAGGAGCTGAGGCAAGAGGACTGCTGTGAGTCAAGGCCAACCAGGGCTACATAGTGGGTTCAGGAGCAACCTGGACTATAAAATGCTGGGATGACAGGACACCATGCCCAGTTTATGTGGTGCTAGGGATGAACTCAAGGCCTTGAGCATGCTAAGCAAGCGCTTTAACCATTTGCCTATTCCTACAGCCCTATGTCCACATTTTAGCTATTGTTAGTTGTGCTACTGTGAACGTGAGTATATCTGGATCTCTAGTATATGATGCTTTTAACTCTTCTGGAAAGATTCCCAGAAGAGAGTCTCATTTCTAATACAAAATAGAAGTTATTTTTTTTTGAGGGTCTCACTTAACAATCTAGGCTGATCCTGATCACTATGTAGGCCTAAGCTGGTCCTGAACTCACAGAAATCCTTCTGCCTCAACCTAGGAAAAATAAGATCTATATATGTAGTTTACATACTTAAAATAATGAGACCAAATATTAGTCAAGCCTCTATTTATTTATTTTTAAGCCTCTATTTATAACAAACAGATACACATACCTTCCCAATCTATGACCCTGTCCTGAAAAGGGTTGAAATGCAGGCTTCGTAGACATACATACTTCATTTTTCTTATCTTCAACTTTAACATCCACCTCTTCTTTATCAAAAATTCCCTGTAATTCTGAAGGTAATTCCCTTCAGCAGAAAAAGAGAAAACATGATAATGTTCCCAATGTTTTTAAATCATTCTATATGCAAAAATAATTGGCTAATATAAACAAATACAATATAAACAAACCAAGCATTAGGCTGGGGGGTGTGTAGCTCAGTGCTTAAAGCACTTACCTACCACGCACAAGGCCCTGGGTTGATTCCCCAGCACCACATAAAAATTAGCTGGGCATATACTACATGCCTGTAATCCCAGCCCTTGGGATGCTGAGGCAGGAGGTTTGCTGTGATGCAAGCCTGAGCTACATAGTGAGTTAAGGACCAGCCTGGACTATAGAGCAAGATTCTGGCTCAAAAAATAAAACAAACAAATAAATAAATAAAAAGAAACAGTGCGGTATATGGACTTACATTCAAACAATCTGATTATTTTATAGGTACCTCTTTGAACTATAAATGTGGAAGAAAAAACAAGCTCTCATTTCAGGTTTTAAATGAAAATACAGATTCACTCTATAAATGACAAAGGTGAAATACCAAACATACTGGAGATTAAGGAAATGTTTTTATATCTCATCTTCCTAACAGAGATTTAAGTAACAGCACTCGGACAACCCGGGGCTTTGTGTAATATGCCGCAGATGCCTCTATGCTGAATAACCTAAGCTCCAGGTAAGCAGGGAATGTACCTCTTGTTCATAAGCATATTCTAACTGCAGGAGTGGTGTTGGGTGGGTACACAACAGGACAGGGTCAGATACTGCTGAATTTTAACAATGTTACACAATATACATAATACATAAACCAATAAACTTCACTGGGAAATTTCTGACAAAGGACACATTTTTTAAAGTTTTTACAGGGCTGGAACAATATCTTAGTGATTAAAGCACTCGCCTAGAACGCACAAGACCCCAGGTTTGATTCCTTAGCACCACATTAACTGGGCATAATGGCATACACTTGTAATCCCAGCACTCAGGAGGTTTGCCATATCAAGGCCAGCCTGGGCTACACAGTGAGCTCAGGACCAGCGTGGCCTGCAGAGTGAAACTCTGCCTCAAACAAGCAAGCAAGCAAACAGTTCTATAAAATAATTGTTTTTTTCTAATAAAATAATTCATTTAATATAAATTTAAAAGAAAATAAAATATTTGTTATTGAATAAAGTAATAGAGGCTTGCTTTTATTGTTTGAAATCACTATGGAGCCCAGGCTGGCATCTAACTCACAGTAATCTTCCTGCCTCAACCTCCTGAGTACTGGGATTACAGGTACTACCATACTGGGTTTATGTGGTGTTGGGGATTAAACCTGTCGCTTTATGCTCTCTAGGCAAATGCTCTAATTACTGAGCTATGCCTGAGCCTTAGATGCGTTTTGCACAGGAGTTAGATTTAAAAATGTAGACTGGGGGCTGGAGGAATGGCTCAGGGGTTAAAAGCGCTTGCCTAGCAAGCGCTAAGTACCCTAGTTTGATTCCCCAGCACCACATAAACTGGGTGTGGTGGCGCATTCCTGAAATCCCAGTATTCAGGAGGCTGAGACAGGAGGATTGCCCTGAGTCCAAGGCCTGCCTGGGCTCTGAAGTGAGTTCACGACCAGCCTGGACCACAGAGTGAGACCCTGCCTCAAAAGAAAAAGAAAAAAAAATTTAAACAGGCCTGTCATTGCAGGCCTGTAATCCTAGCCCTCTGGGAGACTGGGAGACTAAGGCAGAAGGAACACAAGTTTGAGTCCAGCCTGGGGCATTTAGCAAGGTCTTGTTTCAAAATAAAAAAAAGATAAGGGGCTGGAGGAATGGCACAGCAGTTAAAGTGCCTGCCTAGCAAGTGCATGGCCCTGAGTTAAATTCCTCAGCACCACGGAATCTGGGCATGATGGCTGCATGCTTGTAATCTCAGGGGAGGCTAAGGTAGGAGGATTACTGTGAATCCATTTCCAGTCTTGGCTATATAGTAAGTTCAGGAGCAGGCCAGACTAGAGTGAGACCCTGCCTCAAAAAGAAAAAAAAATAAATAAAAAAATAAAAACAGAAAATAAAAGTGGGCTGGGATGCAGTATCCACAGTACTATCAAGGGCTGGGGTTGGGGGCAGTGGGGGTGCGGAGGGAGAGGGAAAAATTTTTAAAAGGTAAGCATATTTAAACTTAGAAAATGACAGTCATTGTCACTTTATCTTTTTTGTTCTGTTTTGTTTTCCTGAGACAGTTTCTTGCTCTATAGTCTAGGTTACACCTGGACTCCCCACATAGCTGAGGCTGGAATTACAGGTGTATACTGCCACACCTAGCCAATTTATATGTGGTGCTGGGGAATCAAACCTAGGGGCCTGCACACACTAGGGAAGCATTTCCACCACTGCCCTATGTTCCCAGCCTGTCCCTGTCATTTTAAAAACAATGGTACAGACATAGATTTTTCTATATATACATTTATTCTATATAATTATTTTACATTTAAATTTTATTTACTTTCTATACAATTAGTTTTCATTTCAGTTCAAAGGTAATTCAAAGAATGGGATATTTGTAAATAATTTAACAAAGTACTTTCATTCAAAATGTGTCAGGAATTCTTCTGGGGCTGGGGTACAGCTCAGTGTACAGAACCTGTCTAGCATGCAAAGTCACCCTATACAAAACGACACCAGATGACTATGTATATGCAACATTTATAACAGGCAAAACCATGGCGTTAAGACGAACATTAATGGTATGGAATCTTGAGAAAGGAAGAAGCGGAGAGTGACTTCGAGTGTCAAGATTTTTTTTTAATCAGGGTGGTAAAAATGTTCTGAAATTACCTAGTGGTAACAGCTGTACAACTCTGCCCATATACTAAAAAAACCTGAAATATACAGTGTAAAAGGTGGCACATGCCTACAGTCCTACAACTATGGGAGGGTAAGGCAGAAGGATCCCACGTTGCAGCCCAGATGAGGCAACTTAGCCAGACCTTGTTTCAAAATAAAACTAAAGACAAAAGAGGACGGAGATGTAGCTCAGTGAGAAGACCCTGAGTTCAACACTCAGTACCACCCACCCCCACACAAAAACAAACAAAAAACCACTGCATCTTAACAAGATGTGAATGTACTTAAGAAGATGTGAATTTACTTAAGAAGATGTGAATTTACCAAAGAAAAAGGATGTCCATGAATACGTACGGGTATGTGATCAACATTCCAAAAAATCACTACAAAGGACACTAAAATGTACCTAAAATGTGCTTTTACCAAAACTGCTTACCCTTTTTTGACGGAGTTCAGAAACTGCTGACTTGCACCATCAGAATAACTTCTAAAATCATCGTTAACTGTAAATCCATTTTTCCACAGTTTTATACTTATGTCTACCTGCAAAGTAAGAAAAATTTTTAAAAAATGTTTATGACATGAAACCTTAAAGAAATTTATGATCACCAGACTAGTACTACAGACAATACTTAAGGGAATCTTCTGAAGAGAGAGAGAAAATATCAGTAACAAGAACTCAGAGGAGGGCTGGAAGAATGGCTCAGCGGTTAAAGCGCTTGCCTAGCAAGCAGTATGTCAAGTGCTAAGTGCCCAAGTTTGATTCCCCAGCACCACATAAAAAAGCTGGGTGTGGTGGCGCATGCCTGTCATCCCAGCACCTGCGAGGCTGAGGCAGGATTGCCTGGAGTCGAAGGGCATCCTGGGATCCATAGCGAGTTCAAGACCAGCCTGGGTTACAAAGCAAGACCCTGTCTCAAAAACAAAACCAAACCAAAACACAAAGAACCCCACACTGCAAAAGGAAGACAATGACAGAATTCAGCAAATATTTTATAATAATGGTAATGTTAAAGGTCTTAAGTTGCCAAAAAAAAAAAAAAAAAAAAAAGAGTGTCAGCATGGGTCAAACAACCAAAATCCAACCATTTACTTCCTGTAAGAGGCACACTTCGTCCACAGAGCAAACACACAGATGAAAAGTAAAAGGATGGAAATCAGTATTCCAGGCAGTGCTGGGATGTAGGTCAGTACTTACAGTACTTGCCCATAGCCTAAGATGGATTGGAAGACACAACGACATTATATATTGATAAAAGGAACAATCCAACAGGAAGAGATCACTACTACCCCTCTCCCTAAATCGACAGGTCAACCAGGCAAAACAACAAAAAAATATCAGAGCCAGACCATATCCCAGAAGCAGTGAACTCAACAAATACCTACAGAGCCAGGTCTGGTGGTGTATGCCTACAATCCAAGCACTCAGGAGAATAAGGTAGCAAGACCCTGTTTCAAACAAAACAAAAACCCCATAAAAAACAAAAATGCTACAGAGTGTTTCATCAATAGAATATACCTTCTCAGCAGTACATGGTACTTTTTCAAAGTAGGCCACACCTTAGGCCAGTAAGACATGCTTAAATAAATTCAAAGAAATTGAATTGTTCCCTGTATACCTTCAGATTATAGTGGAATGAAGGTAGAAATCAACAGCAGAAGGAACTCCAGAAACATGTATATTAAAGAATATATTACTGAACAAGTGATGAATCACAGAAGAAATCAGGGAAGAAATTAAAAACTTCAAAGACAATGGCAATGGAAGCATCTTATCAAAAATATGGGACACAATGAAAGTACTACCTCTAAGATGGAAATTTAGAGTTATGAACAAACATATTAAAAAGGCAGAGCACGGGCTGGAGTAATAGCATAGTGGTTAAAGCACTTGCCTAGAAAGCTAAAGGCCCTGGGGTCAATTCCCTAGTACCACATGCACCAGGTGTGGTGGCACATGCCTGTAATATCAACACTTGGGAGCCTGGGGCAGGAGGTCTGCTGTGCTATGGACTAAAAAGTGAGTTCAGGACCAAAGTCAGACTGCAGAGTGAGACCCTGTCCAAAGTATACATAAATAACAGTAAACACAAAAGAAGAGCAATCTCAAATAATTTAATGACATACCCCAAAGTCCTACAGAAACAAGAATAATCCAAATCAAAGCATAAGAATAAAATTACAATGACTGAGGCAAAAAAATGATATAGAGACTAAAAAATAAGAAAGATCAATGAATAAAAGAGTTGGTTCTTTGAAAAAAAAAAGAGTTGGCTCTTTGAAAGGATAAATAAGATGATAAACCCCTAACTAAACTCATCAATAGAAAACAATTCATATTACTGCAATTAGAAATGAAAAAGTAAAATGATATCAGATACAGCTGAAATCTACATGAGTGGAAAAAAATATTTTAAAAATTTATATTCCAATAAATTTGAGAACCTAGAAGAAATGAATGGACTCACATGGGATACCCAAGCTAAGCCAAGAAAATATTCTGGATGTATCAATAACCAGGAATAAAACTGAGGCAGTAATAAAATCTCTACCAACAATGAAAAGCTCAGGACCTGATGAACTCACTGCATAATTTTACCTGAACTTCAGGAAAGAGTGAATGTCAATGCTTGTCAAACTTTTCCAAGAAAATGAAAGAAAAGAATGCTGCCAAACTTCTTCTCTGAAGTTATTAGCATTTCCTTGATAATAAAATCATGTAAAGGCAACAACGAAAAGCTACAGGTCAAATTTCCTTAATAAATACAGATGTAAATGTCCTCACCAATATACCTGCAAACAAAATGCAAGAAATTATCAGAAAGATCAACCATGTTGGTCCCATCACAAATATTCAAGGATGGCTCAACATACATATATCAATTAACATAGTATACCAAATAAATAATAAAAGGACAAAAATCACATAATCTGAACAGATGCAGAAAAAGCATTTGACTACATACATCCATTCATGACAAAAATCCTGATGATATTAAGGTACACAAGGACCTTACCCCAAACTAACCAAAGCAATTTATGGGGCTGAAGGTATATCTCAGTTGTTAAAGTGCTTGCTTAGTATGCACAAGGCTCTTTGAATTCGATTTCCCAGCATCACATAACAAAGCCAGGTGTGGTGGCACATGCCTATAATCCCAGCACTCAGGAGGCTGAGACAGAAGAATTGTTGTGAAGGCTATAGTGAATTCAAGTTCAGCCTAGACAACATGAGACTTTTTCTCAAAAAAGCAATTTAGGACAATCCTACTGCCAATATTATCCTAAATGAGGAAAAATTAAAAAGCATTTCCCTTAAGATAAGAAACAAGACAAGAAGGTCAACTCTCATCACTCCTGTTCAACATAGTTCTTGAGACCTTACAGCAATCAGGCAAGAGAAAGAAATAAAAAGGAATATGTATTGGAAAGAAAGAAGTTAAACTATCTTTATCTGTGGACAAGATCCTTTACATGAAGATACCCAAAGCTCTTACCAAAAAATTCTTAAATCTAATAAACAAACTCAGCTAAGTTGCAGGTTACAAAATCAATAGCATTCCTGTACAACAATAATGAAAATACACAGAAAGAGATCAGAAAACCAATCCTATTCACAGTGGCCTCAAAGAAAATTAAATACCCAGGAAAAAAACCTAACTTCAGAACTTAAGGACTTCTATAATGAAAACTGTTGTACTCTGATTAAAAAAACTGGAGAGGACATTAAAAAAAAGACATCCCCTGTTCCTAGATAGGGATAACTAATATTGTCGAAATGGCCATATAATCAAAACTGATACACAGATTCAATGCAATTCCAATTAAAATATCAACATTTTTTACAGATCCAGAAATCAGGATCTTAAAATTTATATGGAATCAGAAAAGACCCAGAATAGCCAAAACAATCCTAAGCAATAAGACAAGCATGATGCATCACTATCCTGAACATCAAGTTACATTACAAAGCAACAGGAATATAAAAAATAACACTTGGGGACTGGAAGAGTGGCACAGCGGTTAAAGTGCTTGACTTGCAAGTACAAGGCCCAGAGTTCGATTCCCTAGCGCCACATAAACTGGGCGTGGTAGAGCATGCCTGTAATCCCAGCTCTCAGGAAGAAGCAAGTGGATTGCTGTCAGTCCAAGGCCAGTCTGGGCTACAGAGCAAGACCTTATCTTAAAACAAAACCACTTGCTATTGGCACAAAAACAGGCATTCCAATGGAACACTAATGAGATGTAGGGACAATCCTGAGCATTTTCAGCTATCTGGTCTCTGACAATGGTACAAAAACATATGCTGGAAAAAAGATTTTCTTAAATAATGGTACTGAGAAAACGGTTACCCACATGCAGAAGAATGAATCTAGACCCATATTGTGATTTGGATCTGGAAAGCCCATCAAAAGCCTCACCTATTTGGATGTTACATACACATTATCTGAGCAGCCATGTTCTCCTGGGGTTGGGGGTGTGGCCTCGAGGTGTGGATTACAGGTGTGGGTGGAAGACAGGCATGTGGTAGATTATAGATTACAGGCATGTGCTAGGTTAGGGGCTTAAACATGGAAAGGGTATAACACTTGGTAGACTCCCCAGAATAAAAGACCCAATCAAAAAAAAAGGGAAATTAATTCTCAGAAGAAGTATACATAGCCAATTAATACATTTAAAAAGTGTTTAGCATCTTTAGCCATTAGAGAAATGAAAATGAAAACAACACTAAAATTTTATCTTACTCTTTCAGGAGAAATGGCTTTTATCAAAAACTCAAAAAACAATCACTGGTAAAGTTGTGGAGAGGTTGTGGACAAAAATAAACTCTTCTATAATATTGGTGAGACTATAAACTGGTATAAACATTATGAAAAGCTATTCCCCCAAAACTAAAAATAGATGTACCATTTGATCCAGCTACAACTCTTCTATCTTCCCGAGTTAAAGACATCACTCAAAACCATGATACATACATACCCTATACCCATGTTTATAGCTAAATCCTGGAAGCTCCTTAGATGTCTATCAGCAGAGGAACTGATAAAGAAGGTGTGGTATAACAGAGTACTACTGTGCTGTCAAGAAAGATAAACTTGAATCATTTGTAGGAAAATGGATGCACCTTGAGACGACTGTACTTGGTGAAATGAATCAGACACAAATGTTAAATATCAGAATGTCTCTCTAATATAAGAAAACTAAAGTATAAATAATAAAAGCAAAATAAGAGTGATAAATAATTTGGAGAACATAATGGAGAATTATTGGTAGAGTTATTATGAGAGAATGCAAAATGTACAAGTGTGAATAACCACAGGTTGGGTGTAAATTCTCTTATGCCCAGAGGGGCTGGAGGAACCGCACAGCAGTCAAAGCACTTGCCTTAAAAGTGCAAGGCCCTGAGTACATTCCCCAGCACCACATAAAGCTAGGTGTGATGGCACATGCCTATAATCCCAGCACTGGGAGGCTGAGGCAGGGAGATTGTCCTGAGTCCAAGGCCAGCCTGGGCTACAGAGCGAGACCCTGCTTCAAAAAAAGAAAAACTGCAGAGAGAAAACCAGATAGTTGTTTTTATTTTAGACAACTAGATTTTTTCCAAAAGACATCTCTGCAATTTTATTTTTTATTTTTTTTTTTTTTTTGAAGATAGGGTCTGGCTCTGTAATCCAGGCTGGTCCTAAACTCTCTATGTAGCCCCGGGCTGGCCTCAAACTCACACCAGTTCTCCTGCTGTCACCATACATGGCTTAAGCGGTGCTGGGGGATTGAACTCAGGGCCTTGTGCTCACTAACTGCTGTGCTACCCTCTCTCATCCTACACATCTATGCATATTCTACAAATGCTATTTCACATTTTGTAACGGTATGTGTTTATTGTTTGGAATATCTATCTGTCCTTTTCCTTATCCTCCTTTCCTTTTCTCCCCTGCTCCCTTTGGAAACAGTCTCGCTCCATAGCCCAGGCTGGTCCTTGACTCACTATATAGCCCAGGTTGACCTTGGACTCACAGCAATCCTCCAGCCTTGGTCTCTTGAATGCTGGGTTCACAGGCGTGCACCACCATGCTTGGCTTATATGGTACTGGGGAATCAAACGCAGGTACTTAGTGCTTGCCTAAGCACTTGCTAGTCAAGCTCTGTAATGGCTGAGCCATTCCTTCAGCCCCCAGCCTCTTTTTATTGTTTATATCTGGGAGGTTTCTTTTTTTTTTTTTTTTTTTTTTTTGAGACAGGGTCATGCTCTGTAGTCCTGGCTGGCCCTGTACTCACTATGGAGGTCAGATTGACCTGTAACTCCCAGCAATCCTCCTACTTCTCAGCCTCCCAGGTGCTGGAATTACATGCTTGTGCCACCACACCCAGCTTACGTGGGGCTTGGGGAATTGAATCCAAGGCCTTTTTGCTATGTCTCCTGGGCTTGCAATCCTCATGTCTAAGCCTCACAGAGAGCTAAGGTCACAGGCCTGCATCACCGGGTCCGACCTTCCCTGGTTTGGAAATTAATAAAACAATGTTTACTACTTCATTAAGGGTGCTCTTAACTGAGACTAGCTTTCAGTTTTCCTTGCAAGTGCAAGGAAAGAATTCACCATTTCTGGTTTAGTTTGTTGTCACTACCTTGACTCCTGCTAAGATACAAGAGTCTACTTACCATTGCTGTAGTAATACCTATTCAACTTCAACAATGAACGTGGCAAATGATACATTTACTCTTATGAAAAGGGTCCTCGGGAAAGCCCATGTTTTGAGAAATATTGTAAGAGAAAAAAAATAGTATACATTTACCTCTTTTTTCTGTTCAGCGGGGGACAAACATTTGGCACCAACTTTCTGAGCTTCCTCAAAAAGGCTGTCAACCAAGTATTCACAATTCCTTTGTGGATTATCACTAAGGGGTTGACTGTCAGATCCTGTTTCACAAGCCCTGAACAAAAAAATAAAAATAAAAATGAGCACTTCTACCAGTTTTCTTAGGACAGAAGACAGTGGGGTTGTAGGCAGTGGGGAATACAGGGTCCCTCGGAAATGGAGAAGTTACTGGAAAGCAGAATTACAGAAACGCCAGCTGGCTATAACTCATGGTCAGCCTACAGCTGGCCATGCCAGAGAACCATTTGATGGATAAACATTATGTAGTGAAAGACAATAGGGTGAGAGATCTTAAGGGAGGAGTACCCTAAAGTTACTTAAGGGTGGGTTTCAGCAGCTGCTTACAGGTTGAGAACACAGCAAGCAGTCCCAGGAGCTAAGCTGCTCAGCACAGGACGATCCCTTACCGGTTCTTCTTTGAAAGCCCCTAGACACCGAGTTACACAGACAACCCACATTTCCAGACCCCCCTTCTGTTTTGTTTGTTTGCTTTTGAGGCAGGGTCTTGGTCTGTAGGCCAGGTTGGTCCTGGACTCATTATGGACTTGGATTTGGCAATCCTCCTGCCTCAGCCTCCCTTATGCTGGGATTACAGGCGTGTGCCACCATGCCCAACTTGATGTGATGCTAGGTAATCAAACCCAGGACCGTGCTTTAACAGCCATGTCATTCTTTCAGACCCGGGTCCCCCTTCTAACTAGCAGAAGCTTTACCCTTCTTTCCCCTTTTCTCCTTTTCTAATACGTTTCCCAATAAAGTGTTTTCTTCTCAACCGGCCTCCTGTCTTCTGCGACTTTCTCTTAAGGCTCCTAGAGACAGGAACTCTTAACGGTAGCAGTGGGACATTTTTTCAGATGCAGATGGTGGGTCTTCTGATCACCTGTGCCTTTACTTGACCAGGTGACTAGACAAAGAGGAGGACTGGGGAGGAGGGACAAAGGTCTTGCCACAGTGACCAACTTGTCTCTGAGCCATAATATCTTAGATCTTATTGAAAAGACCGTGTACCCTGCCAATAGGAAAAAGGAAGGGGGAAGGGCTTGCAATTTAGGGATTTAAAATTTCTATCGGGCTGAGGAACAGCACAGAGGTTAAAGGGGAGGCCGAGGCAGGAGGATTGCCGTGAGTTCAGGACCACCCTGGACTACACCTCAACTCCAGCATGGTTATCTCCAGCCTTTTATATTTTTATTTTTTGGAAACATTTCTTGCTTTGTAGTCTAGGCTCATCTCGAACTGACTGTGTAGGCTGGCCTCTAACATTTGATAATCCCTCGTGTGTCAGCCTCCTAGGAGCTGCGATTACAGGATGCACTACCACGCCCATCTTATGTGGTGCTGGGGAAATCAAGCCCAGGGCCTTGTCCTTGCTAGGCAAACACTTCCAACTGCTAAGCTAGGACCCCATCCCTTCCTAAGCTAGTTTAAAACATTTACCTTTCACAGTGATTTCAATTTTTGGAAGAGCCAGAAGTTGTACAGTGCCGTATCTGGTCAATAAAAATGGATGAGAACACACATAGATGTTTTTATGATCCTGTCTTTGTGTTGGAAGGCAGTGGACAGCAGCATTCATCTTTTTTTTTTTTTTTATCAGAACTGGGAGCCTGAGGCTGGAGGATTACCCTGAGTTCCAGGCCATGCTGAACTCACTACATAGCCTAGGCTGACTTTTAGGATCATCATGAAAACTAAAAGAACTGGCACATGTAATGTAGGATGGCTCCTCATATGGTTGTCATGATCAGAAGCAGAGATTTGACAGACAGATCAGCAGCAGCTTTACGAAGTGGCTTTTTTAGTTTCTGGTACAGAGTATGAGCTATAAAAATATTGATTATTGTTATTATAAGAAGTGATCAAAATATCTGAAGACGGACTGCGGGCACTGCTCAGTGATCAGAGGGACTGCCCAGGACAAGGCCCTGGGTTGGATATTTTCATCATTTTGTGTTACTAGAGATTGACCCCAGGGCCTTCATATTAAGCTATACCCTCAAGCCACTTTTATTTTAGATTTTGAGACAGGGCCTTAAGTCGCCCATCATTCAAACTTTCAATCTTCCAGCTTCAGCTTGCTGGCGTGCTAGGATTACAACCTGTGCCACCAGGCCCAGAATTATTTTTATCCCTGTTTAATAGGTAAGAAAAGTTAGGCTCTTAGCCAGATGTAGTGGTAAATGCCTGTAATCTCAGCACTCAGGAACCTGAGGCATGAGGATTGCCATGGGTTCAGGGCCAGGGTGGGCTACATAGTGAGTACCAGTACCACTATAGTGAGGACCAGTCTAGACCACATACTAAGATCCTGTCACTCCCTCCATTCCCCCCCCAAAAAATTCAAATCAAAGCAAAGCAAGGCTGTGACAGGAGGAGTACCATGAGTCTGAGTTGAGGACCAGCCTGGACTACAGAGTGAGACTATGTCTCAAAAAAATAAAATGAAAAAGGCAAAACAAAAGCTGAAGACATGGACCAGTGGCACAGAACTGCCATCCTGTAACACTAGCATTCTGGGAAGCAGAGACAGTTTGAGTGCTATATTCAATTTCTAGCTCAACAACAACAACAACAACAACAATAATAATAATAAAATAAAATAAAGGAGCTAGGCATACTATTCAGTGGCAGAGTGCATGCCGACCCCCAGCACTGCATAAATAAAGGGTAAGAGGGGCTGGAGGCATACATCTGGAAAGCTCTGGCAAGTGTAAGGCCCTGTGTTGGATTCCCCAGCACTAAATAAACAATTGTGGTGCAAGCCAGTAATCCCAGTGCTCCAAGAATGAGGCAGTAGGACTACCAAAGCCTCAAGGCCAACCTGGGCTACACAGTGAGAGTTCAGGACCAGCCTGCACTATGGAGTGCAGCCCTGTCTCAAAGATTTTTTTAAAAACTGGGGACTGAACCCAGACCCTTCGAATAGAGATACATCTTCAGGGCTAGTTTTTCATTTTTTATTTGAGACAGGGTCTTGCTAAGTCACCAAGTTGCTCAACCTGGGCTTGAAATTGAGATCCTCCTGTCTCAGCATCCCAGAATGCTAGAATTATAGGGTTTGAGTGACAAGTTGCTTAGGCTGGGTTCCAACTTGTGAACCTCTTGCCTTAGTCTCCCAAAGTGCAGGGATTACAGACCTGTGACTCTAGGATTGCTTATCTCAAGATTCTAAAAAACAAACAACAAAAAGGAGTCCAATACAAAAATAAGTATTTCACTTCAGGTAAGTGAGAATATTGGTAAGTATCATATACTTTGCATCACCATGGATCATATGCCTATATGCATTAATACCAAGCTAAGTACTGTATATCTACTATGAAATTCTCACAGAAAACTTTTAGAGGGGCTAGAGGAATGGCTCAGTGCTTAAAAGCGCTTGCCTAACAAGCACTAAGTACCCAAGTTCTTCAATTCCCCAGTACCACATAAGCTGAGTGTGGTGGTGCAGGCCTGTAATCCCAGTATGTGGAGGCTGAGGCAAGAGGATTGCCATGGGTCAAATGCCAGCCTGGACTCCATAATGAGTTCAGGACCAGCCTGGGTCACTGAGTGAGATCCTATCTCAAAAAAAGGGAAAACTTTCAGGTAGGCATTTAGTTACATCTCCATTTTAATAGATGAGATAATAAGGCCCAAAGAATCTACTGTATAAGTTGCCCAGAGGCCAGAGAAGAAACAGAAGGCAGAGACTGAACTCAAATCTAGCTTTATCTGACTTAAAGGCCAGAATGTTTCTACAACTCCAAGAAAGTGCAATGCAGAATATAATGAAAAAGTAACTTATATGTCTCACTTTACAGAGCTAAAGTGTGTGAACAGAGAAATACAATTTCTTATTAATTAAAAATATTCAGAGCTGGAATAATGACACAGTGATTAAGCACTTGCCTTGCAAGCACAAGGCTCTGAGTTCAATTCCTCAGCATCACATAAAGCCAAGTGTGGTGGCCTATGCCTGTAATCCCAATACTCAGGAGGTTGAGGCAGGAGGACTTTAGTACCTTCACTACAATTCATCTACAATTACAAAAGAAAACCTTTAATCATCATAGCTGGGTCTGGTGGCGCACGCCTCACCTGGGAGGTTGAGGCAGAAGGACTGCCATGAGTTCCAGAGCCAGCCAGGTCTCCACAGTGAGTTCAGGACCAGCCTGGACTATGGAGCGAGACTCTGCCTCAAAAAAGTGTACATATATATATATGTGTGTGTGTGTGTGTGTGTATGCACATATAGACATATACACACACACATATATACAGAGAGAGAGAGAGAGAGAGAGAGAGAGAGAGAGAGAGGAGAGGGAGATTGTAACAAGGGCATCAAACAAATTCATAATTTAAATTTAACTTACCATTCTTCTTTTATACTTTCAAGATTATCTACTTCTTTCATTCTTTTTGTGTTGCTGTAAAAATAAAAAGAAATAAAAGCTTAAGTTCTCAATTTGTTAATATTATCCTTATACTTTAATATGTAAGTTTTGCAGTTTAAAGTAGCAATAAAAGGGTATTAGGAATAAATCACCAAACTGAAAACTCATTTTTATCTATACATAACATTAAAAAATAGTTTTAGGGGCTGGAGGAATGGCCCAGCAGTTAAAGTGCTTGACTAGCAAGCGCTTTGCAACCACTAAGTACCAGCACCACATAAGCCAGGAGTGGCAGCGCATGCCTGCCATCCCACAACACATAAGCTAGGCATGGTGGCACACTCCTGCCAACCCAGCACTCAGGATGCTGAGGCAGGAAGACTGCTGCGAGTCCAAGGCCAGCCCAGGCTCCACAGTGAATTTAGGACCAGCCTGGGCTGCAGCGTGAGACCCTGTCTCTAAGAAAAAACAACAAAAAAGTACATAAGTACTTGCGTTCAATTCCTCAGCACCACATAAACTAGGGTTGGTGGCACACACTTATAATCCCAGCACTTGGGTAGGCTGAGGCAGCAGGACTGCCACAAGTCCAAGGCCAGCAAGATGGGCCCTAGGGGTACAGGCTTGTAATCTCAGCATTCTGGGGGCTGAGGCAGAAGGATTGTTAATTTCAAGCCCAGTCTAGGCAAATCAGAAATTCAGTGGGACCCTGCATCAAAAACCCCCATAAGTTTAAATGGGTAAGGGCTTACAGCTCCATCTGAAGGCCACTGGCTCAATTTCTGGTACCTCAATCAACCAACCAGCCAAAACAGTTCCACAGTGGTTCCTATTTCCTGACAAGATAGGCACACCCATAATTCCTAAACAAAAAAATTTTTTACGGTGCCTTACCAAGTATCACTTGAATATTTTTCTTCTGTGAGAGAACTTTGAAACTATGTAAATGTTTTTCTAACATAAATTATTTATTATAAAACTATTGAAAATTCATTCAAAAGCTGTACTTTGCAAGTAAGAACACCTACCCCATATCCATCCCCTTCTTCCCCACCACAAACAGAGCTGCACCCTTGGTCCATCTTCAGGCCAGTAGTAGTTCTGCAAGCAATGTCATCCCTCCCCTGAAGACCTACCACAAGAATGTCTTCTAGATAATGGATTCTCATCAGGTCCCAGCCTTTTATTTATTTATTTATTTATTTTTGAGCCCAGGCTGATTCTGGACTGACTATGTAGCTCAGGCTGGCCTTGGACTCATGGTAATCTTCCTGCCTCAGCCTCCCAAGTGCTGGGATTGATTACAGGCCTGCACCATCATGCCCAGCTTTACATGGTGCTGGGGAACTCAGGGCCTGTGTCTGTTTGGCAAGCACTTTAATCACGGTGTCATTCCTCCAGCCCAGGTCTCAGCCTTAAATGAAGTATCTGGGGGTTCACATGGGACCTTGTATCCCCTTGGCCCATGCTCTGAATTGATTTCTGTGGTTCTGGACATAGAAAGTCATTGACACAATCAGGCATATCACTACGGCCTGTAAAATGGGCCACCCATAAATGAAGAGCAGGACTCTACATACTGGGTTCATTTGAACTTTGATCGTAACTATGAACATGAACAACCTGTTGAAATCTGACACCATATTGTTACCAAGCCAAACAACACAAAAAAGACCCACAACTTGATGAACATGACCAGTGGGTACTCATATTCCTCCCCAAACCAAAACAGTCTTGGGAATGTAACTAAGCTCCTTGCTTGGGCAGCAGAAAAGGGCAGTATCTTATTCTCTTTCACCCTCTGCCCCCGCCACAGGCCAAGTGGTTCCCTAGACCACCTGAGGCATAAGAGGTCTATTTAATACATTTATAAAACAGAAATTCTTAAATATTGCAAGTAAAAGCGAAACACACAAAAGTGATTTGAAGCCAGGCATGGTGGTTCACTCTTGTAACTTTAGCACTCTGGGAAAAAAAGGCAGAAGGACTGCAGTGTTGGAGTCCAGACTGGGCAACCTGGTAAATCAATAAGACTTTGTCTCAAGATAAAAAAGTAAAAAGAGCTGAACATGTAGCTCAGCACAAAGGCCCTGGGTTCAATCCCCAGTATCAAAAGAAACAAACAAAAATTCCCATTCTCGAGCTGACTATCAAATTAGTGGCAAATCACAAAACAGAAAAAAAAAATTGGTACTTAGGAATCAGCCCAGGACCTTTGTATTGAACTACATCTCCAGCCCATTTTTTATAATTTTTTAAAAATATTTTAAGACAGGGTCTTGCTTTGTAGTCATGGCTGGTCCTGAACTCACTATGTAGCCCTGGTTGGCCTCTAACTCACAGCAATCTTCCTGGTGCAGCCTCGCAAGTGCTAGGATTACATGGTGTGCGCCACCATGCCAGGCTACTGTGGTGCTGGGGAATCAAACCCAGGGCTTTGAACTTCCTAACCCCTGAGCTATTCCCCTAGCATCTATTTTTTACTTTTTATTTTGAAACAGTATCTTGCCAAGTTGCTCAGTTACCCAGGCTAGGCTTGAACCTGAGCTGGGAACTATGGAATTAACAGCAGCCAGCAGAAAAAGCTTACCCTTACCGGCAATGCAAACTGCAAACACACTGCGAGCTTCCCTTTGAAAAGCCTCCCTGCATCTCAGCAGATCAGTTCGGAGAAGCAGCTCTTAGCAGCCATACTAGGAAGTGACATATACAGGAGCCATTTTGAAAAGAGCCCAAGTATGAACTGTTGGGGAAAAAGAAGCCAGAGATGGGCCACAAATCAGAGATTCTGGGGACAGTCTTAACCAGTGCCTATGAAGGAACACAAATGACAAATGACATCTGCAGAGAGGGAGAAAGACTGCTTACCTCCTGAAAGGTTGTAATCATAGTATGAGGAGGCCCCAGAGGACAAAAATTCTGTCAGGACACATGGGAGAGCTTTGCTGACAGTGCTGGTTATGAACAAGACAGCTAGAGACCACTGGACAGTTAGGTCCCTTTTGCAGCCTGCTCCCAGCACAGACCTCAGTGGGTTTAGGCTCCCTACACACATCCTCGTACACGTTCAGAGAGATGTCTTGGCTAAGCCATAAAAGCGAACAGAATCACAGGAAGACAAGGTAATAGAACACATGCAGAAACACTTACCCCACTCTCCAAGATCTAATATTATGATCCCTGAAATAGCAGAACTTATAGGAAAGGAAGAAAAAAAAGTGGACCAAAGAGTCAATCAGTTCAAGGAAGACATCCTAAACAAATACAAGAAATGATCAGCAAGCTTAAAGAGGAATCTACTAAATAATGGTCTTAATGGATAAAATTTACTGAGTTAATAAAACACAAATAAAAAGCTGGCTGAAGTAAAGAAGGCAATGCAAGATATGAAGAAACATTTGAACAGTAGAAAATCTGAAAAAAATCAAGCTAAATTTTGGGATATGAAAAATTAATTTGCAAGCAGTGGAAAGTTGGCTTGAGTACTGTGAGGACAGACTATCAGACTTTACAGACAAGGTTGAGGGGCTGGAGGAATGGCTCAGAGGATTAAAGTGCTTGCTAGGAAGAGCTTAGGCAAGTGCTACATTGATTCCCCAGCACCACATAAGCCAGGTGTGGTGCTGCACACCTGTAATCCCAGCACTTGGGAGGCTGAGACAGGAGGATTGCTATGAGTCTAAAGCCAGCCTGGGTTACAGAGTGAGTTCAGGACCAGCCCGGGCTATAGAGTGAGACCCTGTCTCAAAAAAAAAAAAAAAAAAAAAAAAAAAAAAAAAAAAAAAAAAAGAAAAGAAAAGAAAAGACAAAGTTGATAAACTTAAATGCTGTAATCAGGCATGCCTCCAAAACAAGAAACAAGCAAGGTAGCTGGGTACAACAGCTGCTGGATGACTCAGAGAGCCAACCTCGAATCTATGGGTATGAAAGCGCAAAAGACAGCCTAAGAGGACGTCTTCACTGAAACCATGGCAGAAAACTCCCCCAATCTAGGAAAAGAACATTCAAGTACAAGAAGCTTATAACATACCAAATACCCTTGACCAGAAAAGAAACTCCTCACAACACACCATAACCAAAATCTCAGAAATTCAACACACCAAGTAAGAATCCTAAAAGCAGTGAGAGAAAAACAGACATTCCACCAAAGCAAACCAATCTGAACAACCACAGATTTCTTAATGCAAACCCTAAAGTCCAGGAAAGCCTGGAATGAAATCTTTCAAGCTTGAGGCAAGCAAGTCACAACCCAAGTTGCTGTATCCAGCAAAATTATCCCTGGAAAGAGAAGGAGAAGTAAAAATTGGTCACAAAAGAAAATATATAAAAAATTTATGACCATTAGCCCAGCATCGCAGAAAATACTGAGAGAATCTTAAAGATAAAGAGGAGAGCAGCACCAAATAACTCTGGGGAAAGGAATCATCAAAATGGAAAATGTAATAAACAAACAAACAATTAATAAAAAGACTTCACCCACAAAGAAGCACACACACTAAAAGTAAAAGGATGAAAACTAATACTCCATGCTACTGGAGTCTGAAGACAAGCAGCACATTCTTAGACACAATAGACTTTAAACCAAAACAGATTAGAGGAGACAAAGAGAGACACTATGGACTATTAAAAGGAACAAACTACATATGAAAGATCAAACAGATCCCAATGCAATCATACTAGGGGACTTAATATACCACTCTCACAAATACATAAAAATCAAACACACGTCAGAGCTAAATCACACCATAGAACGAATGGACTTAACAGATATGCAGGGTGTGTCAGCCAACACCAACAGAGTAGCCTTTTTCCTCAGCAGCACATGGGACCTTTTCCAAACATATCATATCCTTAGCCATAAGACATGCTTAAATAAATACAGAAGAACTGAAATAATTTCTGATACACTTTTAGGTCATAGCGAAATGAAATTAGAAATCAACAGAAAAGAAGCTTCAGAAACCACAAAAGTAGATGGAGATTAAATAATATACTGAGCTGGAGGAATGGCACAGTGGTTAAAGCACTTGCCTTAAAAGTGCAAGGCCCTGAGTTGATGCCCCGGCACCACATAAAGCTGGGTATGGTGGTGCAGGCCTGTAATCCCATCACTCGGGAGGCTGAGGTAGGAGGATTGCTGTGGTCTAAGGCCAGCCTGGACTACGCAGTTAGTTCAGGACCAGCCTGGGCTACAAAGCGAGACTCTGTCTCAAAATAAATAAGTAAATAAATAAAGCAGCATTGAACAAGCAATAGATCACGGAAGAAACCAATAAAGCAATCAAGAACTTATACAATAATCCATGGGACATAATGAAAGCACTATTAAGAGGAAAATATATAGTCATGAATGCACATATCAGAAAAACACCTTTCTCAAATAATCTAATGATGTAGCTCTAAGTCCTAGAGAAACAAAAACAACCCAAATCCAAAAACAGAAGGTAAGACATTACAAAAATTTGAGCAGAGATTAATGGAAACAAAACAACAACAGAAAACCCAAAAGGTCAAAGAGTCAGAGTTGGCTCTTCGAAAAGACTAAGCCAGATTCCATTAGTCAGGTTCAGAGTAGTTAGGCTGGGTAGGTCAAGATGTCTCCAGATGAGGAACACACCTTCAGACTCCTTCCAGATAAAGAACTCTGATAGCTTAAGAAAGACCGTAAGTGCGGGAGGAGGAATAGCTCAGTGGTTAAATAACTTGCCTAGGAAGTGCTAAGTACCTGAGTTTGATTCGCCAGCACCACATAAGCTGGGCGTGGTGGTGCATGCTTGTAATCCTAGCATTCAGGAGATGGAGGCAAGAGGATTTCTGTGAATTGGAGGACAGCCTGGTTTACAGAGTGAGACCTTGTCTCAGAAAATCAAAAAAGAAGACCACATCTTGGAATGGCCGAGGACAAAGCTAAAGTCAGTAAGTTATGAGACCATGGACCCTTGTACACCCAGCGTCTGGGGTCTTATCCTGAGCTGAACCCTCAAATTTTAACTTAAACCAATAAACCAGTTTTATGCTACTATGCACCGATCAGTAAAGGCCAACTCTGTATAGGAAAATAAGTATGTATGATCTACAGCAACACTGTATAAAATATGACTAACTGCTAAATAATTGGTGCCCTTGCCTCTCCTCCTGTCTGCAGGGGAGTTCCTACTTTTTAACCTCATTTTCCCCTGTATATTTTCCGAATAAATTTACTTTCTACTTCCAAACTGTTTCTTTGTTTGCAGTGTTCATTCTTCAACATTGGCAAAATACAGACCCTGGTTCTGAGCTCTCTGGTAACAAGACCGATAAACCTCTAATTAAACTCACAAAAAGAAGGAAAGAAAAAATTCACATCAATGGAATCAGAAATGAAAAACATGAAATCACTACAGACACTGTTGAAATACAGAAGACCTTAAGAAACTGTTTTGAAAACCTCTATTATAATACATTTGAGAACACAATATAAATGATAAGTTCTTAGACACATGAGATACAAAAACTGAATAAAAAAGACATAAAAACCATAAACAGATCAATAACCAGGAATGAAAAGGAAGCAGTTATAAGGGTCTACCAACAAAGAAAACACCAAGATCTGATGGACTTACCACTGACTTTTATCAGAAATTCAGGGGAGAAGCCTGGGCTACAGAACAAGGCCATATCTCAAAAAAGAAATTCAGGGAGAGTTAGTGTTCATGCTCTTCAATTTTTTATGAAGTTGAAGGGGAAAGAACACTGTTGAACTCAACTATTAGAAGCTCTAGCATCATCTTGATCTCCAAACAAGACAAAGATCCAACATAGAAAACTACAGGATCCTTAATGAAAAAAGATTTCCTTAATGAATTTCCTTAATGAAATTAGATTCTGATAATTTCCTTAATGAGAATAGATTCCGATAACTCAGACTTCAAGGTAACAGCTTTCTTTCGAACTACTGATTAACTAAATGGATTCTGGAGGACCTGTGGAGAGCCTGAAATATTTTACAAAGCCCGACTGTTAGGGGCTGGCTTAGCCCTTTCTCATAGTGGCACCTATCCTCCTCGGTATCTAATTTAATATCCTGTGGCAGATCCTTTCAGGTGTAATATTCCTAGGATAACTAACTTTTTAAAAATGCTAAGCAATAACTTTGCACTTTCCACTAACCTGAGAGAGCTAGGAATGTTTTTAGATAACACCCGACACCTATGGCAGGAGTCCCCGATTCAGTGTGGCCTGCTCACCTGTTATTTCCACCAAATGTCTTCAAATTGTGCTTTGAATTGTGATTTTTCTTCTGTTCTAAAACTATACATACTGTATATAATTGCTGCTCCTTGGAACATGTCATATGGGAAATCCTAAATGAATGTTCTTGGGCCAGGTCACTCCTATTTGGCTTCAAAATAAACCATCTCTGAAATTCTTTAAGATGAAAGTATTATTTTTTTGCATCAACAATACAAAATCTTTAGCAAGATACTTGAAAACAGGGCTGGAGGAATGGCTCAGTGGTTAATAAGCACTAAGTCAAGAACTAAGTACCTGAGTTGGAGTTTGAATCCCCAGCACCATTTAAGTGTGTGTGCGCATGCGCGTGTGTGCTCCATAGTGAGTTCAGGACCAGTCTGGACTACAGAGTGAGACCTTGTATCAAAAAAATTAATTAAAGTTTAAAAAATATACTCAAAACAAAAATGCAACAGTGCACACCTGTAATCCCAGCACCCAGGAGGCTGAGGCAGGAGGACTGCCATGAGTCCAAAGCCAGGCTGGATTATAGTGAGTTTGGGACCAGCCTGGGCTGCACAGTGAGACCTTGGCCCCAACAACAACCACCAACATCCTTTCATGATAAAAACCATACTGAAAAAAGGCACAGAAGTATCATACCTCAATATGATAAAAGCAATTTAAGACAATCCTAACTCCAAACGCATCCTAAATGGGGAAAAACTAAAAACATTTCCCCTAAAATCAGGAGCCATTACTTTACAACGTGGTGCTCAAAACCTTAGCAACAACAATCAGGCAAGGAGATGATGAATATGCATAGGAAACGAAGTCAAACTGCCCTTATTTGCAGAGGACATGATCATTTAATAGAGGACCCCAAAAACTCCACCAGAATAAGGAGGGCATGGTGGCGCACACTTGTAATCCCAGCACTCAGAAGGCTGGGGTAGGATTGATGTGTGTTCAAGGCCAGCCTGGGCTACACAGTGAGTTCAGAATCAGCCTGGACTGCAGAGCGAGACCCTGTTTCAAAACTGTTTCAAAAACAAACAAAAAACTCCAATAGAAGACCCTTAGAACTAACAAATTCAGCCAAGTTGCAGGATATAAAGTCTATACACAGGGCTGGAGGAATGGCACAGGGGATAAAGTGCTTGCCTTGCCTTGCCTCAGAACCACATAAAGCTCGGAGTGATGATGCATGCCTATAATCCCAGCACTAGTAAGGCTGAGGCAGGAGGACTGCTGAGTCCAAGGCCAGCCTGGACTCCCATAGTGAGTTCAGGACCAGCCTGGATTACAGAGCGAGACCCTGTCTCAAAAAAAGAAAATCAAAACACAAAAACTGACAGCATTCTTCTACAACAACAATGAAAAACACAAAGATTAGAAAAACAATCTCACTCCAAACTGGGCACGTTGGCTAGCCCGTTATGTTAGCACTCTGGAGGCTGAGGCAGGAGGATCGTTGAGGGTTCAAGCCTGGTCTTGGCTACCGAGCTCACGATCAGCCTGAATACAGAGCAAGACTATTCCTCACAAAAACAAAAAGACAAGAAATAATCCTATTCACAGTAACCTCAAAGAAAATTAAATACCTAGGATTCCCTCTAATGAGGGAATTAGGGAATTGAAGTATCATAACTGAGGGACATTTAGCCAGTGACTGAGAACCAGGTCTGTGCACAAAGCATCCCCAGTGCTGAGGTGGAGACTGGGTGGGGCGTATAAAGGCAAAACCGCAGGAATGGGAAGGATTATAAGAACAAAAGCGAGGGGTGTGTGTGTGTGTGTGTGTGTGTGTGTGTGTGTGTGTGTGTGTGTGTGTGTTTGTGTGTCTGTGTGTGAAAAACAGAGTAAGTAGCAGCAGACTGCAGAATCAAATGACAATAAACTAGCAGTTATTTAAAATTTAATTCATGCTTTGTGCCTGATGTGGGGGGACAGCAGTCTGGGGACAGGGTATCGGCAAGTGGTGAGTCACCAGGTGGCTAAGCAGCTACACAGGAAAACGGCAAAGAGGACACAGGGAAAATGTAAGATGGCGGAGCTCTTGCCACTTCAGAAGAATCTTTACACTGAAAACTACAGTATTTGAAATGAGAAATTGAAGACGACATCAGAAATGAAATAAGATAGGAGGTTCAATATGGTAACAATGTTTTGGGATAGGAAAAACCAACAGTGTCAAAATGGCTACACTGCCAACACTGATACACAGTCAATGCAATCCCAAACAACATTCCAACAACACTTTTCACAAAACTAGGAAAAAAATCAGAAATTTTATATGGAACCACAGAAACCCAGAATAGCCAAAGCAATAGTAAGTAAGAAAACAAAAGTAGGAGAGATCACAAAATTGGTCATCCAGTTATAACACAAAGCAACAGTGATATAAACCAGGTGTGGTGGCACATACCTGCAATCCCAGCACTAGGGAGGCTGAGGCAGGAGGACTACTGTGAGTTCCAGGCCAGCCTGACTGCATAGTGAGTTCATAAACAGCCTGGAGTACACACTGATATCCTGCCTCAAAACAAAACAAAAAACACAACAACCCCCCCCCCCACAAATTCATGGAAGTGATAAAAAAACACCTGGTACTGGCATAAAAAAGACTGGTAGATTAATGGAAAAGAACTGAGGATGTATGCACAACCCCAAGCACTTTCAGCCATCTGATCTTCAACCAAGGGGCCAAAAACATAAGAGAGAAAAGATAGCCTCTCTAACAAATGATGCTGGAAAACTGGTTAGCCATATGCAGAACAATGAAACTAGACCCAAAAATCAAATCAAAAAGATCAAAGTCCTAGCAACCATTAAAATGGAAACACTGGACCTCCTGGAAGATAAAAGGAGCAAAACCCTTGAAGTCACGGTGTAGGCACAGACTTTCTAAAGGAAACACCCAATGCCCACATGATGGTACCAGATCAACAAATGGGATTATATCAAATTTAAAAACTTCTGCACGGCAAAGAACAACAACGGAGTGAAAACAAGAACTGACAGAATGGGGGAAAATTTTTCCAATTAATCTTCCAACAGTAGACCATTATCTAGAATATACAAAGAATGGATAAAAATTAGACCCTCCAATATAAAAGATCCTATCAAAAAATGGGCAACTGAAATGAACAGACAATTCTCAGAAGATTCTGGAATGGCCAATGAATACATGAGAGAAATGCACATCAAAACAACACTGAAGGACTAGAATAGCACAGTGGTCAGGGTGCTTGCTTAGCACCGCAAGGGCCTGAGTTGATTTCCCATTACCATGTAAACTGGATGTGATGACTCATGCCTGTAATTCCAGCACTAAGGGAGCAGGATTGCCATGTGCTGGAGGCCAGCATGAGCTACTGAGTTCAGCTTGGATAAAAACAAAAACAAAACCCCAAAAACAAAACTGAGGTTCTAACTCTAGTAAGAATGGGTGGTATTAAGAATTCAAAAAACATAAAGCTGGGCATGGTGGCACACGCCTGTAATCCCAGTACTGGGAGGCAGAGGCAAGAGGACTGCCTTGAGTCTAAGGCCAGCCTGAGCTCCATAGTGAGTTCAGGACCAGCCTGGGATACAGAGCAAGACCCCGTCTCAAAAAACCACCACAACAAAAAAACTCCAACCTCATTGGGGGCTGGAAGAATAGTTCAGCACTGAGCAGTTAAAGCGCTTGCCTATCAAGCTCAAGGCCCTGAGTTTGATTTCACAGCAGCACATAAACTGGTAGTGGTGAAGCAAGGCCATTATTCTAGCCCTTGGGAGGCTGAGCCTCAAAGTGAGTTCAGGATGAGCCTGGAATACAGAGTGAGATCTTGTCTCAAAAAAAAAAAAATAAAAAAAAGCTTGTCTAGCAAGTGCAAGGCCCTAGGTTCAATTATCCAACACCACATAAGCTGGGCATGGTGCTGCATGCCTGTAAGGCCAGCCTGGGCTACATACTGAGCTCAAGACCAGCCTGGGCCACACAGAGTGAAACTCTATCTCAAAAAACAAACACACAAAACCCTGAAAATACATACTATATTTGACCCAGCTATGCCACTTCTGGGTATCTTCCCAAAAAAGAAAGTAATTAATCAAAGTGATAAATACACACATATGATTACAACAGAACACACAGGGTCTCACTCTGTAGCCCAGGCTAGCCTTGGACTCATGGTAATACTCCTGCCTCAGCCTCCCAAGTGCTGAGATTACAGGTGTACGCCATCACGCCTGGCTTTATGTGGTGCTGGGGAATCAAACTCAAGGCCTCCAAGTAATGTAACCTCTATACCACTCTTCCAGCCTCAGCAACTCAATCCATAATCGATAAATCTTGGAAGCAGCTGATATGTCTATCACCATATGAATGGGAAACAAAACAAATCAACAGGTAAGTGGAAAGTGAGAATCCGTAGCTCAGCTGCTACACTGTTAGCTTAGCAAGCACAAGACCCTGGGTTGGATTCCTCAGCACCATGTAAACTGGGTTTGGCAGCCTGTAATCCCAGCACTGAGGATAAAGAGGCAGGAAGATTGCTGAGTTTGAGGCCAGCCTGGGATACGTAGTGAGTTCAGGACCAACCTGGACTACTGAAGGAGACCCTGTCTCAAAACAAAAACTAAAAAATAAAACCAGAAATAGATGAATGGATAAAGATACAGTACATACGCACAATACAGCATTACTCTGTCACAAAGAAAGATGAATTTGAATGTTTTCTGGGAAAATGGATGTACCTTGAGATCATTCTGCTTAGCAAAACGAATCAGATGCAGAAGGTAACTAGTGCATGGTTTCTCTAACATAAGAAAACCAAACCATTAAAAAACAGTAAAAGACAGGAGAAAAAACAGGTGTGGTGGCAGAAGCCTGTAATCCCAGTACTGGGGAAGCAGAGGCAGGAGGATTGCTGTGAGTTTGAGGCTAGCCTGGGTGACATAGTGAGTTCAGGACCAGCCTGGGCTACAGAGCCAGACCCTGCCTCAAAAAAAAAAAAAAAAAAAAAAAAAAAAAAAAAAAAAAAAAAAAAGAAAAGAAAAGAAAAGAAAAAGTAAGAAGATAGAGGGAAGGAGGATGTGAGGGAAGGCGGAAGGGGATGGTACTGGGGAAGGGAAGTAAAAATGATCGAGATGCCATATGTGAATGCTCCTCTTTCTCAAGATGACTGTTGTAATTATGTATAACAATACATACTAATAAAAATAAAAATTTTAGTAGTATACGGAAGTGCTAGGTGAAATCAAGTAGATGACATTTATGACCAGACTACTTTCCAAAGCTCAGTTATTCAAAAGTCAAACAGGAAAATCTGTATTTTGTATCTAATCTAGGAGTTATCAACCTGAGGAAAATACAACTAAGCTGAATATGGAAAAAAAGAGTCAATGACTTTAACATTTTAAAATCAAGTTTTTAAGGGGCTACAGGAATAGCACAGTAGGTAGAGTGCTTGCCTAACAAATCAAATGCAAGGCTCTGAGTTCAATTCCCCTGTACTACATAAATTGAGTTTGGAGGCACACGCCTGTAGTCCAGTACTCAGTAGGCTGAGGCAGGAGAATTCCAATGAATTTGAGGTCAGGCTGGGGCACACAGTGAGTTCACACGAAGCCTGAAATACAGAGTAAGACCCTATCTCAAAAAATAAAAATAAATAAAATTACAACTAGAAAATGAGTTGGGCTGGGCATGGTGGCTTACACCTGTCATCTCAGCACTTTGAGAGGCTGAAGCAGGAGGACTGCCATGAGTAGGAGGCCAGCCTGGGCTACACAGTGAGCTCAAGACTAGTCTGAACTATGGAGTGACACACTATCTCAAAAAAAAAAAAAAAAAATCTGGGGACGTAGCTCTTTAGGAAAGCC
The DNA here is from genome assembly GCA_004027205.1 of Ctenodactylus gundi. Lineage (NCBI taxonomy): Eukaryota > Metazoa > Chordata > Mammalia > Rodentia > Ctenodactylidae > Ctenodactylus > Ctenodactylus gundi. The sequence continues at coordinate 323,420 of PVKB01002025.1, forward strand.
CTGGACTCAAATCACTGGTACTGAAAGAATAAATAAATAAATAAAATAATTAAATTTTTAAAATGGGGGTGCTGGCCTGCGGATGTAGCTCAGTAGTAGAGTATTTGCTTAACATGTGCAAGGCCCTGTATTCACATCCCCGGTACTGTAAAACAAAATAAAAAAGAACAAGCAAACTTTAAGAATATTTAAGTAGAGGGCTGAAGTAATGGCACAGTAGTTAAAGCACTTGCCTAACAAGTGCAAGGCCTTAAGTTCTATTTCCCAGCACCCCATAAAGCCGGTGTGGTGGCACACACCTATCATCCCAGCACTTAGGAGGCTGAGGCAGGAGGATTGCTGTGAGTCCAAGGCCAGCCTGTGCTCCATAGTGAGTTCAGGACCAGCCTGGACTACAAAGTGAGACTCTGTACCCTTCCCCAAATATATTTAAGTAGAAGCCAGATTTATTCTGTTATAGGCACCAAAGATATACCAGATTCCATCAAAGCAATGAGAGCCAGAAAGTGAGCCCTAGAAATAGTCTACTGCTCTCACTCCAAAGTATTTGGAGGTCATTTAAATTTGGAACAGGGAGGATCACGACATGGCTTTTCCCCAGGTACCCATCTGGGTACTTTTAGGGCCTGACCTCAGGACTAGTGGAACTGAGGCTGTAACCACAGCCCATTTGGCCAGAACCTGTTTTGCTGGCAGATGGTGTTTCTTATACCTTAGTTGTTAAAGAGGAAAGTTTACTGTTGACTATAATTTAAGAGTGGAACCAAAATTTGACAAAATTTACAACTGGGAAGTATGCTCCAGGGAAACTGGATTTCAACTGGGTAGAAAGAATGGCTATAAAAGATATTCATAATAATGGCTGGAGGAATAGTTTAGTGGTTAAAGCACTTGCCTAGCCAGCACTGAGTACCCAAGTTCGACTCCCCAGCACCACATAAGCTGGGCGCGGTGGCACATGTCTATAATCCCAGTACTCTGGAGGCTGAGGCAGGAGGATTGCTGTGAGTTTGAGGCCAGTCTGGGCTACATAGTGAGCTCAGAACCAGCCTGGACTACAGAGTAAGACCCTGTCTCAAAAAAAAAAAAAAACATTTATAATGGTGATATAGCTCATTGATGGAAATCTTGCTTTGAGACTGGATGAATAGTACAGCTTTTGACTCCCCAGCACTGCAAAAGCTGACCATGAAGGTGCACAGCTATAGTCCCAGTACTGGGGAAGGTGAGGCAAGAGGATTGCTGTGAATTTGACGCCCGCCTGGACTACCTAGTGGGTTCAGAACTAGCAGTCTGGACTGCAGAGTGGTACTCTCTTTCTCTCTCTCTCTCTCTCTCTCTCTCTCTCTCTCTCTCTCACACACACACACACACACACACACACACACACACACACACACACAGTAAATAAAACAAAAAGGAAAGCTCGGCACAGTAGCACAAAGAAGTAAAGTACATAGCTCATATTTATAAAACAGAAAAAACAGTGCACAGCTGCCTGTAATTTCAGGTACTCAAGAGGCTCAGGTAAGTAGAAGGATTCAAGTTTTAAGCCCAGAGTAGACAATTTTTCAAGATCCTATCTCAAAGCATGCAGCTCAGTGACAGTGCTTACCTAAGCATGTGTAATGTAAGGCTCTACGTCCAATGGTTGGAGAGGATGGGAGGCTGGGGGAACACTGGTTCAAAATTGTGAACACTGTTTAGAAAGCCCAAGCCAAATGAAGATCGGTGACTGAAGGGCAGCAACAGACAGATAGGCACAAGTCCAAACTAGAGCAAATCTGTGCTGATGATCTGCGGAGTCCGTAGACAGGTCAGAGCTTTCCCAGAGGAAGAGCTGTAACAATTGTCCCTCTTCCTCCCTTTTATACTGTTGGAGTTCCAGTTGGCCCTCCCACATCTGGGTGGGTGCTCTTCTCTCATTGGTCAGCCCACAAACGACTCACACTCTAATCCCGACAAGTCCTTGCGCCCCTGGTCTAGGGTGGTTGACAAATCCTAATCCTTATGGAGGTGTGGGTCCTAATTCCATCAAGTTGATATAATTCCATCAACAGACACAATACCTGACTTGATTCCCCAGTACATAACCCGGGCGTGGTGGCACACACCTGTAATCCCAGCACTTGGGAGGCTGAGGCAGGAGGATTGCTATGAGCCTAAGGCCAGCCTGGGCTCCATAGTGAGTTCAGGACCAGAGAGACCCCGTCTTTAAAAAAAAAAAAAAAAACCCAAGACAGTGGCTGGAGGAAGAGCTAAGAGATTTAAGCACTTGCCTCGTAAGTGTTAAGTACCTGAGTTTGATTCCCCAGCAGCATATAGGCCAGGTGTGGCGGTGCGTGCCTGTAACCCCAGCACTTGGGAGGCATAGGTAGGAGGACTGCCATGAGTTCAAGGGCAGACTGGGCTACATAGTGAGGCTAGAACTAGCCTGGACTACAAAGTGAGACTCTAAAAAAAAAAAAAAATACACACACACACACACACACACACACACACACACACACACAAAAATAAAAGGCCCAAGCCAGGTGTGGTGGCTCATGACTGCAATTCCAGCACTCAGGAGGTAGGTTTTTCTAAATTAAGTTCAAGGACAACCTGGGCTACATAGTGAGTTCAGGATCATCCTGGACTACAGAGTGAGACTGTCTCAAAAACAAAACTAAACGAAACTAGATCTGCTCAGCTTTGTCCTACTTTATAGATTTTTTTCCCCCTTTTTCTTTCTTGCCTAGCAAACACAATCCTCCTTCCTCAGCATCCCAAGTGCTGGTATCACAGGAATGTGCCACTATGCCCAGCTTTGTGTGGTACTAAGGAGTTGAACTTGGGGCCTTGAGCTTGCAAGGCAAGCACTCTAATCGCTGTGCCATTTACCCAGGCCCACACAGATGCTTTTTGCTTTCCACACTCCAACAGTCCACATTTAAGTTCTTGAAAACCGACATCTTTCTGGTCTCTGCAGGATCTACTTCCTTTGCCTGTACTCTTCAACTAATTCCTCCTTACCCACAAAAATCTCAGCTAGATGATTATCACCCTAGAACAACCTTACCAGGGGCTAAAAGGACAGCACAGGGGCCTATAGCACTTGCCTAGCAAGCACCAGGCTGAGTTCAATTTGGTCAGAACCATATAAACTGGACGTGGGGGCTCATGCCCATGATCCTAGCACTTGGGAGGCTGAGGCAGGAGGATTACTCTGAGTTTGAGGCCTACACTCCTGAGCGGGAGATCCACACATACAAAACACAACAAAACCTTATTAGATTTCTTCGGCTGGGGCTAGATCCCTTATATTTTTTCACAGATTCCTTTTTTTTTAACTTTTTAGTTTACTGGGCTCAAATAGATACAAGTAAAATGTATAATTATTTGTTCAATGTTTGTTTTGTCCAGAAACAGCATATAGTCTAAAGGCAGAGTCTATAATTGTCACTATCATATCCTTAACAATCAATACATAAAACTAAAATATCCGAATAACGTATTAAATAATTAAGGTATTAAGTAATTAACACTTAAGACTGTTAAGAAAAGATGGGTAGCACTTGCCAGTAACCACTGCACTTCTGAGGCTGAGGCAAGAGGATCAAAAATTCGAAGCCAATCTGGAATACATAACAAAACCTGTCTCAAAAAAAAAAAAATCACTCAATACACTTAGGAGTGATGCTCAGCCTGGCTGGTGGCACTTTGGGAGGTTGAGGCGGAGAATCTCCACTTGGGAGTCCAGTCTGGGCCACTTAGAGAGGCCCTGTCTCAAAATCAAAAATAAAAATGTAGCTCAGTGTGAAGGCCCTGGACTCGATCCCCAATACCAAAAAGAAAAAAAAAGGGTAAATATTCAATCATAGTAACTGCTGTTATTCTGCCTCATGGTATTTTTTTTGGAGACAGGGTCTCTGTGGCCCAGGCTGGTCCTGAACTCACTATGTAGCCCAGGCTGGCTTTGGATTCACAGGGAATCCTCCTGCCTCAGCCTCCAGAGTGCTGGGAATGCAGGCGAGTGCCACCACACTCAGTTTTATATGGTGCTGAGAAACGGAACTCCGGGCCTTGTGCTTGCAGGGCAAGCGTTTTAACGATTGTGCCATTCCTCTAACCGCAGAATTCTTATTTTTGGATTTCATCAGTGCCTGGCACCAACTCCAGAATTATACAAAAATGCTCAATAATCGCTGCACTGATTTACTTTTACATAAATACAGCTTCCAGCATTTTAGACATCTGACACATCACCACCTCACAAAGAGCCTTTCCCACTAAAACAAACTACAATCAGCTGGACGTTACACTACCATCTTGTCCTTGATTGCGTTAACATCACTACGGACCAGCAGTTTATCTTTATTTTTAACTATCTCAAATGAAGTACTGACCACACAACGCGGGACGCCACCATAATATCCATCACTGCTGACGATAACATTATCGCAAGTAAGAAGAGGACGCAGTGGAAAAAGGAAAACAGCGGACACTAGATCTTCAAGATCGGAAAGCGACGGAGCAAGAGAGCGAGAGAAAGAGAGAGGGGGAGGGAAAGAGAGAAAGAGAGAGAGAGCGCGAGCGCCCCTGATGCGCCTCTACTCCCACGCCTGCCCCACGCCACCCTGACCCCCGCCGGCCGCCGCCCCGCGCCCCGGCAGCCCCAGGCCCGGGAGGGCGGCGCCGGCTCCCGCCAGCTGGAAGCGGCGCGCCCCGCGGGAGACTCACCGGGGCGGGGGCCCTCGGCCGCCTCCTCAGGTCGCGCCGAGCCCGCGGGCACCGTGAGCCGCCGCTCGGCCGGAGCCCCGCGAGCTGCGCCAGCCGCCCCGCCTCAACTCCGCGCCCGGGCCCCGAGGAGGCCGCGCGCGCCCGGGTCCCGGCGGAGCGCGGGCACGCGCCGCGCCGCCTGGAGGAGCGCGCCCGGCAGGGGCGCGGGAGCGCGCGCGGGCGGGGCTGGCGGTCGCGCCCTCATGGCGGCCTCCTGCTGCGGCCGCGTAGCTGCTGCTCCGTCCGCAGAGGCGCGGGGCGTGCGGGGCCGGGTGGGTTCCCCTGACCGAGTCCGCGGAAGGCTTCCCCGCACCTTGGCCACGCGCACTCTTTCGGCCGTGCCCTTGGAGACTGACGGTTGAAGACCCCCTCACACACACACCCGCGTCCCGTTGGGTTCCCGAAAGGGCCACTTCAAGACCACCCGTCCCCGTAGGATTTAGATAGATTCCGGGTACCCTCGAATTTACTCATGACAATTTGAGATCCAGCTCTGCCAACCTCCCGCACCCCCTTTTATGGCTCGGGGATGAGAGCCCCAGGACCTTTTCACTTAT